>JAODKL010000044.1:13183579-13204647 GCA_026780765.1 Petrocephalus schoutedeni | reverse complement strand
ACTGGACATCAAATTTGAGACAGACCACGCCAAAATTCAAACAGCATCGCATAGTGATAGAAAAAGGGGTAGTTTCATTAGCACAATAACTCAAAAAGTAAGATCTTTTTCAACCTTTGCAGGAATGAATTTGGCAGGTCCAAGATCTGGACGTGATCAAATTTTGAGATAAATCACATCAAAATTGAAGCAGCGCCGCATAGTGATAGCAAAGTGAAGGCCAGCTCACACATTTGATTTTATCAGCATAACTCGAAAAGTATTTGGCTAAATACTTTTTCATGTATCTTTTCTAAACTTTACGAGCAGTGTATCAGTGAAGATCTGGGCCTGTTTTGAGACAAATCACCCCAACATTGAAGCAACAGCACATAGTGACAGCCAGGGGACTAGCTAGATATCCCAGCCCCCCTGAGAAAATGTCATCTTGGGCCCCGTGTTCGGGTTGGCACTTTCAATTTCAATCACTCAGTTGATTTTGCCAAGCCGGGGGTGAGTGTGGGGCCCCAACAAAGTGCTGGGCCCATGAATTTGTCATGGTATCTGTGCCCCCCCACTGCCCCTTTTGACAGCAAAGAGAAGAATGAGATAAATAGAGGGTTATTCTTGTCAACAGGATCAATTTATTTGTCATTACTTAAAACAATGCAGTCACCTTGTTCTTTCTATGTCACGTCACAACCCTAGAGACCTCAGAATGTTTTTGATGCAGCAGACCTAGCGCAAATAAACATATTATGGTGAGTGCGTGAGTCATTTTAATAAGGGAAATGGAAACTTGGAAAATGGAACTTTCTCTGTTTATAAACAGCCACTACTGGTTTAATAATAGCAGCAGAATAGACAGGGAAACCAACAATTTACATGACACAGTTACACGCTAACGAAACACACATTTGGACGTTACTTGGTTATGCCATTTACTATTTACATAAATACTCAAATAATACGTATTATTTTGCACTATTTAAAGTGGGGTGAGATGCAGAGCATGACGGTAACTGCATAATCAGTCCTGCTGACCAACCCCATGATGTCACAATTATGTCAACCAATCATGGACAGTGAGTGGGATTAGAACAAACAAAAAAGTTCACCTCGGGAACCCTGCATTGTCGGTGCACTGAAACAATGATCACCACAGTAATCGTTCTATGATGGTGTATTGCCAAAGTTATGTTGATCATATCGATTTCACCTGAAGTATAGGGTCAGCTTTATCGTTTTAAACAGGATCACTCAGTTAGATTTTACTCTTTTTGATCTTTGATGATCACATGAAAAATCGGCACAGAACTGGTAACCCTAATCCCATTAAAACAAGTCACACAAAGTCCTCCAGGGTGGTCAGACAAAAGGCTTTACCATGCACTCTGGGTGTGTGTGTGTGTGTGTATGAATGTATTTGTAGTTAATATTACACTACCAGATGTCCCCACAATGTGATTAAGAACCTGTAACTTTTTATCTTGTGGGGTCATTTTTTGGGTCCCCAGAAGGAAAAGGTAAATTTTATGAATTTTTTGGTTGCTTGTGGGCAAAGTTAAGGCTGGGTAGGGATTAAGGTTGTTATAGATGACATTAGGGTTATTCCCATATGTCCCCAGTATGTCTGAAAAGGAGAGGGATTAACCATGTTCATCCATTCAAAGTGTGAGTACAGATTTCATGCAAAACAAAGTCACTCATTTGCTAACATTCCTTGTTGTTTTGTGGGCAAATAAGTGTTATACTCTTTGTGAAAGAGCCAATTCAATCAAATGTATCTCTATAAAGCACCTTTCACAACTGACAACCCAGGGGGAGATCATGCCTGGAAATTGTATTAGGAAAATAGTTTTACTAAACTAGGGTACTCAACAGGATGAATTAATATCAAAATAAATGCAAAAGTAGAACATAAACAGTAATGGAGACACAAATTATGGTATATAGCCTCATGCATAAAGGAAATATGAGTCTATACAAGTGACAGAAAGGAGGGGGGGTAACCCTCCTTCAACCGAGCCAAGTAGCTCTTTGATGGAGTCAACAGTTAAGGACACATTAGAAAGCAAGGTCAAACCCCTGTCATCCTCCCATTCACAGGGAAAGAGTTTTTATTGCAAAGGCCACACCCCAAATGCTGTTTACTGTATGTAGTCACTTTAAACTATTTTAACTATAGTGTTGAAATGAATATCAAGGATCCATCTATTCCATTCTTCTTCTCTCGTTACTCATCCACTACATAGCCAATAAGCCTGAAGCCTATGCCAAAAAGAACAGGGCACAAGCCAGGGAACATGCCAATGATCACATATATGCTCAATATAACATCAACCTATATACATAATCTGAATTACGTTTGAAAATGCAACAAAAACACTTATGCCTTCATGTATAAATCAGTAAGGTTTGAGAAAGATTCGGGGAGGCAGTTCCAAGAACTTCAGGGGAGGCTGTGTCCTTATACAATCATAGCTTTGGCATTGATTTGAAGCAAAAATAATGGCTTGGCTCCTTCACATAGAGTTAGCCATCTGATACAGATGCCACACTGCATTTGGCTAACTTTAATTAACCCTTTACAGTCAAACAAATGCAATTTGAAGAAGAGATGGCTTATGGATGGTTTCTTTTTCTCATAAGGAACTAATATAGAGTTCTTAAACAATTACTTACCTTTAAATAATAATGGACTTATTGCTAACCTCTTCAAGGAACTTTACTCTTCTTATGAAAGTGTATTTTGTGGGGCATCTGGCTTTATTTTCCCACTTGTGGTGATGGCATGCTTCCTAGACTAGAGCTGGCAACTTTTGCTGTTGATTTTTAACATCTGTTCATTGAATCGCCTCTCTGTCTATAATGTTTATTCTTATATGCTAATATGTAAAGTTACAGATTAGCCCATCAATAATAATCTAATTAGAGGGTGGAAATCTTGGAGCTCAGAGGAAATGGTAAAAATTAAATACTTTTTTCATTCCCATGCTGTTTTCCATCATACAGTTTTGATAAAAGGTACGGCTTAAATGGTACTGTCAGAATCGCACAAGTTTCAAGTAAAACATTTAATGTGCCATATAAACATTTAAATGCTGTTTGATTTTCTGTAAAGTCATGCCTCATGTAGCAAAACTGCTGTGAATTCAAACTTGCTTGTACATACTGTAAGGAACAATATTAATCTAGTATCTTATTATATACCAGCATCTAAAAATATATCCTATTTGAAGAATAAATATGAAGTATATAATCTATTTGGCTATTTGTATCACAGTAGGCAGAGATGGACAAAAATACATCAAAATGAATTTTGATACAAAATACCCCGGATTACAAATTTGGCAGTGAGCAGTTAAATGCATGAACTATTTTTTTCTACCTAACTCCACACACCAACATATCACTGCGCAGAAGATACAAGCCTGGTGATATCTTCTGCACAGTGATACGACTAGTGTGTGGGGTTTGGTAGAAAAAAAAGTTAATGGAATTAACTGCTCACTACCAAGTTTATGGATTATCTTGAGTCATGATTTAAATAAATTGCACTGTGTTCCAAATTATTATGCATGTAGGAATTCAGTTAAAAAAACATTAGAGTTTTAGTTTTTCTGTGGAAGTTTTTGCTTGTGTTGTTTCTCCTGTCTGTTTAGATCACTGATATCAATCTTAGACAGGTGTAATAATTTGCTTCCCAGGTGAGCCTAATTAAAGGAAAACTACTTAAGGAGATTGTTCCACATTATTAAGCGAGTTTTCGTGAATTATGGGGGAAAAGAAGGATCTTTCTGCAGATGAAAAGCGTGAAATAGTGCAATGCCTTGCGAAGGGAATTAAAACACTGGACATTTCACAAAAAAATTAACCAAGATTATCGTTCTTTTATAAAAAACACTGTGTGATTCAGAGAGAAAATCGGTTTGTTCAAATAAAGGCATATCAGGGAAAGTTTCTGTATTAGGCATTTGAATCATAATAAGAGAGCAGCTTTTAAAAAGCCACCGATGAGCAGTAAGCAGGTATCTGAAGCTGCTTGTGCCTCTGGAGTCCCAAGAGCCTTTTGATGCAGGATGCTCCAGAGGCTTGCAGATGTGCATAAAGCTGTATTTCAGCCACCCCTAACCAATGCTCACAAGGAGAAATGTTTGCAGTGGGCTCAGAAATCCATGAAGACTAATTGTCAAACAGTTTTATTCACTGATGAATGCCATGCTACACTAGATGATCCAGATGGATGGAATTCTGGATGCTTGTTGGATGGCCACCATGTCCCAACAAGGTTACGACATCAGCAAGGAGGTTCTGGGCTGCAATAATGGAGAGTGAGATGGTAAGCCCCTTTAGACCGCTGCAAAATATGTGGAGTCTCTAACTGACCATTTCCTGCCATGGTGTCAAAAGGAGAACCATGCCTTCCGCAATAAAATAATTTTCATGCAACGCAAGGCACCAGTCCACGCTGCAAAAATACCATTGAATCTTTGACAGCTATGGGTATAAAGGGGAAAAAATGTGTAGTGTGGTTACCATCATCCCCTGACCCCTATTGAGATCCTGTGGAGCATCATTAAAAGTATGATCTATGAGGGTGGGTAGCAGTGTTCCTCCAAACAACAGCTCTGGGAGGCAATTCTGGCATCCTCAAATGAGATACAGGCAGAAACTGTCCATGGACTTACAAGCTCGATGGGTGAGAGAGATGTTAAAGTGATATCCAAGAGGGGTTTTTATGTTAGCATGTAACTTGATCGGTAAAGATGTTTTTTGATTGAAATATCATTTGTTTTTGTAAAAATGATCTACATAGAGCAAATATATGACAGATGTACATTTTTCAGTTCTTTACAACCTACGTCATGTTTTGAAACTGTTATGCATAATAATTTGGAACACTGTATTTTGAGTACTTTGCAAAAATATTCTGTTGTCATCATTGATAGTTTAGTTCAATAAGCTTCAATAAGTTCATTGACAGTTTAGTTCAATGTTTTGAGTCCTTTTTTAAAACTCTCAAAAGTCTGTGGTGTCCTCAAATGGTCCGGGAGGATCCGCATAGATGTACTGGTGACTAAGAAGGGAAACCTTGCATTCAATCCTTGCACTGATGGGAAGCCGGTGAAGTGAATGGAGGATTGGTGTAATGTGTTCATATTTTTGCACTCTCATCAGAATCCTTGCTGTGCTGTTCTGAATGTACTGAAGTCTTTGAAGGTTCTTGCTAGGGACTCCAGTGACTAATGCATTGCAGTAAACCAGTATGGAAGAGATAAAAGCGTGAACCAGCTTTTCAGCATCTGGTAAGGTAAGAGTAGAATGGAGTTTTGCAATATTTCTAAGGTGGTGGAACGAAATCTTGCAGAGATGTTTGATATGGGCTTCAGAAGTGAGTTGAGGGTCAAATCTTATACCAAGGTTGGCGACTGATGAGGCGAGGGGAATGTCATGACCAGTTTTCAGACGAGTATGTGTCAGTTTTCATGCATAGCAGTGAGATTCCATAACGGCTAATGATATGGCCAAGAGGGAGCATGTATAAAGTGAAAAGGATGGGGTCCAATGGTGTGATGTAACCGATTGAGGAGTATAGCAGTGTCTTTTGGTGTTCCCAATAGGCCAGCGTGTGAACAGTGACCCCTGAAGCATTGTAATGCCACTCAAGGGTGCGCACAGCTGCTTTCATTTTTTGTAGCTTGCTGGCAAACCAGGGCACTCAGCGAGAGAAGGTGACTGTGAGTCAGTGATGACCAGATCAAGCGTGTTGCCTCTAGTATGCATGGGAGTGAAGGCCATTCATGTATTGCATCAATACAAGTGATCAACTATTGGCTCTTATGACCATTCATTTAAATGTCCGAAAAAACTAAACTTTCTCCCTATGGCACCTAAGGGGCTCCGTATATATACCTGTCTTTTGATTACAGCTAGAATAAACTTTCAATTCACCACTAGCAGTAAAATACAGCCAGCGTGATCTATTACGTTGTTTACAGTAGAGGTTTGTGTATCGCGTTGTGTGCACAGTGGCACATCTGGTCTTCTACTGGCTGTCAACCCCGCCATTGTATTTTTCCCCAAGCCCCAGATCTGTGTCTGTAATATTGGTTGACATCTCCAGAAATGTGGCTGTGAGTTATTTCAACTCCTATTGTAGTCAAATACATTGACAAAAAATGTATAGTTTCATTTCCAACGTGCCCATTGTTTTTTAATGTAGACTGTAGGAACTACCGCTGTAGAATTCACACACTCCCTTACCCATGCTCATATGCACAGGTTATGAGGGTCTGCATGCCCAGAGGGGGTGAGTATTGGAGTGTCTTTGCACCTGACCTGCGGTTGCTGCCTTTTTTTTGCTGCACCCCATCACCGTGGTGGTGACTTTCTGAGTTCTGGTGCAGCCAGGCAGCAGTTTCGTTTGTGCAGGCGGGAGACTCAGTTCGCCAAATGAGGCATTAGGAAGTTTGCTATGAAGTATTATTGCATTGTTGCAGTGCTGAACAGCTCCACTGCAACCAGAGCAATGAGTCTGTCTAAGAACCCTCCCGATATGGATAAATACGGCACCTTAAAGGCTCTGGTGTTTCAAATTTTTAGACTATCTGAGACTGAGTGTATGCCCTGTGTGCTTGTGCTGCATTTATGTTGCCCACTACAGGCAAACCCTGCAGGCATTTTTGGCCATGGTAACTTGCTACAATTGCTTTATTCCACAAGTCGCACAGCTAATATGGCGACTCCACATAGCTCTCAAGATTAGGATGGCTACGTAGGTTGTTGAGTGTTCACATGAACAAACCAAGGCTTTTGTGGCCCACAAATACCACCAATGCCAGAAAAAAAACAACTCCAGCATGACACCATGGAAAAGCTGGTCTCCGAACTTAGAACCGTAATGTCAGGAGAAGAAGAACTGGCTATTGCATCCAAATATTCCAAATAGTCAGAAAATTCGATCAATAACCAATATAGTTTTGTCTAATATTTCAGTCGCCAGCTTATAAAAACATAAAAACCAAAACAGATTAAAATCCAAAATGACAGAATTTGGAAAAAAGCAGTATTTGAGAAAAAATAATACAGATTTCTGTGGAGCTATACTTTACTGTCACTGCCTGCAGTATGTAACATTGTTACGTTCTGTTACGTTCTTTTTTTAAATCAGTGAAAATGCAGGCTGGTTCTCAAAAGGCACTAAAGGGAACCAGCCCAGCACTCCACTGGGTCCTTGCTGGTGCCCCACTTGTGCTTACCACCGACGCTTCAGACTACATACTGCTTGAGCAGTTTGTGGAGTCAACAGCACAGGCCAAACAAGTGAAAGTGCAACATTTTTGACCGCAGATAAACATTAACTGGTGGCAGACTGTCTCTCCTGCAGGTACTGGCCACTATGCATTTCGGGGTTGATTATGCTCAATTGGCAGCCGTTTAACAGGTCAACTTGTAGGATCATGGAGACCAGTCTACAGCTGGCAGATCTTTCATTCCACAACTGTTGCACTACTCTCCTGTGAAACGTCTCAACTGGGCTAGCTATACCTGTCATGTTGGCATAGACACATATTTGAAGGGATACACAGGCTTTTACACCAGGGCAGATTGGCATCTAAAGCACTGGATATGGTAGCCCAGGGCTTGGGTGTTCCTCTTCATCACCTCATAGCTTATCATCCACAGACTAATTGGCTGTGTGAGGTTCTCACCGCTTGCATAAAGCTGTTCTTTGGGCCATCCTCCGGGATGACAGCTGGGTCAACAGGCTTCCCTGGATTGTGTTGGGCATGCGGACCACCCTCAAGCAGGACCTGCAGTCCTCTTCTGCCAATTTAGTTTGCAAGCAGGCCTTGCGTGCACCCAGGGACTTTGTACCTAATGCTCTAGTCCACCAGTCGCCAGTGTTCTGCTCTGCAGGACTTGGCTGGTGTCTTCACCAATGTGTCAACAAGACTCATATTCCAACAGGTTTGGTAGAGGTAAAGCATGTCTTTGTTAGCCAGGATGCTCACCGGGGCATTTTGTGGACTTAGCATTTCTTGGGAACGTTAAACGAAGTTGTGCAATAAACAGGTGTAGTTTCAGACCTACATGTCACAACTAGAACTCAGAGAATTCAGGTAAAAACACGTTTATTAACTTTTACATTTCCGGGGGATTCCTCCAGTACATTTAGAAACTGTGTAAGCTGATGAATGTAGATGTATGAATTAGATGGCCAGAACAAGTGAAAGAGTTGTTTGGGGAATATTCTAGTAATATCATGATTATTGACTTGATATATTTGCTGTTCTGCTGACAGGTCATTCAGTTTGGAGCTGGCTGTGACCTGGATGAATGCTCCTGCCGAGATCCTAATGCAGAAGAAAACCGAAACATGGACAAATACACTGAGCCCGGGCTGCCTAAAGATTAATAATAGGTGACTAGATTGGTTGATAGAATTGATCTGTATTGAGGAAAAATCAAACTGTTGTAAATGGAATTGAAATATATTTTTTAAATGCTCTGGAATTTTTTTTTCTAAATTTATAAAAAATTATGAAGTGACATGAAGTTCTTTTTAAATAGTGACATATAGAATGATACTACAGAATCAGTATTCTACTTTGTAATTGTCCCAGTAGCACAGATATGCTAATATACAGTATAAAACATAACCTAATATATCAGTATCAAATATAGGTATTGTAATAAAGACATATTACACATCATTTTTCATTAACATCTAATTTGTTTGCAAGTTAGCAAGTGTTGGTAAAGTATAATATTTTATACAGATATTGGAAGCATTAAACTTGGCACACTGGTGAATAAATTGCACATTTATCAAATATAATTTGTTACTCTATTTAATTCCCATACCATCGGCAAGCCTGACAGGCCAATCCTGAAAAAAATATAGATCAGAGATTCCAGAAACCATCTAAAGCATCTTAAGCAATATGTCCTTTTTCATAAATTGACTGAAGTGTACAAAACGGGCCTGTAATACTGTATACTTATGTTTATATAAGTCTCTCAAGTAAGATGTCAATACACACAGCTATTGAAATATTTGTTTATGCTTTACATTAACATTGATGCCTTTATAATGCTTTCATAGAACATTCAGTACAAATTCATCATGCATTCGTAGAACATTCATAAGCAACAGGTAAATATACCTTAACATCCTAACATACCCTACCAGCTTTATTATACATTAATAACACATATTATATGACAACAATCATTATAATCGTACAATCATGTAATGTTTGTTATATGATTACATGTTGTAATGTAGAGCCTTGCAATCTTGAAACTGGGTCAATTCAATTCAATTTTATTTGTATAGTGCATTTTCACAACATTACAGGAACATGGAAGCCAGTGACTGGAGCATAGAACAGGGCTAATATGATTGATTTTTTGAGTTTTTGTAAGAAGTTTATTTAAGGATCCAGATGGATCCAACCTGGAAGTTATAAAGGCATGTATTTGTTTTTCTGCATCAAGGAAGAACAGCATCTTCTGAAGCTTGGTTATGTTCCATCGATGGTAACTATGGAACATAGTCATA
The DNA here is from genome assembly GCA_026780765.1 of Petrocephalus schoutedeni. NCBI lineage: Eukaryota > Metazoa > Chordata > Actinopteri > Osteoglossiformes > Mormyridae > Petrocephalus > Petrocephalus schoutedeni. Next base: position 13,195,097 of record JAODKL010000044.1, on the reverse strand, counting down.
ATACTGATGCCATAATACTGATGGCAACAAAACTGTTTTTGACATAAAAAAGTATCAGTTTGCTAAAGAAGAATGACCAGTCAGTATCAATGAGAAAGTATGAAATGACCATCCTTCAGAATTTGAATTAGAATCACTTTACTTTGCCAGGTAGGTTACACATCCCAGGTATTTGTGTTGGTGCAGGCACACATGATTGACATGAAACGTATTCACAAGCTGGACAAGTACAGACTATTTACATATATTCGAGAAAACTAAAACTAGAGGAAGGATAGAAATTAGAATATGTTGAATAGAGAAAGAAGAACATTGTATATAAATCATGTATGCAAATCTGTCTTTGTAAGGAAAAAGCTGTTGCCATGCCTTGTTGGCGGGCTTTGATGGCCTTGAGTCTTCTACTAGATGGAAGAGGCTGGAAGAGTTGGTGTCCAGGATGAGAGGGATCAGCTACAGTAATCTTACCAGCATGCTTTGTGACTCTGCTGCTATAAGTGCCCTGAGATGTTGACAGAGTATACCTGATAATCTGCTGGAGTTTTACTCACTCATATGAGGTGGAGGACTCAAACCAGATGGTTATAGATGAAGTGAGGGTGGCTCGATGATTGCTGCATGAAATTTAATCATCAGGGCCTGAGGCAGTTTGAATTTCTTCAACTACAGCAGGAAGAACATCCTCTGCTGCGCTTTCTTGGCAATGGCAACCAGGTTCCTCTCCCACTTCAGGTTCCTGGATATGGAGGTACCTAAGAACTTGGAACAATGGAAACAGTAGAGCCATTCATGCTGAGAGGTGGGAGAGTGGAAGGGTCTTTTGTGTGTTCCGCAACAGGTGATTGTGACTGCACCAGGACTCCAGTTGTTCAACTTCCTTTCAGTAGGCAGAATCAACACCATTAGTCATGAGACCAACCACCAGCAAACTTCAGGATCTTTATAATTGGCTTTCTGGAGAGACAGTCATTAGGTGGTGTAGTAGTGTAGTGTAATCGAAAGATTGCTACCTGAACAAGGTACTGTCTCCAAGCACTGCTCCCTAGGTGCTCAAGTAGCTGCCCCCTGCTCTGTCATAATGTTACATGGGTTAAATGCAGAGGACACATTTCATTGTTTCATGCTGTGGTGTGTTAACAATGACAATTAATCGCCCTTCACTTAATACAGAGACTGAAGAGAAGGCTGTGAGAGAACAAAACCTCGCGGTACTCCAGTACTGGTGGTTCATTTTTTTTTCACCTACTGACTTCTGTTGGTAAGGAAGTCTGTGACCCACTGGCAGATGGGATCTAGCACAAATAGCTGGGCTGGGACATTTTTACCTGCAGGAGCTTTGGTGCCATGGTGTTAAAAATTGAGCTAAAGTCCACAAGCTGCACCCAGCCATAGGTCCTTGGGCTGTCTAGATGCTGTAGCATGAAGTGTAGGGCCAAGTTCATCATCGACAGACTACAGGGGGGCCTGCAAAGGGTCCGTGATGGCTTTCATGTTCAGGTTGTTGACTTTTATAACTACAGAGGTCACAGCAACTGGCCTGTAGTCTTTAAGTCCTGTAATCCCTGTCCAGATGGTGGAGGAATTGAAGCTTGTAGGTACAGAGCAGAGTTCCAACGATTTGATGAAAATGTCTGTGAAAACAGGTGATAGTTGATCACAGCAATGCTCTAGAGTGGATGGTGAAAAAAAGATTGGTACCCTGGGCTTTTCTCTCCTTCTGTCCCCTGAACAGCCTATTTACATCCAGCAGAAGGTGGGAGAGAGAGAGAGAGAGAGAGAGAGAGAAAGAGGGAGACAAGGTGGGGGCAGAGGTGATTGGATGGAGAGATTTGCAGAAGGCAGAGCTGAAAGAGACAAGGTGGGGGCAGAGGTGATTGGATGGAGAGATCAGCAGAAGGCAGGGCTGAAAGAGACACAGTGGGGGCAGAGGTGATTGGGTGGAGAGATCCGCAGAAGGCAGGGCTGAAAGAGACGGTGGGGGCAGAGGTGATTGGATGGAGAGATCAGCAGAAGGCAGGGCTGAAAGAGACAAGGTGGGGGCAGAGGTGATTGGATGGAGAGATCAGTAGAAGGCAGGGCTGAAAGAGACTCGTGGGGGCAGAGGTGATTGGATGGAGAGATCAGCAGAAGGCAGGGCTGAAAGAGAAATGGTGGGGGCAGAGGTGATTGGATGGAGAGATCAGCAGAAGGCAGGGCTCAAAGAGAAATGGTGGGGGCAGAGGTGATTGGATGGAGAGATCAGCAGAAGGCAGGGCTGAAAGAGACTAGGTGGGGGCAGAGGTGATTGGGTTGGACATGCTGTGAAATCTACAACAGAACTCATTCAGGTCGTTGGTGAATTGGTAATCATTCCGGTGGAGGTTTTCTCACCTTGCAACTGGTAATCTCCTCAAGGCTGGGTTGTTTCAGCCCGTTGGCGTACTCTGTTTTTGCTATTTTGACCTCTTTCTCCAGCCTCCACAACTGAATGCCACCTCCTTTTTCCTATAAAGCTGTCTGAGTTCAGCTGAAAACCACGGTTTTTCATTGTTGTATCTCATCCATGTTTTGTTGGGATGCAAATGTCTTCACAAAAACTGATGAATGACGTCATAGTGTCTGTGTACTTGTCCATGCTGTCTGTTGCCTCTTTGAAAAAAGGCCAGTTTGAGGATTCAAAGCAGCCCTTAAGCTTCTCGATGTCTCCAACAGTCCACTTTCCCCCTGTGGTGATAACAGGCTTGTTGGTTTTTAGATTTTGTCTGTAAATTGGGATGAGATGGACAAGTGTGATCAGAATGTCCGAGAACTGCTCACATAACGGCATGATAAGCATCCTAACCTTACCTCTTCAGATAGAAAGGTTTTTTCAACTTTGGAGGCATGTTATCTTGATAGACAGCAGTGAGGCCATCTGCCCTCAGATGACATCTTCTGTTTTTTGCCAGCTGGGAGGAAGTGGGGGCTGTTTTTCCCCCTGTTCTGCTTGCTGACCTTTCTCAGCACACTGATTCTGTTTCTGCTATTAGCATTAAGTACTCCACTTATCCACTTTCAACCTGTGCCAAAGAATGAGCCACTTTCCCAGCTGTCTAAAATACATTTAAACCTCTTCAATTGTAAGCATTTACTTTCCCCGAAGAAATACACAAACAACTCAGATGAGATTCCAAATTTTTCTTTTCAAGTGAAGAACAGTCCTTGTAAAAGCAAACTGTGTTTAGCATTAAGTGTTTTCTTTGGATTATAAGACACATTTCAGAAAGGTAGTAGGGACCAAACCTGGTTTTCCTATGTAAAACAGCTAAGTAGAGAGGCAACATGACATAATGCCTCTCCTCTGTGGAAAATTAAAATTCAGAATTAAATTAAACATTTACAAGTGAGGGCGGCATGGTGGTGTGGTGGTTAGCACTGTCGCCTCACACCTCCGGGACCAGGGTTCGAATCCTGCCCAGTTCCATGTGTGTGGACTTTGCATGTTCTCCCCGTGCCATTATGAGGTTTCCTCTGGGTACTCCTGTTTCCCCCCACAGTCTAAAAACATGCTGAGGTTAATTGGAGATCCTAAATTGCCCGTAGGTGTGAATGGTGTGTGAGTGTGCCCTGTGATGGGCTGGGTTGTTCCCCGCCTCGTGCCCGTAGCTTCCGGGATAGGCTCCAGACCCCCCATGACCCCGATAGGGAAGAAGTGAACTGCCATTGTTGTCATTCTGTGTCTGTTACCCCATGCTGTGCCTCAGTAAAGGCCCCTGCGTGGGTTTGGCCTGCACTGGAGCCTGCCTTTGGATCGTACCTTCCCCTCAGAATGTGACAAATAATGTAACTCATCAGGGGTGATTTTCCCGAAAGCTTCGTAGATCTAAGTAGTTTGTAATCTCGTAATTAAGATTGATCATTAATTAGCAAGCGGTTCCCCAAACACTTCATAGCTAAAGTAGTTTGTTGTCTCATTCGTAAATTTACGAGTGATCCGACCCATTCGTTATTTTCTACGTTGTTCGTTGTTTGAACTTTTGCCTGCTGTCCTGTCACAGAGATGCAGCGATCGGCCACAATCACAAAAACACGCTGGAGGTCTTCTTTGGACATGTAATAATGCAGATGATATAATGAGCAGTCAATATTGCAATATAAAATTACAACGTAGACTATAAATTAGCGCAAAAGCGCTCATTGTTGTAACTCCAATGAGCAATCTCAGTACATAACAGGCTTGCACACCATTCAGAATTGACTTGAGAATGACCATGAAAATCAAATGTAATTCATAAAATTGGTTGAGAACACGTAGCAGAATCGTGATTAGAATTTCAATATAAGGGAGTAGAATTAAAATGGGAGTTATTTCAGATACATAGTGTAAGTGCAGCTATAACAATACAGTTTAATATTTGAAATGGATTACACAGCATGTTAACATTGTTACACTGTTACTCTCCAGCTGTTGGTGTCATTTTCAGTGTTCCAGTCTTTGAAATGTCCACATCTGGAGTGCATTTCCCATTATAATGTCCCGTTATAATCGTTTGGCCCTGTTGCTTATACTACTGCATGGCATAAAACTTACTGACTGTCTAGCTCCAGCTGATTATGACCAGTTCACTCTCTGCCACCACCTAGAGTCCAGGCTTTGAGTCATATCTGAAGCATCGGAGACCTCTCTCTGTTCTGCTTACATGGTTTGGCTTCTTTTTAAATGCACGCACGAGTCAAATGAAGGTCAATGAAAAAGAGAAAATGGGAGGAGCCTGGTTTCTCTGCCAGATGTAATGGTGCTGTAGATGAACTTGTACCACTACATTTTGGGCACATTTTTCATTCATACTGATATTGCCTCAATGTAACTATTGACGGATCAGAAAACCTTGATTTTCCTTCAATGTCTGTTCATAACAGTGTAAGACTTTTAAGCATGTCATTCTCATTTTGCAATTAACATTTTACAATTAATCATTTACAATTAATTATTTTGATTAAATAGGGGTAATTCCTCCAAACTGTCACACTATGAACCAAACCCAAATATGAGAAGAAAATAACCTTATAAAGCAAAAACAGCACCCTCTACTGTCTCATATTTGTCTAGGTACATCCTTTCACACAACACATCTATTACCTTATTCCAGTGTATTTCAACCTCTTTTAATCCACGGCACATTATTTGCATTTAAAAAATCCCACGGCACACCACCAACCAAAAATGTTACAAAATGACACTCTGTAGCCTAGTTTTTTAGACTAATTAAGTGAAATTGGAATATTTCCCACGGTACACCTTACAATCTCTCACCGCACACTAGTGTGCCGCAGCACAGTGGTTGAAAATCACTGCCTTATTCAGTTAAATCATTGCTGATTTAGTGAAACAGTGCCATCTTGTGGCCCTAGATATATCCAACCATATCACAGGACATTTGCCACTGCTCAATGTAAGGTAAAAAAATAAAGTGATTAAAAAATGATTGTGACACCAGGTTAGACAATCAGGCTAATTGTCTTAATGTATTTGATGCTGCAGAATCCAAACATATTCAGATAGATAACATTTTAAACACAGACGTGGTGTGGTGGTCCACTGGGATATAGCAGCATCACCCCCCAGAGATGTGGGCTTGATTATGGTCCCCTGCTCTCTGTGGCTAAAGTTCATAATTTCTGTTTCCTATGACTTTCTTGCAGTTGTCCAAATACAATTAGTTGAGTGGGCTGGAGTCTCTATGTTGGCCATAGTCTGCCTTGGGCCCCGTGCTGCCTTGGATAGGTTCTAGCGCTCCATCCCTAGTACTACACGGGACACAGAAGCATACACTATATTCTGCTCACATTAGGTTGATTGTGGGATTCTAAGTGTTAAAATATCCTCATTTATTCACCCTAAAATTTTGACACAAATTGTGTCCTGGGCTAAGGAACAACATAACTCACACTGCGTTGTGCTTTTTATTACAAATTCTGGGCCAGAACTATTAGCGCTAATGAGTTTCACTTGTTGATCTCCTCTTACTGCAAAGAGTATGTGCATGACATCACAGCAGGCGGAAGTCACTGCACTTACACACACTGAGTAGCAGAAAAGTGTTAGGGCTGAATGCTGCAATAGCACATCTAAAATGCGAAAGAGCTGTTGTGCAGTTGATTGTACAGATCAGTTTAACAAGACAGGAGCTTCCTTTTTAGACTGCCAAACACTAAAGAAGTAAGTATGGGACATGGATTGCTCACATACAGCCAATACAGGATCTGCCTAATGGGTATGAATTAGTGCTGATACCGATCCAAATATTGGATCGGAGCACCTCTACTAACTTCTTGATATTTCCATGATTTCTGACATTTCAAAATCCCTCAATTAATGGTAAAGGTGAAAAAAAAGTGCCGAAACTTGCCTTTGAAAAAAGGGCTTTCGGTTTTAACTTCAAAAGGCCGTTAGAAGTTGACAGTTGAAGGTTCCCTCAGCTTTTTCCAAGACCCTACTTTTCTCTCTTTATTTGTTTTGCATTTCTTACATTGAGACTGCAGAGGATGACTTCAGTCGAAATCAACCAAGATGCAGGTAGAAAACAAAAAGAAGAAACTGAACATTGCCGTGCTCCAGGACAAAATGAAGAGAACAATCATTGTACCAATCATTGGGAGCATCAACGAAATACTGATTCAGTACCCTGCACTGCACTTTCCAACTATTGTAAGTAGATAGAAACCATTTCATCAAGTGTGGAAATATAATCAATAGATTAGAAACTCAATTTCAAAGCTGATATCTTTGCCAAAACAGATTGTCAAAGTACAAAACTGACATGGACAGAAGAGTTTTGGGACAAGTGCAGAGCGAATTTTGAAAGAGGCAGAAAGAAGAGGTGTAGCTGGGGTTCTGCTGGAAAAATAGCGTGGCCCCGATGCAGTGTTGCCAGGTCCAGCAAAAATCTCCAGCCCAAGACTGGCTTAAAACCCACCCAACGGAAGCCAAAACTAGCCCAATAGTTGAAATACCAGCATTCTGTATCCCAAAAAAGTATTTTGCATGCTGTTCACATTCACTGTATTCACTTATTTATTTTGCTGTTCTTCCTGCGGTCCCTCAAAAACTATTTTCAGGGGAAAGCTCTTTTCATCGCAAAGCAAGCCTGGTCATGAGATGAATATGCATTCTGAAATTTTTGTTACTTCAAAATTTATTGTTTATGTCACTGGACCAGTGGCATTCTTATAATGATTTATGCACAGCCAAAACGTTCGTGCAGTTAGCGAAAGTTGTCAACATTGCGTCTGTTTTTATATTTGTGTTTTACTATATGATGTTAGAGCAAATTAGTAACACCTTTATTGTTGGTCAAAAAAATGCCAGCTTTGCGCATCGACTTTATAATTGTAGCTACCAGTACCGGGTCAATACGTGCGCTACGACTGATGTCGTGCCTTTCTGTGTGCGTCCATCTCTGACTTTCGGTTATAAGTGATTCAGCATTAGGAGTGGGGACCTTCTTCAGCACCCTAAGACCCTCCTCACTGCTGCACAATGTTACTCTTAAAACTAGGCTGGAAAATAGTCAGGTTCTGTATTTACACCTGTGTCATGATGGTAGTTGCTCTGTGTTCATCCAAGGATTAATGAGACACTGTGCTAGTTTGGTAATACTTAAAAGTCATTGTATTTTGTTTAATAGGAAAAAAAGAAACTGAATTCTCACTCCAAGTGATTAACATCTCATTTGGAGCCACACTGGGCTGCACTCTGGGTGATTACAGTCTGACCCACATTGGGCCTTGTGTCATGTGATTAATATCTGATTTCACACTGGGACATGAACTGGAGAAAGTGCATGATTTATAGCATAAACAACAGGAGATTGATTACTAAACAGTTGCAGCTTGAAGGCTGACATGTTTACCTCAGTTGTCTGACTATTAAAACATTTTCATTGCAAGTTATTATTTCCATGTGAGACAGGTTTGTACACTATGCAGTCCACTCTACAAAGGCTCAAGTGACAACTATGTTCAATCAGTCAATCTGACAATTAGGAAGAATGATTTATGTAAATGTAGAAACAGTCACATGTAGTCACATAACATCACAAAATAGGAAAATTGTTTGATCAGAGGGAAATAAAGATAATCCCTCTTTTGAATGATGATAGTTTTCATTATACACACAAATTCAATTGTTCGTAATATTAAATCTTAAAAAGTCAAAATAAGGGCCATTTAGGGATTCTGTTGGAGCAAACAGGAATACAGTTTCAAACTTAGCTAAATTAGCGGCACAACGCAATACAACAAACCAACCAACAGATGGCAGTCTGATGCTTTCATAACATTTCGATCCCTGGCAACTCATCAACTTAAATGTTACTCTTCAGAAAAACTGGAAATTAGGCACGGTTTTATATTTGAACTCAAGCACAACACAAATGTTTATTTCTAATGTTGCCTTGAGTACGATTGGGATTTTTCTTGAATGCATTGAATGTGGTTGAATTGGGCCAGGAATCTGGAGTCCCCCTTTCCTTTGATCAACTGGGGACATACTCTACCAGCCATGGGAGAGACATTTGTGCGTAAGCGCATGACATTTTAAACTGCTTAATGAATAGCTTTAAACATGATTGCGAGATGAGCTTATATGCAATGGGGGAGGGTTAGGTTCCTGCAGGAACAGGGATCTAGGCAGGAAGAAGATAAGCTGCATTAGTTGCTACAGAAAACACAGGGACGGCCAAAAAAAAAAAAAAACACACATTTGGATATGTGGGGATACAACTGACCAAGCCCTGGGTTGCAAAACTGATGAGTCGACTGGGTTTTGGATAAGAAACAAAAAGAACATATCACTGTATGCATAATGTATGAACATAGACATGTGACCTTCCCCAGACTCATTGCTGGGAGAGTCTAGAAATTTGTGCTCTACTTCTCTAGGACGTATGGAAATAACAACATTAAAATATTTTTAGAAATGTTATTTTGACCAAGACTGGCCAGCTTCTAGGAGCATGTGACTTGTGGGATCCAATCAGCCTGAGTCCTCCCGCTGCAGGGTGGGAGCACTGCCTGTTCATGCACGGAATCATGGAAATTGTTGGCTGGTCATTCTTACAGTGTGTGTCATTGGAATATATAGATTGGATTAGTGGAATGCTCATTACAGTTTCTGTCCAAGATCATATTCTTGTACTAAGCCTTGTTTTACCCCCTTGGGAGAGTTTCTAGAACCAGGGCTGGACAATCCCATATGCGATAGGCGGTCACCTTGGGCACTAACTGCTGAGGGGGCTCTGACTTGCCAGCCAATTTCACTTTACCTCAGACAGGGGGCACTGGTGGCGATGCTCGCCGAGGGCACCACATCGACTAGGAACAGTACTTCCTAGATCAATAATAATTAGTAATGTCATTAGGATCAGGCAATGAAAACAATAACATTTTATGAATATTTTGAGGAATGATAGATCAAACCACAGAAAGCAATCTGTCACCTTAAGATAGTCATAACCTATAATCTGGAGTATCGGTACCTGGATATTCTGCCTATTGCATAACTGTCCATTATGAAAATTTTAATTGTTTTACTGCAGTGTGAAAATAATGTGTATGAGGCCTAGACATGAGATATAAGTGTTTACCTTGCAGGTGCGCTGTTGGCTCTCTAGTGCATGCAGCCAGGGCCTTGTGGATAGTGCCAGGACACCTCACTGGTTGACATCACAAGAGCACTTCGCCGGATGACGCAACAAAGATCTGCACCAGCAGTGACTGACAGTGGGTCTAAGCTCTACTTGGCTGATCGGTAGGATAATGCTGAAGGGTACAGGGAATATATAATTATATATCATTTTCTACAGGTAACTGCAATACCACAGGCTTCATACAGCCAGCTCAGTCAGGCAGTGCCAGTGAGGAAAGAACGGTCCAGTGCAAGAAAAAAGGACAAGTTCAAGGAGAAAGGGCCAGTGTGAGAAGGCCAGAAGGTCATCTATTCCACAGATTCCCTGCTCCTTGTCAGCCCTGCACTGATCTGTGCCTGTGAGGTAGTGGGTTGCTAGGGAACAGCTTGAGTCAGTCATGACATCAGCATGTTATGGATGACCTTGTGGACCCGGTGATGCCTTAATACATGTTTCTTTGCTGATCATTGGCTACAGTCTTGTCAAGAGCTGATAGTTCATTACGACTATAGACCTCCGGGCTGGACGCCGTGCCGAAATGAACACAGACACATTCGTCCTTGCTCAGGCGTGTAGGTAAACGGCACTGTGTTTAGACAGAGCATGTGCATATGTTAGCTTGTCCTCAGTCTTTTATCCCTCTCAAAATCTATAAAAAAACATCCATAAATATGTTCTTCAGAATTCAGTAGAAAAGAAAACATGAATTTGCATTATTGTGCTTTGCCCTGAACCACAGGCAGCCCCACTGCTCCTGGGTCTGCTGTGTTAATGTCACCTGGTTACACCCTGAGAAGCAGGCTGGTGATTAGAGGTTCTAAGCTGTGATGTTTCTAAGGCATTCTCTAACCCCAATCACACACACACACACGCGCGCGCGCGCACTCAGACACACACATGCATACTCCCCTTTTTCTGTCCTCCTATTGGCTGTTTCTGGGGCCAGGGGTGGAGCTTTTACACACAAACAAGCAGCAGAAGCGCGGCGGCAGACTGTCAGAGCATGAGCCAAGGGGTTGCCACGGTGAGAGGCTGTTTGTAACGAGGTCACACCCCTGGGAGAGTTGGGGTGTAGGACTGTCCCCCCACCCCGCCCCCCCCCCACAACCCTTTCAGCAAGCTGTCCGCAGCGCGAGACATCGGAAACATCGCTGGAAGAGCAAAGGCGAGCCTGGCACTGTCCGTGGTGCTGAAGATCGCAAGGGAGAGCTGACAGTCGCTTGTACCGTTTGTGGTGCTGAACATGTGAGACATCGCGGGGAAGGCAGATGTAAGCCCATACTGTCTGTGATTCTGAACGCGTGAGACATCACAGGGAGGACGGACGCGAGCCCATGCCTTCTGCGGTGTTGACCGTCACAGGGAGAGCAGACGTGAGTCCGTATCATTTGTGGTGCTGAACGTGTGAGACGTCACAGGAAGAGTAGATGCGAGTCCGTACAGGCTGTGGTTCTGAACTTGTGAGACGTCACAGGGAGAGTAGATGTGAGTCCATACAGGCTGTGGTTCTGAACGTGTGAGACATCACAGGGAAAGTAGACACGAGTCCTTTCTGCCTGTGGCTCTGAACGTGTGAGACATCACAGGGAAGACAGACGCGAGTCCCTACTGCCTGTGGTTCTGAACGTGTGAGACATTGCAGGGAGGACAGACGCGAGTCCCTACTGCCTGTGGTTCTGAACGTGTGAGACATCGCAGGGAGGACAGACGCGAGTCCATACCGCCTGTAGTTCTGAAGGTGTGAGACATCGCAGGGAGGACAGACGCGAGTCCATACCGCCTGTGGTTCTGAAGGTGTGAGACATCGCAGGGAGGACAGACGCGAGTCCATACCGCCTGTAGTTCTGAAGGTGTGAGACATCGCAGGGAGG
>JAODKL010000044.1:13160377-13183479 GCA_026780765.1 Petrocephalus schoutedeni | reverse complement strand
AAGGTGTGAGACATCGCAGGGAGGACAGACGCGAGTCCGTACCGCCTGTGGTTCTGAAGGTGTGAGACATCGCAGGGAGGACAGACGCGAGTCCGTACCGCCTGTGGTTCTGAAGGTGTGAGACATCGCAGGGAGGACAGACGCGAGTCCGTACCGCCTGTGGTTCTGAAGGTGTGAGACATCGCAGGGGAGGGCAGAAGCAAGTCTGCTGAGCTGGCGGAGGGGGAGACCACCTCTTTTGTTTCCCGGTTCACCGCTCAGCATCCCGCTAACGAGCCGCAAAGCAGCCCGGCTTGCAAACGAGGTGCGAGCAGGATGTTGGATGGAGCAGACATGGCGGTCCCCAGCCCCGCAGGACACTGAGTGGCCCACGTGCCGATGTGCCCGGCGGCAGTGCCTGGGCGCAGGAGCTACGGGCGAGAGAGCATCACCGTGGCGATGCCTCTCCTCCACCCTCAGGACCCACACTGAGAACAGAACCCATCCTTTTGGGTCCTGCCGGCCTGGATCTGAGAACTCCAACTCCTTTCTGACGGGCAGGGGAGGAAACGTCTTCTATCAGGAAACATTACACGCTTCTCACCCTAGATAGAAGCTCAAGATCGACTGTATCAAGCTGGGACTTTGCTCCCTTGGTAAGTATTATTGCCTGTCTTACTGTGTTGCTCTCAGTCCTGCAATGACAGTCCGTCTTCATATCTCTTGCAGTGATTAATGTGAGGTACATGTGTTTGCCATATTTACATCCAGTTCACTGTGCCATGTTTGTGGGTAACAGTTGCCTAGAAACGTGGGTCATTTGCTTTTTCTATTACTTCTCTGCGTGTGGTAAATTTGAGGTTGGAGAGGTGCTGAGGGAAAAGCAATGAGATAAACAAGATGACTTTCAGTCCCGGGAGAATCAGTCCCCTGCAAATGGGGGGATAAATGCACGGATTAGTGAGGGAGAAGCTGCAGTGAGAGCAGGTTTTTTGGAGACCATGTGAATATAAAACATATGAAACATACAAATTGGAACACACACAAATCAGGCACCTCGACTGATCTGCTCTCTGCACGGCAGACAACAGCCTGTTTAGCTCTGTGATGGTGGCCTGGCAGGATTCCAGTATTTTGCTTCGAATACCCCCCCCAGGACACACACATGCACAAGCTGACACAATTACATGCACACACACTCACAGCCTGGGGTGTACATCATGAATTGTGCTGTGGCCGTCGGTATAACTTGATGTTATTGGACCCAGGTCACAGCTGCTCTAACACAGTGACTATCTGGTAGTCTGTTATGCTTTAACTTGGTTTATAACCCCAGAGGAATTTTCCTTTCTGACATTGCAGCTAGTCCCACTGCAGACCCCCTGCTGTGTATCCTACACTCTACATCGCTGTCACCCAGCACACCTTGCACAGTGGCGATGCCTAATAGTGTGACATATAGGCGTTCGCTCCCCGTTAGGCGACATCTTTCACTGTGACACGACATTCACCGTAAATTAGCACATAGGGACATCACAAATCCTCCATGAGGTTAAGGAGCACTGCATAATTTATGTCTAGTCCAGTGTCTGTGTTACTGTGCTAAATGGTTAACAGCAGAATGTACAGTATACAGTACTGTGCAAATGTATTAGGCAGTCAATGAAAATGTTTAAGGCTATTAATCTGTGTAGCAAGGGTATAGCTGAGCGAAAAATAGCATTATTAACAAAATTAACAACAACAATAAAAAAAAGGGAGAAGCATTTTTTCTTTTCTCGAAAAATATACTGATGTCTTGTTGGATGGCTGGATGAACAGCGCTTTGGTCCCCAAGACTCTCCTCAGGGGCACCGCAGCCATTCTATTTACGTTAAATTTAACCACCAACTCATTTTATTAATTAGCTTAACTAGTCAAATGAGATATTGATTAGCTGTATGAGTTGTGGTAGTGGTCGAGTTAAAAATGCATCAGTGTATTGGACATTTGCAGCAAACACTGGGGTGATTTTAGGAGTGGTTTCGAAATGATTAAGCTGACACCCTTTGAGAGACATAATAGCATAGTTTTACACCAACATTAAAAGGATTTAAACATCAAGTCATCATAAACATCTTTGCCTATCCTAGACTTTTCCACAGTACTGTACATGTGCCAAGAGATCAGCTGCACAGCTGAAGTTTAAAACTGTCGGTTCATGCGAGAAGATGCAACGTTTCTGAAACTGGGGACGTGACCTACTGTGTATTCACACATAATTTTACATCTTCCATCATATATATTTAAATTGATCATGTGACCTTCATGTATTTCCCTTTCGGTACAGAAAACAGCATCCAGGTGCCTTTGAGGGACAATGAACGTGAAGGATAAGGAAGCTACTCAGAGATTCTTACAGTATGTTGAGGACAGAGGACTGATTGCCTATGACAGTTTGGTCATCCAGAATGCCTCAGACATCGCTCGCGAAAGCGACCGCGTGAGGAATGAGACAAACTGGACTTACCTTCAAGAGAAAAGCGAAAAGAAGAGGACACAAAGAAGCATTGAAAGGTAGGCAGAATAAGATTTCATCTCGACCAGCCCAGATCTACTCATGCCCGCCACCTGACGTGAGATATAAGTGCTCATTCCCCATCTGGCCTGAACTCCCCATTTCCCCAATTACTCTAGCCCATGCCTGTCAGCACAGAATCCAGATCACTGAAACCCAAGCAATAGAAAACAGATCCAGCCCTAGTCAGCTTGGTCTCTCTTTCCAACAGCTTTCATGTCAGTTTTCTACAGGGGGTGCAGAGCTAAGCACATTTTTCCAGACATAAGGGATGGTTTTGGAATATGGTTATTGGATATTTCTGCCACCTGGGTTCTGCTTCAGCTGATACATGCCTAAACACATAGACGCAAAATATATCAGCTTGATGGCACCGCTCAGAGCGGCTAGGAGCTCTCAGTGCAGATGCAGGAGACCTCCTGAAACCGGCAGGGTAGCTCACTACACATGAACTGTCAAACATCAGTTAAAGACAAGCTAAAGGCAGAGGGACGGAGCAATGGCTAGATTTTTCAGGAACACCATAAGTAGGTCAATGAGACAACACCAGTAGAGGGGGAGAAAAAAAACTGAGATTAAGTGTGAAGAGCTTCCAGGCAGGACCTGATTTCTGCCTGGTGACAGCTGGAGAAGCTGCCAGCCAATCAAATCCCTCTGGTGCTGTAGAAGGGGGAGGGTCTTCCTGTATAATGCCCTCCCACTGGAACAGTCACCATCTCACACAATCTTGGTGCATTGAATTTAAGGGGTGGTTTTAGTGCTGTGTATACTGTAAAATCAGAAAGCATGTGTAAGGATAAAAAACAAAAAAAGATAAAATGCAAACACATGTGCATTGTGCCAGTTAGGTTCTGGTGGGATATTTGGTATACAGCATTTTAATGCAGTTTCTAGTGCAGTGTTCAGCTGCACGGTTCTAGTAAAACATTTTATGCAGTTTCCCAGTGCAGTGTCTTTTTAATACACTTTTCTAGCGTAGTGTATTGCAGCACTGTCCTAATTACAGCTTTTTAATGTGCTTTCCTAGTGCAGAGTTATGGTGTATAGTCCTGGTACTACATTTAAAGCAGAATATCGTGCACTGTCCTTGTACAGCATTTTAACGCAATTCCTAGTGCATTACCTTGCATTGACCTAGTAAAGCAGTTATTGCTGTTTACCTGCACCATCCATACTATGTTGTGGTTAGACCCTTGCAGTTTTCACTTGCCATGTTTCAGGCTCTCTCAAATGACAGTTTACTAAAGTACCAATTTCATTTGGACTCAGCTATTTCTCTGTGTAAAAAGCCCAAATGCCAGCTGGCAGCCACCCAGGCCACAGCAGCGGCAGGCCGCGCGTTCACTGCAACGGGCCGCTGTTAGTTTCCCTTGAGAAGAAGGCAGCCTTCTGTAATATGGTGGGAAACTCTGCTGGTTAATCGAGTGCATGCAAATGAACCGGTTTCAACAGGATTATCTTTACAGTCGTCCCAACTGCAAAACCTGCCTTTTCTGCCACAAACAAGAGCACACCCACACGCAGCGTCCTGGAGGATTACGAAAAAGGGTCATACAATAATGCCGTAGCTGGTTAAAGAGCTCGCCTGTCTTCTGCAAGCCACTGACACATTACAGGCCAGGCAGGGAGCTGTGAATCCAGGGTGAGGTTTCCCTTCTGTTGTCCAAAAACTCTGACCTCTAACCCTCTACTGAGGGTAAAAGTGTAGGCTACTCCCTCATTGCAGTATGCACAGGGTGAGCTCGTGGCCCAGAGTGTCTGTATGAAACCGGTATGAGATCAGTAACACCAGATGAGTTCATATATAACCAGCAGCTATATCAATATACGGTTATTTAACATCAGTTAGTCTTTGTATATAGTATATATTTTACCTTTCTATACTATAAATACTTTGCAAATGCATTACAAACATGAGTATAATGTGTTATGTGGTTTTATAAATAGTTATAGTTAATACTTTACAAATGTATTATAATGCTTTATGAAGGTATGTGTTATGCAGCATAATGGAAGCTTTAAGTGTTGCCATAATGATAAGACAGTAATAGTATATGTGACTATAATATAGCCATGTTCTGTACTTCGAGCAAACGAACTGTGTGATGTTTTCATGAGCTTCGCAAAGTAGTGTAATTATGAACCATTGTGTTTAAGTCAAATATTTTATATAACAAGTTTTATGGCAGCCCGTTGGTGTGTATGAATTGTCCATAAGTTGGATGTTATTAACCTAGGGATTTCCTGTACTTTATTATGGAGACTACTTGGGTTTTTGATAGAAAGGTGTTAAGCAAGTTAAACTGATTCAGGATTTAAATGCAGCGTGTGAGAAACACGGGTGTCCCGGATAAGTTAATACTGATGCTTTCTTCCTGTGCCTGCTGGCTGAGCGAGCCGTTTCTAGGCTGCCGTGGGCTGTCCCCCACACTCACATGCTTTGTGGGATGTGTCTGGGGGGATCCCCAAAGTGGGCGGGGCCGATGTGAGAGGGAAGGGCGGGGGTGTCGGAGGGAGGGGGCTATCACAGCCGCCGCACGATGGCTAGCGGCAGCAGGCTTTGTGTCTGGTTTCTAGGAGGCCCAGTTGCTAGGCAGAAATCCGCCATGAAGCCCTCCTCCCACACGCAGCTGGGGGGGGATGGGGGGGGGGGGGGCGGTCACACATCCTTGCTCTGTCAGCAGCACGAGGCATGAAGGCAGGACCAAAAATTCGGGTCTAGACTCAGCGCTAAAAGCAGGCTGTGAACGAAAAAAACAGGCTCCTGCAGACGGGGCCCGGCAGCCGAAAGGGGCCAAAAAGCTCCTTCCGTCCCGAGCAGCAGAAGTTAAACAACAAAACCGAACTCAAATGCAGCAACAGAAGTTGGGAACAATCATGCAATCTAAATAGGTCTTTATGAGAAAAAAACGAAACAGAAAAACTGCTAGGGATTAAACAATGGAGAATTAAATGTGCTTTTTTGCAGTGTACAATGTGCATCCTTCACATTCTGCAGGGATGACCCGAACAGGATGACTTTTGTTATGTAACCCAGCTAAAATCAACTCGCACCAATATAGCCATATAATATAGCACCAATACAGTGACACTCACACTTATTTACATGCTGTTTTGCACAAAATCTACTGATGCAACCAACTCAATAGAAATGTATATGCATTTTTTCTCATTCACAGACTATATTGCATAAACATGTAAATCTTCTTAATTGGAGAATGCACAGGACAGAAGGACGTGAAAGTTGCAGATATAAACATTGGAGGGGGTTGGCTTGTTCCACTGGACTTGGGATCCTGCACCTGCTTCAGACCGGTGATTAAGCACTGATCAGTGTGTCTGCTGCAGTCAGTCTTCCCGGGCTTGTTAGCTGGTAATATAGCCACTTATTGCACTCTCTCAGCACCCCTCCCCCCAGCAAGCTTGTTGCCACGGCAGCTCCCACCATGGAGCAGAGGGAGTGTGAGAATGCTACTGCTTTTCTTAAGCAGAAGTGCCACGGCGAGCTAAGCAAGCCTGTCTGCTGATGCCAGCAGCATAAAGAAGATGGAATGAATACTCCACTAACTGAAAGCTACCTTATTTCCAGCACCCCATTCCCTTCTCCCAGTGCTATTGTTGCATCTTCATCTCCCTTCCTTGTTGCATTGTCAATATGAAATGCTTCCCACTTCCCTACCACATAACATTGTGTGTATTGTGTTTTTTTCATATCCTGCCCTGTTGCATTGTGGGTATGGTGTCCACTGCATACCCCCGCCCTGTTGCATTTTGGGTATGGTGTCCAGTTCATACCCCTGCCCTGTTGCATTGTGGATATGGTGTCCTCTCCATCCCGCAGCCCTGTTGCATTGTGGGTATGGTATCCTCTCTATCTCTACCTCTTGCTGTCCTGTCCAGCCACTTGATTCATTGCACAGAGAGTGTCACTTTCACTCTTTCCTCCTAAGTAATGCGCCCCCCTTCCCTCCTTAGGACCAGGGCGCTGGTGTCAGAAGGCAGGTACACGGGGAAGCACTTCCACATGGGCTTCATGACTATGCCGGCACCCCAGGACCGGCTGGGCCTTGCCCGCGGGGCAGGCTTCTCCGTACGCTCCCAGTCCCTGCACTCGGTCGGAGGCAGCGACGAGGACACCAGCCCCAGCTCACGCAAGCAGCCGCCCCCGAAGCCCAAAAGGGACCCTAACACCAAGCTCAGCATTTCCTCAGAGACGGTCAACACGGGGCCGTCCTCGGGCAAGCTGGGGAAAGAGCAGCATGAGGGTGAGTCTGCGCGTGGCGTCTGGCCACGGGACTGTGTCCGTGCTCTTAGGTTCGCGTGAGAAACATGGCTGCCGTTTTTTACAGCGAGAACGGCAGGCAGCCAGTGCCTCCGGGGCCTCCGATGATTACCCATGTGTCTCTCACATCATCCTCCTCCCCTCCTCCCCTCCTCTGCTGGCTGCTCGCCGCAGCCATGTGTATTCGGGATTTGCTGCTGGGGTCTATTTTTAGAGCGTTCAGTAGGATGAAGTCATTGGCTGCTTCCTCGAATGAAAAGTGTGCCCCCCCTAGGGGGGGCGGAGGGGGGGATGAGGAGTGGGGGTGGGCTACTGCCCCCACCAGAGACTCGTTTGAATAGAGCTGTCAGGCAGCTCGCATTTTCATGTGCGGTAGATTTTCCGAAGGAGGCTGAGATCCCGAGTCTGCGAGGAGAACACGGTGGCTCTGGTGACAGACCCGCCTAAGTCTCGCAGCCAGAGTCAGAGGTTCTTCCATCTTCCAGAGAGGCACAGCAACCAACACAACAACAACCCCCCCCCATACACACCGAGCCCTGCCGCGGCACAACCAATCACATCCCTTGCTACTCAGTGGTGGGCGGGGCTGCTGGCCAAGCCGGGACGCGTGAGCAGTGGTTATCAGCCAGCCCAAAATCCATTCATGCAGAGCGACTGACCCAGATTGTGCATCCATGGAGCAGGTGGGCATGGGGGGGGGGTGCTCAACAGAGCTGAAACAGCTCAAAACGCGAAGCTGATGTCACGTGACTCAGAGCCCCCGGGCCCTCCGGTCCACAAGCAGCCCTCCCCCACTGCTAACGGGGTTTCCCGTGCAGCCGTGCATTTATCAAGCCTTCCTGGGCACCTTCATGTTTGCCCTTTGCACATATCTGCCGAGCCCAAAACAGTGTAGCTGGGGACTTTCGCATGAATCCTGCATGGCTGCTCAGGGGACAAGGTCATCCCCCCCCCCCCCCAACAAAGATACCACTCTGAGCAGAGAAAGGATACTTTAAAGGTTATCTCTGCAGTACTAATCCTGCGCCTCCTTGCGATTGAATGATTTAACTACAATACTTCTTTTGAAAACTCAGACAGTCTAAAGTTTCTCATCAAGCAATTTCCCTTATGGGATCAATAACGTTATTTCTGATTCTGATTCTGATTCAAGGATGTGATTGATGCCTGGGTCAGTAAAGTTCATTCTGTCCTTTTGAACGCGTTGTGAATGACTTCTAGAACCCTCTAGAACCCGCTCCTTAGGGACCCAGAGATGGTCCACATTTTTGCTCTGTCTCCGCTCCCTGCCAGACAGTCCACAATTTTGACATCAAAACTGTGAACCGTCTGTGGGTCCCCGAGGACCAGATTGGGAAACACTGCTCTAGGAAAGGGTGTTTTTGGCACTATTAAAAATGACACTGGCCATGTCTTGATCACACAGCCTCAAGGTTCTGCAGCGAGGACTTCAGGAGGGTCCCGCCTCCCAAGCCCAAGAGGAACCCCAGCACCCAGCTGAGCACGTCGTTTGATGAGTCATTCATCAGGAACCACGGGACCAGCAAGGCTTCCAGAGCTGGACAGTCCTGCTCACAGACCCACAGCCCAACGCGGGATTCAGATGAGGATGAGCCCGTCTACATCGAGATGGTCGGGAACATCCTACGGGACTTTCAGCGGGATGAGGAGGATGAGGGCGAGGCGGTCTACGAGGAGATGAAGTACCCTGCTTCGGATGACTTGGGTCAGGACTCCAGGGGCGAGCACCTGAGCACGTCACCGCAGTACCCCACGCTCACCATCCCAGAAACAGAGCCGACACGCATCCCTGCCCCCTTCCCCAACCTGCTGAGCCACCGGCCCCCGCTACTCGTCTTCCCGCCTGCCCCCGCCCAGTGCTCACCCAACTCGGATGAATCGCCCCTAACACCCCTGGAAGTGATCAAGCTGCCCATGCTGGAGAACGTGTCTTACAGCAAGTCTCCAGGCGCCTCGGACAGGGAGCTCCCTGTCACGCACACCATCACAGCCTCCGGCCGCTCCTCTGCGCCTCCCCTGCCCTCCACCCTGTACAAGTCCTCTGCGCACGGTTACCCCCGCAGCCACTCGGCCTGCCCCTCTCCTGTCAGCATGGGCCGCTCGCTCACGCCGCTGAGCCTGAAGCGGCCGCCTCCTTACGAGGCACTGACCGGCGGGGGGCTTCCCCGCAGCGCCTCCGCCGTGGCCCCTGGTGGGAAGGCAGCGTCCCAGGAAGGATCGCGACTGTCTAGCTCCGGCTCCCACGGCTCCGTGCAGAACGTGTGCCGCGCTCGTACCCCCACTAGCCCGCTAGACGAGCTCACCAATCTGTTCACCACCGGCAGGAATATGCTGAAGAAGTCCTCCAGCGGCCGCAAGTCCAAGGAGCCAGCAGAGGGTGAGGACCGCATGCCATCCGGAGCAGTTACATCAGCTAAAAGCATCCTAGCAACAGCTGACTGCTGTCATTATAGAAACCGCTATGATATCTATCTCTACTATTTCTCATACAGAATACTGAATAAATTAGTAGCATTATTTATGCCTAATTCAATAAAAAATAAGTGTTTGTGCATGTGCATGCTGGGATCACACAGGATATTTTATGTATAGTTATAGAACCAGAATTAAGGTTTATTTGCCAAGCACAAACTTACTTTTTTTACTTGGAACAAAAGGTGCAGACAGACAAACCTGGCATCCTAAATAATAAATAAAATAATTATACACCTAAACAAAAGTCTTAGAAATATACAGCAGTCACAGTGCTAATGATGCTAAATGTAGCCGGATTCAGTCACAGTAAACCATTGGGTTGGGGGTTTGTAAGTGAGGGACGCTGCCATCGCGTCCATGTGCCTGCTACGCAGTGGTGGTTGAAGCGGTTCCTCATCACGTCTGTAAAACACTTTGGATGTCTTGAAATTGCTGAAAAAACAGTGTTGGGTAAGTTACCCATGTGAAAAGGTCTTACATGAAAATACAAGATGATATATGAACCGTAATCGTGTATGCAAAGTAGAACTCATAAAGAACCATAAGGTTTTTTCTGTATGGGCGCACACACAAGGAATCCATTATAGATAAGTTCAGATCCAGATTTTGTTCAAGATTTTGTTTCAACCAACCAATTCAGTAGAGTCACACTCACAGGGTAATCAGCTGGTTTTGTGAGTAACTTCTCTAACACTGTATATAAATGTGACATTCATTGACTTAGAAAAGAAATGGAGCTTTGGGTCAAATGCACTCTGAATGTGTACAGTTTCTAATTTCTAGTCCAGGCACTGTTTTATGACAGGGATAGAATGAATGAAAAAAAATAGAAATAAATACAAAGCAATGAAAAAAAACTAGGAAGCCTAAATCCAGTGAAGGCAGAACAGCAAACGTGCAGCAAAGTAGGTTATGATCCTCTTCTTCTCCTTGTGTAAGAATCTTTTTGTGCACCTGTCACAATCAGTAGGGCACATTTAAAGCACATCTTGACAGCCATACTAACAGAATAGCGATATGACTCACGGTGAGTAGGCTGGCCAGTCAAAAAGCAGACGTTCTCTATGATTACCTGGTTGTGAGAGATTGCAGATTCAAATAAAGGCTGAGAAGACTTTTATAACCCTGCTTTATAAGGCAGTGGGTGTTTTGTAGGCAGGCCAATAGATTAAAACATCCATATTAATTCAAGAGCTTCTTCTTTTCATGCTATGCGAAATTACAAGATATTGGCACGAGACTCCCAAATGGGTGACCCTGTAAGTATTACTGAGGATCCAGCTAGGTTCCCACTATCGGGATCTTGTCATGTTCTAAAAATGAGCATCCATGAAGGAAATCTGTGTATATACAGTACGGGGCAAAAGTCTTAGGCAATTAAAGGAAATATGTAAAGCTGTGTAACAGGGTAGTTAGTACGTGTGCTCCGAACAAAAACACTATTTAACATTAAAGCATTTGCAAAATAAGAGTAACACAATGGAAACTAAAAGGAATTTCTTCTTTTCAGCCAAAAGTTACTGACTTTTGCTGGATTGGTTGGATGAACAACCGCTTCAGATCCCAAACCTCTCCCCTCGGGCACCTCAGCCATTCTATGTATTTGTTAAACTTTGCTCACTTAATTCATTAGTTTCGTTAGTTTAAAAAAGTCAGTGAGTTGCAGTTTGGCTGAGCATGGTATGCTAGTGGTCGAGTCAAAAATAACATTTTTTGTAGGGATGCTGCAAATACTGGGGTGCCTTTAGGAGAGATTTTGAAATGGTTAAACTGACACACTTAGACAGACATAAAATCAGTTTTTCAAGGTTTAGTGGAACCCTGCCAAAGCACTGAGATCCAATCATACACTCTCCCTGAGGATCCTTAAATATTTTCATTATGAATGATCCTGGGAGACTAACTAAAGATCCTATCAGACTCAGTGATGATCCAGTTACACTGTCACCCTGAAGATCTAGACTGATTGTTGCACTAGGATCCAGTGACATTCAGTAAGAATATAGCCAGTTTTTCCCACAGATTCTTCAGTCAGATTCTCCAGGTTCCTGTCACATCATATGGGGATCTTATAAGACTCAGGAAGGATCTCATTAGGACCCAATTACATTCTTGCACTTGATTCTGTGAAACTTATTAAGTTTATAGTGACGCAGAGGATCCTTTGAAACTGAGAATCTTCTTATTGAGGATTCTCCTACAAGAATCCAGTTAGATGGGGGATCATGTCAGATTCTCACATCCTGTTGGATTCTTACACTGAGGATAATCTGAGGATATAATCACATTCTCACACATATATTTAAGTGAACAAACAACAAGGAGACATTTAATTGTGCCAAAATACTCTTTGTATCATCAAGCAGTGCTATTGTGTATTTTTCTTCACAGCTGAAGTCAAAGGTAGATGCCACAGCACAGAGCCTCTGCCAAGACATGAGACTAAGGACAAGAGCAGCCACAGCACTGATGCCAGATGGGACAGCAAGGACAGGAACAGCCACAGCAATGACACCAGACGGGACAGTAAGGACAAGAGCAGCCACAGCACTGATGCCAGACGGGACAGCAAGGACAGGAACGGCCACAGCACTGACACCAGATGGGACAGCAAGGACAAGAGCAGCCACAGCACTGACACCAGACGGGACAGCAAGGAAAAGAGCAGCCACAGCACTGACGCCAGACGGGACAGTAAGGACAAGAGCAGCCACAGCTCTGATGCCAGGCGGGACAGCAAGGACAAGAGCAGCCACAGCACTGATGCCAGGTGGGACAGCAAGGACAAGATCAGCCACAGCACTGATGCCAGGTGGGACAGCAAGGACAAGATCAGCCACAGCACTGACAGCAGGTGGGAAAGTAAGGACAAGAGCAGCCACAGCACTGATGCCAGGCGGGACAGCAAGGACAAGATCAGCCACAGCACTGATGCCAGACGGGACAGTAAAGACAAGATCAGCCACAGCAGTGACGCCAGGCGGGACAGCAAGGACAAGATCAGCCACAGCACTGATGCCAGGTGGGACAGCAAGGACAAGAGCAGCCACAGCACTGATGCCAGGCGGGACAGCAAGGACAAGAGCAGCCACAGCACTGATGCCAGGCGGGACAGCAAGGACAAGATCAGCCACAGCACTGACACCAGGCGAGACAGCAAGGAAAAGATCAGCCACAGCACTGATTCTAGACGGGACAGTAATGACAAGATCTGCCACAGTATGGAGGCCTTACCCAGGAGGGACAGCAAGGACAAGAGCAGTCTTGGCATTGACTCTATAAATGACAGCAAAGATAGCAGCTGTCATGGAACAGATTCTAAACATGACAGCAAGGACAAGGCCTGTCATAGCCTCGGGGTTTTGTCCAGGCGAGACAGCAAGGAGAGGACCAGCCATAATGGAGGAAGCATGGACAACTCTAGAACTCAAGAATGGGACGGAGTTCATGAGCAGCCGGCCCCTACCACGCCTTCTCGACCAGGACAAACTTCTGTCAGTCCCACACAGATGCTAGGGAGCAGCAGCTTAGGTGAGAACATATTTACAATGTCTTACTGCAATGTGGTTACTCTAACGCAGCACAATGGAAAGATGACCAGTGTTTCCCAAACCAGTCCTCAGGAACCCCCAGGCAGTCTATGTTTCTAGTCCCTCCCAGCTGTCTTATATCATACCAAATCAGTTAAGTTGATATTCATATTGATACCTCAGTATTGCAACTGTTCCATGAACTACAGCTGTGGTAAAACATGTACAAACTCTTTGGAATTATCAGGATTCCAACTGAAACTAACATCACACAAACGTTTGCATGTTTACTGAGCAGTTTGTTTAAGAATTTGTATATATAGAGATGAGCTAGGGCAGGATTTGTAGTCTATTATTTAAATTAAAAGGACTTGGATTTCATGTCAGCTCCCAGTTCTTGCTGTGTACTGATGGGTCAGTCTTCTGTAGTCAGGCATGTGTCACTAATGTCAATGAGAAATGGCCGGATGAGTCTTTCAATCAGGGAAACAAACCAGTCAAAGCACAAGAAGAACTGAACTATTTAGCCGAGCGCAGGAGCCTTTCAGGTTTAAAGTAGTTTGTAAGACCTGAAGTAGCTCAAAGTTTCCAGGATGACATGGATTATGAGGTCACACTAGATGACAGAGAGGTAAGCATCCTTGATCTTGAAGTACCGCTATCGAGCACATTTGCTATCCCACCTGATAATTTACTATCTGTCTGAGATCAGATATGGTTCATCAGAGACCAGGTAGGGTAGAAAACCTGCTGGATACCGGCACTCCGGAATGATGGTTGCCTACACCTGCCCCACCCAGAAGTTAGAAGCTAGTTTGGTCTAATCCTCTTTACAGAAGAGTTTCAATGCACAGGTACTCCAGAATGTTTTGTAGGCACAGTTCGTTCAGGCACTGGTACAGCATTTTACTGGAGTTAAGATAAAGGCATATTGATCCCACAATGACTGCAAGCTGTTGAGTCAGCGAGGCACCAAAGCACGCCCCAAACCAGCATTCTCTGCTCTCCATGTCACGATTGGGTTTCTATCAAACGTAACGTAGTGCATTTTATAGTAAGCTCAGATATTAGATATTATTGTTTGTGAAACTTTGTGTAACTATTATACATTCAAATATTACAGCTAACCATGTTTACTGCCGCTGAAATGTGAGTCGTGAATGTCACGACTTGGCAGTTTGTTAATGAGTTATCGGTAGAAGATGGGAACAGCGAAAGATGGGGGAGGGGATTGTCACAACATGCAGGATGAATGACTGGAGGACTGGTGTTTGCCGGAAAAAAAGGGGATGAAAAGGTTATATTGGACTGAAACACAAAGGAACTGGAAATGAATGTGAGGAATCAAAACAGGAGGGCTAGAACAAGGATGGACACAGGCTGACAGGAGAAGCAACATTAATGACTGGACTAGCGATGGCAAGACAAGCGTAGACTAACGAGGGGCAACAGGCATCAGGTGTGGTCCAACAGGGCCATGGGAAGGACTGGCTTTAAGTGATGCGATCTGATGGCGGAAGCTCGCTCATTGGCCAGATTACCCCAACTGCAAGTTTAATACAAGTTTAACAATGTGTTATTCACAGTCAATCTAAGCATGTTATTAGTTGACTGAATAAATAATTTGTTTCATTTTTACAAAATATTGAGTAAGCAAGTGCCTACCTAAATTGATTAATATTCTTATTATGTGGTCTAATGAAGATTAGACCACATTTTAGAAATAATTAATTAAGAAATGCAAATAATTAAGAATCATCATGTTTTTCATATGGCTCTAAACAAGACTACACAAGTGTAATGTGCAGGACTGTGTTTCTAGTGTGTGTTTCTTGGCAATGCTTTTTATGCACAGCACACCCTGCTTCAAGATTATTCACTGGAAAATACTACGCTACATTCGTTTATACACTAATATTTCATTTGATTTTTTTGTGTTGCTGCACATCCTTTCAACTGCCATTTATGTGGTAAAACATGAAGCAGAAGTGTACATTCTTATCAATATATATACGTTAGACCAGTAGTTCACAACCCGGTCATCAGGAATCCCCCTGATAGACCATGTTTTTGCTCCCTCCCAGCTCCCTGCCAGATGCAGTGCATATTTTTGCTCCCTCCAAAATGTGGACTGTGCGAGGGTCCCCAAAAGTTAGGCGATCGTTTTAAGGTGCTGTAATGGGGATTGTTTACACACTGGCTGCTCTGCAAGCCTGATATGCGGGTTAATTTGACTGTGCTACCCTGACTATAGAGAGGGCGCAGATGGGATATCCTGGGCCAACCTGGGCTCTCTCTCTCTCTACAGAAATGAAGGTCATTTCTAGGCTGGGCCGCTCTGCTTCCACGCCAGGTGTGTCTCCCCCCACAGGGACCCCCCAACGGCAGGCCACAGAGCAGCATAGCCAGGTACCCCTGTCTCCTCTATGTGCTGTCTCACCAGTCGCCGTTCCACTCTTGTGAGTCCCCGTGTCAGTCCTCAACGTCCAAGTTCCTCCCTGTGTCTTGCCAGCGTGTGTCGCCTGTGTCCCTCAGCACGCAACCAGCAAACTTTCTGTAAGGCGAATAATAATCTCAGTCCTTCCCCAATTTAGCGATTCAGCCGCTTCCCCAGAGTTCAATGGAACTGTGACCCCACAAAATGTTGCCCGTCTACCTCACAGACTGGTGCTCAGTGCAGGTGAAATTCTGACTTGCAACCGCAGAGAACCATAAAATTTTATTCCATCCCATCTTCTTCTGTTCAGTCCCTTATGCCTATCTCTCTGCAATACATGAACAAAACAGCAGTGGATAAAATAAAACAAAGCCTTACCAAACACCTTATTTTTGACCCCAACCTGTCTTTTCACAATCTGTGGCCTTGGGAACAAAATAGTCTGAGTGCATGCGATCAAAAAAAGAAAAAAAAAATCCCAGACAAAATAATGGATGCCAAAAGATCTATAATGAAGCCATTGACTGGTGGAAGTTATGCTCACATATACAAGCCCTGCACATTCCCAGTAAAAGCAGTATGACACAGTGCCAAAACACAAGCACTTTACAATCACTAAGATGCTCTGCAGAACCATGCTATACCAAATCAGCGATCGCAGCGAGCAGTCATAAGTACATCATGGAGTGTGCTGGGGACCCTCTGTGTGTCCTGTTGTACTGTTCCGTGACACCTGTCAATTCCTGTGTTTTCCTGAAGCGTGTCTTCCTCACTACCATACCAGCTATATCCTTTATTGAGAAGCCGCACCTGTACCGACGCAGAAATGAGCAGCTGTTGATTCACTAAGCTCCTCATTGCCTACTCCATAAGTCAGACTTGGGGGCACCAGCCCAGTCCTGGCTTGGGGCCCACGGGGATACCAATACTATGTACCCTCAGCAGGTGCCATCATTACCATGGGTGTGCAGGGACAGCACCATGCTGGAGACCATAGAGAGGAAACGTGTCCTGTGCAGGGAGATCCGGGCTCGGCAGCGGCCAGACAAGAGCCTCAGCAAGCAGGAAAGTCTGCCCGTTCTGCCCAGCTGGAAGCGGAGTGCCGGAGCCAAGACATGCAGCCCACCCCCCTACTCGGCTCAGACCACCGTCTTCTGGGACACTGCCATCTGAGGCCTGGCCCCGCCCCAGGAATTACACGTGCATGGCGGCAGCCAATCAGAGCGATGGAATAGCCCACAGTGCATATTAGCATAACTGATTAGTTAAGTCATCATATCTTCTTTTTACTGTTTATATTACATTTCCTACTTGATTTAATAGTTGAATTGAACACCAATGGACGAAAGGACAATCTGTGTAGATTTATCCCATTATACATCTTTTAATCTGATTTCAGTGTTTATGTTCAGTGAGGTCAACTAGTCGCTGTCTTTCTCAGCAGGTGTCAGATTCAGTCCTACTATCAGAGCTGAGAACTATTTCAAATGGATTTATTTTGTAATTTGGGATGGGGTCAGCAGCAGAGATGCCTGTCTTTCTCTGGTGAGCTGAGTCAGAACTCCAGGAGGATGCTCCTGGAGACATCTTGACCATGCCTGTGGGGCACTCTGCTTTAAACACTCGACACACTCAGCTCATCACGGGCCATGCACTTTGCTGTCTGGCTGGCCGCATGGAGACAGAGAGAAGGAGAGTCTAGAACAGGTTACATAGAATATATGTAAATTGTATGTAAAGTGTATGTAAATTCCTTTGGCAATAATTGTGAGCACTGTTTATGGTAATAACGCACCTTGGAGTGTTAGAGCTAGCAGAGAGGCATTTAGCCTTGCACACAGAAGGCATAGAACATTTTCCTCCAGAAGAAAAATCAGATTACTCCATTAATCCACCACTGTCTTTACTAGCAGTTAAATTAAAGTGTTTCAAGTATTACCCAGCATGCACTTCATTAGTGGCAATAAATATGACACCACCTGGCCTTATTAATTTCCCACAGTGAGGCCAGAGGTCCCTGGAAAACTGAAAAACATATCAGTTATGTGAGGCCCCAAAGAAAATATGTGCCCGTTGTTAAATAAAGGACCAGCAATCTGTTGTAGAGAACTTAGTTTGATTGATTCACTTCCTCTATAAGTTAGTTTTAATTTCTAAATATTTGGTTGGTGTTGGACATCACGTTATCGCCAAATTACTGGCTGTAACTTGTGAGCGTGACACCATATAATATGTGTTGTGATGTATGTTTGCCGGTGATGGGCTGCAGTACTGGCTGGGTGTTTATGTGTAAGCCGTGGAACTCTCTTGTAAATCAAGGCTGTGTGAAAACCCCTGCACCTGTTATTCCCAGAAAAATACCCGTTCCCCTTCCTGACTCTTGTGACTGAAACTTGTTTGCGTTGCCTTGGAGACCGGGGTTCACTGTGAGTAAAAGCTTAGGGTCCCTTTGGGGTTAAAGGTTTCTGCAAATGGTGAGGCTAGGAGCAGCTTAGAGCTGCACTATTACCCTATATCTGTGTTGAAGCCAAGGCCCTTTTAGCATAATGGAGCCTGTGGTGATTTCAGCTAGAACCGTCTCTAACCCCATGCAGGGGTATCTCCAGTTGATAGGGGGCCCTCTACCTGTATTGGTTTCAGGGACTGCTGTACACAGTTCACTTAAAAGATAATACTATGTTTGCATACAATCGCATTCACTGTCTGCTTTCGGGGTGAATTGTTAAATATGATGTTCAGCATATTTTTTTGTGATGTACAGAATTCCTAGATCCTCAATAATGTCACAGGTCTGGTCTTATTGCACTGCGTGTTCTATTTTTATGTTATGAATTATGTGAGGAGAAGTATGCTTATTGTAGGACTGTTTCTGCGTAATGACAGAGTTTAATGGAATAAAGTATGCACTAAATTTCACTGCAAGGAATTGCAGAAACACCCATGACTCTTGTGTTTCAGTCTACGTTAAGTCTGACCTTCAAGTCCTGCTAATTACATTTTAAGTTTTGAATATGTCAGCTGTAGGGCTTTTAACCTTTACTTCTACTCTGGAATGTAATGTATAATGTTAAAGATGGACATCAGTAAAGAATGCATTGTAAACAGTACAAAAATAACTAGTTCATTGCCCTACATTTCGAAGAAAAAACTACACACACATGTGTATATATATATATATATATATGTGTGTGTGTGTGTGTATATATCCAGTAACCCTGCATGTGTCACTAATGTTAATGTAAAACAGCTGGATGAGTCTTTCAATCAAGGAAACAAACCAGTCAAACAAGAACTAAACAATTTAGCCAAGCGCATGAGCCTTTCAATTTTAAAGTTGTTTGTAAGCGTCTGTGAAGGCGCTTAGCCCCCCGCTCCATGGGCGCCACTGTAAGTAGCCGCCCACCACTGCCAAGCGGGCTCTCACCTATATGCTTGTTATGGAGAGCAGGGCGGGGTCAGAAGAAATCTCCCCACTGGGCTCAACAAAGTGTCATTATTATTATTATTGTTATTAAAACCTGAAATAGCTCCTCCCTGACATGGATTGGGTGCTAACTGTATATACAGTGATTAGTTTGGTAGCTGAATCCCCTTGTCGAGCTGTCAAGGTAAAACTCAAATTCAAACACTAATCTGGAAAGCCGGTCTGCTTACTCATTCTGTCTTTTTCTGCCCCCCCCTGACCTTTCACCTTCCCTGCCGATTGGCTGATTTATAAAATGTGGGGGGAAAAAAATAAATATACCAGGTAATTTTACATAGCATGTTCATGAAATGTTCTACAGGGGGGTTATACAGCCATTTTACCTGGTACTCAAATAGATCTTACCCAGGTAACAGGGAGCGTTCCCAGAACTTTAGCTAATGAGATCTCAAAATTGACATAGATGGTTCTTACATTATTTTCACGTCACATTTTAAGAATTTTTTAGGCTATTTTTTAAGGTTCTGTCAATGTTAGCATGATAACATTATTGCCTGAACATCCTTTTAAAATAATGTTGAAAAACAGTTTTTAATAATAAAACTATTATTTAATAAAAGTATTATATGGAAATGCACTGTCCCACTTTGGATCTATGGCCTTTGAGGTGTAACATTGCAATGCTTCTCACTTCTCTACCAAGCCCATCATTTGTTACCTTAATCGTATCATAAATGTGAAATTGTTTGCTGGGAAACAACTATACATATTGATAAACTGGATGGAAAGGTGAGTTAATCAAACCAAGAGCATTCTTTTACTATAGGCCAGTGCTTCAGAACACATTTGCACGCAATTGAGTGTGAATGGGACTTTATGTGAGAGTCATTTCTGTCAATATACTAAAGAAATACTATTCTGTTCAATGCCTAATTGTTGTTATTTGTTACTCTGAGTTTGGCGCCCCCTGGTGTCAGATTAACATGATTAATATAATAATAGACTGGGGAGGTGCTTCTTGGCCAAAAGCAGTTAACGTCCTTTCTTATTTGCATTTATACCAACGCTGACAAAGGGTACAAACACAATATGACCGCATATAATCAGCACTGACTTGTAGAACAGCACCATGAAGTACCATGTTGGTTAGTCGTCGGTCATGATCAAAGAGCTGTTGAAATGGACTTAGGCATGTAATTATATAATGTGCCAGGATAAATCGCGATTCAAATGGTAGAAATAAACTGCAGAATATGCAAAATAGTTTTTAGGCTGCGTAATCTATTTGTGTTTCCTAGCTGTAGTTGCTTAGACAGCAGATAACTTGGCCTGCCCCCCTAAGAGCAACCAACTACTGCAACCTGAAGAAGTAACACTAGAGAATGCGAGCACAGATAGTTTTCAGATCGTTATTTTATATTGACAACCAGCTTCACAATATTTAGAAATCATTAATAAAAGGCCCATCTGTTAACTTTTTAATAAAAGGAATATTTCAGTTAATAAGGTTATATTTCAGTCCGACTACCAATGTTTGTAAATGAGTATTGTGGTTTATTAGGAAAATGAAACAAAAATGCCCTTTTTATTTAACAAAAGGAATATTTATGTTGATGCAGAATGGGAAAATGTTGCATTTTTTGGTAATAAAATTGCATTCATTTATTCATTTTTTTTATATCACTGGAAAATTGAATCGTGAATCCAATATCATGAATCAAACCAAATCATGAACTGCATGAATTGTTACATGCCTAGAATTTGTCACGTACAATTAAACTGTTGGTGATTAAGTAATGAACAAATAAAGTCTGCAAGAATTACAAGAGGTTTCAGCTAATTGGTAAGTCTGTTTTTGGCATGGCAATTATATCAGGCAACACTTTCAGCCAATAAGTAGGCTGTTTACCGAAATGGCAGCCAATAGGTCATGATGAAGATGCACATCATTCCTTAATGCAGACGCTGCATCGGCTGGCTTGCTGACGCTGTTGCCACTCCTCCTTGAGCATGGCTGATGAGGGGCCAGAGCTGAACTGCCCAGCTAAATCCACACGAGTTAGCCAGAAGCTATAATGGTTAGAAAAATAGTGGCAGGTTCCTTGTGGACCCTGGCATTCAATGACTGCTTGGCTGCGGAAGTCCTTCAGGCAGCTACCTGAGGAGGCCAAGGATGGTCCACCCCCCTCGTCACCAGTCCCTGTGTGCTGCGGAACAGATAACATGAATTGAGAGTGCACTCAATCATACAGGTACACCCTTCCACCTACAGAGCCACAAATACAGATATATGGAGAAATAGACAAAACATCACACTTACTCATACTCTGAGACCAGAGTTAAGCAAACGATTGTTTTTCCAACTCGAAATTAGATGAATACAAAACGAAATACACTGATATGCACCCACAGCAGATAACAGTAAAGAAGGGCTGTCCCATTAGGATGCCATTCCTCCGACCAGGCTGTAGGACTCCCTCGTTCAAGGTTAGCTTCCTTTCTCACCATAAGAAAGGAGTATCCTGCCCACAGACTCCTCCAGCCTTTGTGACAGAGTGGTATGGACATGTCCTGGCTGTGAACGGTGATGGCAGGTGACACAGCCTCACACACCACGCAGCGGCTTATGTAGTTCTCGATCTCGGGGCCTGACACCGGCATCATGGCCATGGGCACGGTGGAAGCCAACCAGTAGGACTTGTCATTGCGGCTGGCATAGCCACATGTACCGGCGTTGCAATAAACAAATGGCAGGGTGCTGAATACTCTTAAACACGACCCAACTCCACCTGGAAAAGATGTTCATGTGAGTTTTAATTAGACAAACATGTTCTGAGAGCAGAAAGGAAAATGACTGGCTCAGAGAGATAACCAATTAGCCTGATGTCAGATCAACCAATCAGATGTCGTGGTTCTTGGTCGCTTGGACCCACCTCCTCTACAATCTGATTGGTTATGTCACTGAATGAATCATGTGTTGTTCTGCCCTCCAATGGGCAAACTCCAACGGGCAGAAAAGACCAGTAAACACTACCACCAAGCATCATCTCATCCCACTTTCACACCAATCCACAGAGCTGTGTCATTTGGAGTTCAAGCTTGAGGTAAAGCTTCCCTTGGCAGACAAGTTTATGTAGGAGCAAGAAACAAATAAAGACCCCCAATGAAAGGTACCAAATAGACCACATATACCCTGCACAAAATAGGGTTACCAGTACAGACCCCTGGAGCCAAGCCTGTTCACAAGCAGGCTCCAGGGGTCAAAGCATGCAAGCACCCCCACTGCACTAACATTACAATTCTTGTAGGAGCCTGAAGGAATTGGTGGCTCATGGAAATATGTTCACATGTATGCGAGTATAGAAGTATATACCTAGGTCCTGTGAGTGTGCGTTCTTCTGATGCTCGAAGTGGAGTAGACTGTAGCCTCTCCACAGTGGAACCATTCCTAATGGACAGACTGGAACTGCATTTGATTGGCTGTGTATCACCACTGGATAACTAGAGTAATAAGGCCCTGGTGGCCCTGGTTCTCCCAGGGAACCAGGAGGACCTCAGAAAGAGAGACAAGACACCATTAATTATATATTACATACTTAGATTAGACATTACATACTTATGAAACAGAGACTGAGAAACATAAGTAGGAAATGAGGACCCAGAGAGGGAACCTTCTCAACCTTCTAAGACGTCTTACCCTGTAGACCAACAATGCCTTGATCCCCCTTCATACCCATGTCACCTGGAACTCCTGGGGGCCCAGGGGGTCCGACTGGTCCTGGCCCTGGTTCACCCTTCCTTCCTGAAAAAACATAAATACATTACCACAAACATAACATTTAATGCACGTGTTGGACATATTAAGTCGCCAGGTTAAGAACATCTGTCTTATGAACTCGGATTTACTAATGGACTGCCATAAAGCCTATCATATAAAAAAAGTGTAGTCAAATACAATGGTTTGTAATTATGGATGTACGCACCACTTTATGACGCCCATGAAAAAGCGGATCGACATTATTGATGTTACCTCACAAATACCCTTTCTGGTATGCCAGACATGGATGGGTGTTAACCCTTGAGCATGATCTTTTTTCTGACTAATCTTTAATGCTATTTTATAGTACTGTATACCTGCACATATATAGACAGATTCTCTCTCTCGTTCATTCTCTCTCTCTTCAGTACAATACTGTGTTTGATGACTATTATTTTTATTGTTGTTATCACTATTATATACAAACAATCAAATATTTTTATGAGGCTTTAGTGTAAGCATTTCTTATGTGTTTCATATGCATTGAAAGGTTAAAAATATACCTCTACACCAGGGGTCACCAACCCTATGCCCGCGGGCACCCGGTCGCCCGTTGGCCTCATCTCAGTCGCCCGCGGAC
>JAODKL010000044.1:13102541-13132066 GCA_026780765.1 Petrocephalus schoutedeni | reverse complement strand
GATGGATGGATGGATGGATGGATGGACTTGTTGCCCAAATGATTGAAAGTCTCTCCCTTCTAAACTTCTAAGTGACCCTTTTGGATCATTGATCACTCAAATTTATACACATAATGCATCACAACCCTGGATGGATGGATGGATGGATGGATGAGGGGGCAAATATAAACGGACATAGCAGCATACATAACAGCAGTTTGATGACCAGTAGATTTGGTTAATTTGTTGCCTGTGCCTGTTCCTGGTTATGGATAAAGACATATTTTGTTCCTAGTGTGCAGCTGACTCTGGAAGGTCCAGGAGCTGGATTTTAGGTCTCTGGCTTGAGGAAATGTTCTTCTGTTTGTCACCATTTATTACAAAGTAATTGTTCTATCTCAGGGAATTCATGGAGATCCAGGACATATGGGGACCTCTGGACTTCCAGTAAGAAGCTTTAACGTTGCTGTCATTCAATGAATGTAGCAGAAGCTGAACACTAGGGGGTGCCGAGAAGACATGACGTCCCAAGAATTCAAGCCATCATCCTTCAATATTCGTTACTGCAAACATGTATACTCACAGAGCCGCACTCCCTTATCGCCACATTACGTCACTGTTATAAAACGTGCTATTTTATGCTGATTTGATTTTTTCTACACTCATTTGATACTTACCATAAACTTGACCAAAACATTTATTTTGCAACCAGCATCCCCCTATTTTATTTTAGATGACTGATTTTTAAGAATCACCATGTTTCTCTATGTTCTCCATGTCTTTGATGCCAGCTTGCATTTGTTTTTTTTTCTTTCCTTGTGGCATTCTTCTTATATTATTATTACTATTATTTATTATTATTTTAGGATAATGGCTATTTGTGTGCTTTTCAGGGTGTGCCAGGAGTTCAGGGTCCCCCCGGAGAACCAGGCACCCCAGGATGTGATGGCATAAAGGTAGGAATGATCCATCATTCTTTGTATACTATCCTGATAGTCTGCAGGAACTACTTCAAACATATTCATATACACACCATAAGAGACTGTTTGGGACTGTATGCATTCATTCAGTAACCGGTATGTCTCCAGGGGGACAGAGGCCATCCAGGACCTCATGGTGATCCTGGGCATGAAGGAGTGCCTGTAAGACTTATACTGGATCTTTCTATCCATCTGTCAGTGTTCTTTCTATTGATCCTCGGTGTAGATGGAGGTACAGGAAAACATGTATATTCATTCAGATGTTACCATGTTCATTCTCTTCCATTGTGTTTTTAAGGGTTATCCAGGGCAACCGGGTCCCAGGGTGAGTTAATGTGAACAATAATCCATCCATCCATCTTTCAATCCCTTATCCTCATTAGGGGGACAGAGTATAAAACACATATATATGCGATCATGTATTTGTGACTGTGCATGCGGATGTTTATAGGCTGCCTCGTGTTTTCTGTGTTGCCTAGTTTTCATGGATGCCTGTTGTCCATTTTATGTGTTTTTGAGGATTAGAGTTTTGGAATTGCAGTAAAGCGGGAGTCAGCTGACTCCCCACAGATACTGATGTACATAAGTGTGCATTATCGTGCTGGATGTCCCTACAGGGGGACTCTAACTTAACCTTGTTTGGAGAGAAAGGTCAGCGTGGCCCTCCAGGTAGTTGTGGTGCTAAGGTGAGGAGAACTTTAACTCCTGTCCTCTAAGGCATCCCATTTTCTCACCTCCAATTCACCTGCTTTCTTACATCCATCTGTTATTCTCTGAAAAGAAAGATTAACCGGACGAGTCATTTCAGACAATCCCTCTGGCCTGGTTTTCAGGGCCAAACAGGACCACCTGGGATTCCCGGACCCAGTGGACCCTCTGGGTCAATGGGCTTACCCGTGAGTGCAGATCAGTGCCAGCCTTAGATTTACTGTGACAGAGCGTGATGGCGGGTTTGATGCTCTGCTCTCTCGCTCTATTCCAGGGACCAGGGGGGCAGCCCGGTGCCCCAGGAGAAAAGGTAAGCTTACTGCCGCTGACTCTGCTGATCCTGTGCATAGTCTTTGCATAAAGATATGTGGGCATGACTCTCTGTGAGATGTGTCTAACCTCCATGTCTCTCTCCAGGGTCAGGAAGGGAGAAGCTCAGGCATCACAGGACCTCGAGGCCAAAAGGTGGGAAGTGACAGCTGAGATTTGAGAGATTTGAGCCAGAGAGGCAATTGGAGTCCATGGCCAGTCCTGTATCACCTTAGTTATGGACGATGCTGGCCGGTGTTAAGCATCACCTGCTATGATTCGGTTTCGCAGGGGGAACCAGGACCTCCAGGAAATCCTGGGAGGAAAGGAGTTAAACTGTATGCAACAGCCCCCAAAGACCTACAGGTATGGAGACCTATGGCTGGAAGGGCAGGTGTGACACAGGGAGAGTGGCAGTGATTACTATGGGTGGAGTGGGTTCTGCAGACTGACCTTCACTGACCTCTGTCATTGCAGGGTGACCCGGGTGATATGGGTGAAAAGGGCGACCCAGGGTCTCCTGTAAGTATGTTTGGACCATTAAAGCTGCAGAAGAATCCAGACTCAAGCTATAAATAATTAATTGCCAGTGTTTCTGCTCTTAATCCTTTTATATCCCTGACATGACAAACTCTTTGTAAACATTTTTCGATAGATATGCAGAATGTACTTGCATGGTGCAGTTTTGTCAAAAGTGTTTATAAACTGGAACAAACAGCTTAAATTATGATTATCCTGGCACGGGAGACTTCGGCGAGTGTGCTGTAGCTCGCCAACACACAGTACGCGGCGGTATGTATATTTCACTTTCGGAGTGCATCGTACTTCACTTCTGTAGGGTCGCCCGGGACGTGCAGGACTTACCGGCGCAAAAGGGGACAAAGGAGAACAGGGACCTGAGGTACAATTGGCTATGAACAGGATTATTGCATGTATGTAAAAGAACGCAACGGTGCTCCATTTGCCATATGCAAGTACAGGTACATTTAATGCTTATTTTAGCATATGCTTTTTTGCTCTCCTTAAGGCAGTATATATAATATATACATATATTATAACATATATATTTCCATATATTTACAATGCCTTTTCCAATATATAATGTCATTTAATGTGGGAATATATTAAATAGTATGACAATGTATTTATTCAATATATGAAAACGGCAATAATTGCAGTATTTTTATATATTTATATATATTGCTTACATATATAATATATTATGGGACATATCATAACATATATTACTATGTACAATTCACAATATACGAATACACATGAAATATAATGTCACATAATATATCCATAATATATTTTTGTTGCGTAAGGGTCTGACAGGTATAATATCGTAGTCTTACATGACGATCATTTACTTTGACAGCCGAAGGTTTTTTACACAGTAATGTGTACAGGTGAGACAGAAGGTTTGGGGCAGCCATTTATTCAATACCCTTGGAGCATTTTGGGGGGTGAAGGACTTTACTCAAGAGCCCACCGATGACCTTGCGCTCACAGAAACATAGGCCCAAGCTGCTTAGCAACACATCAGCTGAGGCTCTAGGCTGAGTGAGAGCTGGGATTGTGGGAATGAGCCGCTCGGCATGTCACCATGAGCCTGCACAGCATGTTAGAGAATTTCATGCCTGAAGTGCAATTTCTTCTTCAGGGAAAAACTGGGAAGGACGGCAGCCATGGAGACCCTGGCTACCAGGTAATGCATACTTGGTTGGTTAGTCTCTATATAGAGCTGTCAGTCACCATATTGACCTGTCAGTCCTGTTAGTAACCAGACAGAGCTGTCAGCTTCAGTACAGAGCTGTCAGTCACATCACTGAGCTGTCAGTCCTGTCAGTCACATCACTGATCTGTCAGTCCTGTCAGTCACCAGACAGAGCTGTCAGCTTCTATACAGAGCTGTCAGTCACATCACTGAGCTGTCAGTCCTGTCAGTCACCAGACAGAGCTGTCAGCTTCTATACAGAGCTGGCAGTCACATCACTGAGCTGTCAGTCCTGTCAGTCACATCACTGAGCTGTCAGTCCTGTCAGTCACATCACTGAGCTATCATTCCTGTCAGTCACCAGACAGAGCTGTCAGCTTCTATACAGAGCTGGCAGTCACATCACTGAGCTGTCAGTCCTGTCAGTCACCACACAGGTCTTTCAG
This sequence comes from Petrocephalus schoutedeni, assembly GCA_026780765.1. Taxonomy (NCBI): domain Eukaryota; kingdom Metazoa; phylum Chordata; class Actinopteri; order Osteoglossiformes; family Mormyridae; genus Petrocephalus; species Petrocephalus schoutedeni. The sequence continues at coordinate 13,127,924 of JAODKL010000044.1, read as the reverse complement.
TCTCTGTAGAGAGCTGTCAGTCATATCACTGAGTTGTCAGTCACCAGACAGAGCTGTCAATCACTATAGAGAGCTGTCAGTACTGTCAGTCACCAGACAGAGCTGTCAGCTTCTATACAGAGCTGTCAGTCACATCACTGAGCTGTCAGTACTGTCAGTCACCAGACAGAGCTGTCAGCTTCTATACAGAGCTGGCAGTCACATCACTGAGCTGTCAGTACTGTCAGTCACCCGACAGACCTGTCAGTCACTACACAGACCTGTCAGTCACTACACAGGTTTATCAGTTCTGTCACTCACCACACAGAGCTGTCAGTCCTGCCAACTGCCCATCACTGGATTATTTCAGTTTTCCATCGACATGGAGCTCATTGTGTTCATTGTTGTCCTGTAGGGATGCAAAGGAGATCGTGGCTTTCAAGGATTTCCAGGGGATTCAGGCCTGATGGTCAGGGGTCGCTGCGCCTTATTCTCACTGATGTGTCTGATGCAAGGCTGCCCATCATGCTGACTTGTGGATGCTCTCTATGCATGTAAAAGCATGTTTGTTGGATTTTGTGTGTAATACTGTCTCTCTGTGACCCTACAGGGGCAGAAAGGCAATCAGGGCTCAAGAGGTCCCCCTGGAGAGGTGAGCAGTACCATCGCAAGTGTACTACAGTACAGCTCAGTGATGTGACTGAAAGGATGGAGGGCACCAGCCCATTACAGGGCACACTCACACATCTATGGGCAACGTGGCAACAACTGTGGAGGGGAGAGGGCCCAGAATAACTGGAGGAAACCTCACAACAACTTGGGGAGAACATGCTAACTCCACACACATGGAACCCTGGGAGATACTTACGCAACCCAGAAAATGAAGGCAACAGTGTTAATCTCTGCACCACCATGCCGCCTCAACAGGTGGCTCTGAATGTTCTATGAATGCATTATAAAGGCATTATGAAGGTGTAGTTAATGTAAATCATTGCCTTTCAATCTCTGCTTAAACAGAAGTTAATACTTGGCAAAGCCCTCAAAGGACAACCCGGATTACCTGGTCCACCAGGCCTGCAAGGACTTCCTGGCTGCCCAGGTATTGTTAATGCACTCATCTCCATGCCTGTCAGCCACAGCTGGAGAACTTGGGCATGAGGACTGTCTTATATTTCAGGTTGGACTGGACCGGCTGGATCTCCAGGACTCCCAGGTTCTGCTGTCACAAATCTGTTAGATCAAAGAAATACACACTAATGTTTACAAACACCACCCTCGTACGTTATGCATGAATCCATCAAACATGAATCTATTTATGGCCTGAAGTTAAAGGACCTGTAATATGTAAAGTAAAGATGAAATGCATTTGTAATACAAGATATAAAATTAGATATTTCTTTTGGGATTTCAGAGATAAGTATGTACACAAATATTTTCTCCACCTCTTTTTGCAGGTGCGCCTTCTGTTCCAGGCCCTCCAGGTCCGTCTGGGCCTCCAGGCATGTTGGGCCCCAAAGGAGATAAGGGTGAACCTGGAATCCCCATTCAAGGCACTCCAGGGAAATATGGAGATCCAGGAGAACCAGGAGATCCTGGTCCACCAGGGCCTTTTGACGGTACCAGTAGCTATTCACCTAGTACTCTCTTCCATTATATAAATATATAAAGTGGATGATGGTATCTTACTCATCAATGAACAACCTATTACCCATATCACAGTGAATCATAATTGGCAACCTGGTCATTGGTGATAGTCAAACAGATATCTTTGCTCGTAACAACTCATCTTAATGGTGGAAGCTTCTGTCTCACAGACTTCTGGAAGGGCCAAAAAGGAACCCCAGGGATCAAGGGTAGGATAGGCTTCCCAGGATTTCCAGGAGGCTATGGGCCAGAAGGTTGGTGTCTTGTGTATGATCTTTGTATGTATGAACTGTGTTACTCATAGGAGCAAAACTGATGGTTCCATTATGCCAAATAGGACAGGTCGGTGAACCATGCAGATGTGATTTAGTGACAATGCTACCTGGCCTTCAAGGAGCTCCTGGCCATGCCGGACCTCCAGGTAACTGTTCTCTTTACAATGAACTACTCTTACAGTCAATTTCGGGCAAAATCATGCAAAAAAAAAAAAAAGATTCCAACTACACATTCTAACGTCAAACCCCTAAGTGACTCCAGCTACACATGACAACCCCCAAATTATGTCTCCATTCAGACCAGGATTAACAAGGGTGCCTAAGTTTCCATAGCACTCATAAACTAATAACGGGCACCTTCTGGTGGAAGTCAATCTGTCCCCCTTAGTGACTGAGTTCTGGATCCGACACTGTCTATGCTTCCCCAGGAATGGACGGTCATCCCGGAGCAAAGGGAGATAAAGGAGATAATGGGGTCCCAGGGTCCTATGGGCTGCAGGTAAGCTCACCTGAGATTGCGGTTTGCCAATGGCTCTTCTCCCAGACGACCTCTTTCTTAAACAGTGTTCTTTCCGGAGCTCTGAACCACACATCCATCTGCTGCTTAACACTTCCAGGCGGAGGACAATCAAGCAGGTCAGTCATGGCTCCTCTCCCCTTATCTCTGTACTCATCACAGGGCCCACAGGGGGTTATGGGTTATCCAGGCCCACAGGGACCAAGGGGTGATGATGGTATTAAACCCAGATTTGGACTGAAGGGAGACAGAGGACTTCCGGGATCCTTAGGAACACATGGGCTACATGGCAAGCAGGGGGTACCAGGTCAACCAGGGCCCAACGGTCTGCCAGGGCCCAAGGGTGACTTGGTAAGTAACCCCTTCACAAAATCCCCAGTTCTCCCCATAATTATTCAAAATATGATTCTGCATGATGCAACATAAGAATGTCTCCCAACATAATATTGTCATATACGACCTTAAAGTAATTACAGGCCAGCATGATATAGTTGTATGTTGCAGGTCACACTACCTGGCCTGAAGGGGCAGCAGGGTCCCCCAGGAAGGCCAGGCACTACTGGACCAATGGGAAAAAAAGGGGATTGGGGTCTCCCAGGGGTTGGACCACAAGGTTATCCAGGGCAAAAAGGCAGTTCAGGGACAGATGGTCCTCCAGGACTACTCGGAGTGCCAGGTAAGGAAGACCCTCAGCTGCACATGTGAACATCACCAAACTGACAGCAGCCCAGCTGAGATGGTACATAAGCAAAACAGAAAGAGCAATATATGAAGCACACGCACTTCCACATGTGAGTGTAGTAAGTCAGTCACACCTCAACCTTAGGCACATAACCTTAGGTGCATAAGTCACATGATCCCACTGCTAAGGAATTCTACTTTCATTCTTCTATTCAGGAGAAAAGGGGGAACCAAGCAGGATTATCACCAACCAAGGAGATCCAGGTCCTAAAGGACTCAGAGGTCCACCTGGTGAATCAGGTGAATAAGGGAATGGCAATATAGAAGTTATAGTGCATGCTCTTTTAAAAAGACAGACAAATACTGGATTGAATTGTTCTTAACATCACAGGAGCCCAAGGACAGAGAGGATCCCCTGGAGATCCAGGGCTGCCTGGTGTTAAGGGGGAGAAGGGCAGAGTGTTATTAGGACAATATCCAGGGGTCCCAGGAGTGAAAGGTAAGAATGACATCACACATATTGCAATTATCTGCAAAAATGTCTGCACTGAATCTCAGGGTCTCTGAGTTGATGTTTGTGGACTGAGTCACGGACCACCTGTACACTGACCTTTCTACATGCAGGTGAGAAAGGTCCACCTGGAAAGCCAGGCATTCCAGGAATCGGCTTACCGGGACAACCAGGAGCTCCCGGTTTTCAAGGGTCTCCAGGGTCACAGGTCAGCATGTACCCCTCAAAAGCTATTCTTCACTGCAATATAGAGTCAACCATGTGTGGGGTCTCTCTCCGGGGTCATAAAGAGTTAACCATGTGTGGGATCTCTCTCCAGGGTGATGTAGGGTATGGACTCCCAGGTGGGGCAGGCCGCCTGGGACCAGCTAGCAGTAGCGGGGATATAGGGCCCCCAGGAGATATGGGCCTTCAGGGCTTGACTGGACCTGCTGGTGCCCCAGGCTATGCAGGATCACAGGGGGAGAAAGGTAATGCTCACTCATATTCCCATTCTCACACACACATAGATCACAGAAACACATAAATGGCTGATTTTCTGTTTTTCTATGACTCTTCAGGGGTGAAAGGCATGGTTGGGCTCACAGGTATGCCTGGGCCTCCAGGGCAGCGTGGTCTACCGGGGAAGGATGGTTCCCCGGGACTGCAGGGAATGTCTGGCTACCCAGGTATGTGACTATACCTGTACTGTAAGTGCATATGCCACACAGCAATAACATGCTAAGCAAAATTGCCATGTTGCATCCTTCATGCAATTATTAGATAAGGACTGCAGCCTGCTGGACAGCTTTAGGCAATTGTTACAGTGACCAATGAAAAACTGCTGTGGGGACACCAGGACATTACGCCTACAGGAACTTCCATGACATCCCATTCTAAATCCATGGGCATCAATATGGAGTTTGCAGCCATAACTGCTGCCAGACCAGACCAGAGCTCTGTCTTTATCTGATGATCCAGGTGAAAAAGGGCTGAAGGGGTTGAAAGGAGATTCAGGTTCTCCTGGCACTGGAGAACAAGGTGCCACAGGGCCTGCTGGACCTCCAGGCCCCTCCATACCTGGGAACCCAGGACCCACTGGCTTGAAAGGGTCCAGAGGGCTAGACGGTCTACGTGGGCATGAAGGTAACTGTGAATCAGGAACACCGGACTAGTTCTGCAAGTAGCATGTTACTTAATACCTAGCTTGGATCCCAGGTAATGGTAAAGCCTGTGTGTAGTTTATGATCTTGGGTGCTGAACCTGGATCCACAGGTTACACCGGAGATCCGGGTCCACCGGGGAGAACAGGCTGTGGGCCAACTGGTCAACCTGGGCCAAAAGGAGCACCAGGGCCAAAAGGTATGGCTCTATTCCCACATCACTCTCCCTCCACAGCAGGCTGTTATATACAGTACTCCTCCTGTGCCCGCGCTTTCTGTTATCTGTGGTTTATTGCAGTCCAGAAAAAAACCTGTAAAATATATAACAGTTTTTTCATTGTTCCTTCATCCTTCGCTATATAAATATAGCATATAAAGCATAATTTTAACAGCTTTGTCATCCCTTGATACACCGTAGTTTATCATTGCTCTATCATCTCTTGAGAATTAAGGTAAAAAGTCAGAATCCCTTTCATTTGAGAATGCACCTAATGTACATTGTGTGTTATTATTAGTGTATTTAATGTTGGTAATATCTTACTGTGCGTAATATATTAGTTTAGCTTTATCATATCTTTCTACAAAAAATGATGGTATATGTGTGGTCCATGGATGATTTGCTGTTACCTATGGTAGGTCTTGGAACGTACTGTATCACCGTATGGAGGGACTTTTATATATGTACAGTACTGTGCAAAGCCTTAGCCAGTCAAAGGAAATGTTCCAAATGATTTTAAATTGATCTGGTTAGTAAATGTATATTTACTCGGGAAAAAAATAACACAATTTAGCATTAGAACATGTGGAAGTTAACGATAACACAATAAAAAAAGTTACTGAAAAAAGTTACTGAAACCTTGTTGGACAGTTAGATGAACACCACTTTGGTTCCCAAACTTCTCCTCAGGGACACCTCAGTCATTCCATATTTTTGTTAATTTTTGCCATCAAATCTCTTATTTAACAGATTTAAGTTGATTGATTAACTCGATGAGATGTTTATATGCCAAGCACAGTACACTAGTGGTCAAGGCAAATAATGCATGGGTGTATTGGATGTTTGCTGCAAACACTGCGGTGGTTGCATGGTTTTGAAACGGCTAAGGTTTGGACAGGCATAGTATCATAGTCATGAAGATCATTTAAACATCATTTTCTTTGACTCCCTAAGACCTTTGCACAGTACTATACTGTATATGCATTTATACATGTATATACAGAAAATTATGATGATTATGAAGTTTGTTATTCTTGACAGGATCACCAGGGTTTGATGGTCCCAGCGGTTCCAGTGGTACAGTTGGCCCAGATGGGGATCCAGGTTCTCCTGGACCACCAGGCCGTTCCTCCACTGGACCCCCGGGGGAGCCTGGACCTCCAGGTCAGAACTTTAATATTGAAACTTCTAAACTTTTAAGCTGCTGTTTTAGCTGATATGTTGTAGTGTATACTGAGATTTGGATGTCTGACAGGACCTCTGGGTGCCACTGGAGCAGAGGGGGATGCAGGAACACCGGGGATCCAAGGACCCAAAGGAAGGGATGGGGCCCCAGGAAGAGTGTCCCCAGGTATGCCTGCCCAAAGTACACACAGAAATAGACACTATTAACTGAGTGTGTGTGTGTTTGTGGGACTGTGTGTATTAATGTATGCATATCTAGAAAGATTCTTCTTTTCTGTATTCATAACAATCACAAAGCCCAAAAGATTATAGATGACATTGGGAAAAATGTCATTTTCAGTGTCAACAAGCCTTATAAAACATCAGCATCTTTATACAACCATTACTAACCATTACTCAGCAATCAGTGAATGGTTTAATGTATTAAATGAACTTAGGTGGATTCTTGTTTTTTTGTGATTATTGTGTTTTTTTAATCATGCTTTCCAATGCCACATGGTTAGTTTGACACCCAACTCCCTATTCACTGTGTTCCAAGAACTTGGTAGGTTATCAACAGCTAGTTTAAATCTTTGGACATAATCAGAGCTTTCTTATTTTTTTTACTGGCTGTTAAAATCAGTGATATAAAGTAATCCATACAAACAACCATTGCAAATGTTAACTAGTACCAACATAAAGACATAAAAATGTATTAGCTTTGCTCAACAACCATATCTGACACAAGGTTTCTTCGGGCTTCTCAATAGTCAGTTAGATGGTTGGCCTTATCATTAGACAAAGTGAATGGGAGTATTGCATCTGTAGTAAAAAAGTCGCATTCGTCAGACGTGGACACCAGTGACATGCATGTAATTTCATTGCAATTGAGAGTCAGTGTCATGTCGCTACAATGGTGTAGAAACTTGTGTGTGGATAAACGTTGACAGTATCTGGTACGCATGTATTCAGGACTCATAGGTGATCCAGGTGGCAAAGGAGTTCCGGGAATTCCAGGCAGCTGTGGTCCATCTGGAGCTACAGGCTACATGGGTACACCAGGTGTGTCACACACACACACAGACTCGCCTACCTATCTAGGGAACTTCCATTCATTTCTATGGGAAAAACCCTAATCCCAGTCAAGACACCACCCTTAACCCCTACCCAGCCCTAACCTCAACCATAAGTAAAGTAACCAACCCAAATACAAGACATTTTTTGTTTTTTGATTGCATTCACAGATTTTTAAAAAATTGAGGTTATCCAAATGGGGACCTGAAAAGATCATTTTCAGGTTTCACCACACTTTGGGGACATTTTGGTCCTCAAATGTGATCTATGCAAACCCACACACACACACACAAGCATAAACATCTATGCTTACAGGAATTACATCTTTCAGGCCCACCAGGCATAAAAGGGGAGACAGGGAACCCTGGATATCCTGGTCCAGCAGGGAAGCCTGGCTCACCAGGTACAAAGGGGGACAGAGGGGAACCAGGATATGCAAGACCTGGGCCACCAGGATCGCGTGGACCAAAGGTACACATCCTTCAAAACTGCTATTCAAGGCTATAAACATTAAGATTGTATCGAAAACATAGATACTGCGCATAATCGTCAATAAGAGAACGACTGAACTAATCTGAGCAACTCCAGTCCCTGTTCAGAATTTGGAGGTAAAGACTGTGATGTGTGACAGGCACAATGATTATGGTGATGAAGATAATAGTATCATTGTTAGCGATGATGATGATTAGGTTGTTTACAATTATGATTTATAATCAGCACCGTCAATCTTCATCACTGTCATGGTGAATATGAAACTGATAGTGGAGATGATGTTAATGATCCCAGTAATAATGTTTATAATGATTATAGTATTAATGTTAATAAGAATGATGTCCCCCCCCAACTCTGACTGGAAAGGGAGAGCCGGGATTCCCCTGGACCCCAGGAACCAAGGGATCCAAGGGCAATGCTGGGAGCCTGGGCCCTCCTGGAGTTCCAGGGACACCTGGACATCCAGGGAGTGTGGGACCAGCTGGAGATAAAGGTTCCTCTCCTTCCTCTTCGTCTGTCCCTAAGACAGATTTCTAATAATGTTCCATGTAATGTTTTAAACACTGCAATCCTGCATATGACACACAATATGAGAGCAGCTGTCAAGATTACTTCCCCAAATCCCACCCCGAATTACATCCCTGTGCAGGACTGCCAGGACTCCCTGGACAAAAGGGATCAGATGGTCCTCCTGGTTCTCCAGGGCCTCCGGGTCCATGTGGAATTTTAGGTTGGGAAACTCATCCATACATTACATGTGATTAAAAGGGCAGTTACAGCCATGCTGATCAGTCTGTTTCTGAACAATACCTTTGTATAAATAACTTATTAATAGGCAAAGGTGGAAAATTCAGGTCTAGAAAGTAAAAATTCAGACCAAGATTTTGTTTCATCCAACCAACTCAGTTCTCTGTGACTGTGACTCTTTATATTCCACGAATGGGTTGAAAGAAAATCTTGGTCTGGATGTGAACCTTCTGGACCTGAAATTTCCAAATCTTGGAAATTTCCAAGTCACTGGCATCAGTTTAATATCAGTTTTTAATATCAAACTACATATGAGGCTTTCCAGCGCACCATTAGGGTACGTTTAAATAATAGGATCTGAAGGGATAAAGCAAAATTTAGGCTGACACTCTGTCTAAATTTTGCATCAAGGACAACCTGGGATTGCAGGAGTCCCAGGCCCACCTGGAGTGAAGGGAAGTCAGGGGCGTGATGGAATTCCAGGTCCTCCAGGACCAGAAGGGGACAAAGGCAAGACACGGGTCATCTACCTCAATTCCTGTCCTGAGAAGAAGTGTGGAAAATTGGCCAGATATTACAGTGATCCAGAGCAGGAATATCATCAAAGTCCCTGTAGTTTAAAAATTTAAGTAGCTCTAGTGAACATCGATACGCTTATTACAGGATCCCTTAGTGGTGAATGTGACCGAATGGGCAATCGAATGCGAGATGGAAATCTTACCTTCAGAGTGAAACCGATTGCTCCACCAAACACGCTCTGGCATGTTGCCTCAGTCAAAAAAGAAGCTAAAAGCAGTGGAAGCAGACCTGTGCCATGAAGTCATCCAAAAGATTCAACAGCATCCTTCTTACCCTGTGCTCTCTCCACAGGCAGAGGTTTCCACCATATAGGGGAGCGAGGGCCACCAGGACCACCAGGCAAGTAGCAGCTCATGAAAGCAGATAAGTAATGATGGGTCTCTTTATTATTATTATAATTATTATTATTGACAATAATAATAATTAATAATACATTTTATATATAAGCACCTTTCAAGTCACACAAGGTCACTGTACAGAAGCACATACAAGCAATAAGTAGCAGTAAGAACATTACAGGCAAACAATAGACAATACATAAAACCACAAACATAACACAGCCTGCATAACGGATAAAATGATAAAATGACGAAAAAAGGTGACAATATGAAAGGATATGCAGTTGTGCATGATTGGAGAACCCAGAATCACATGGAATATGCAATTCTAAAGTGTATGTTTTAATTGGGATTTGAATACATATAGAGAATCAATGATGCCGTTATCTTCTGGCAGAGGGTTCCATAGAAGTGAAGCGACACGACTATACTGAAGACCTAAGAGTGCGAGTGGGGGTGTAGGGTTGTTTCTGGTGCTGAGAGAAGGGGGTGCAGCAAGCTTATGGGGAGCTCTGAAGCGGAGGACAAAACTTTAGAAAAGAATAGGAAATGGGACCCGGGTTACAATACAAGCATCTGAATTCTGCAGTAGTTGAAGATTATGAAGAAGCTTATGTGGAAGACCAGACAGGAGAGAGAAAACAGTAATCAATGCAGGAGGTAGCCAATGCAAGAATCAGAATGGCAGCGCTTTGTGGTTTAAGAGATAAAATTCTAAAGAGTCCAGGCTTCTGGTCCAGCTGATAGGATGGGCCTTCAGCGTCACGGTTCTCAGTGCGCGTCACAGACTTACCTCCAGTCCCACTCTATGAGCTCTATGGTCTATGAGCTTCCCTGACTGACTGGTTGTACCTTTCCTTCTCCAGGTAAACCAGGGGAGCCGGGACCACTTGGCCCTCCAGGTTTTGGACCTCCAGGCTTCCACGGGGATCCTGGGCCCCCAGGTCCAGACGGACTACGTGGGCCACCAGGTTTCCCTGGCCCTCATGGTATCTGCCTCCCTGGAAGGAAAGGAGAGCCTGGTCAGAATGGCAGCCTTGGAAGCCCAGGTCAGAAGCTATACTGTCTGCTTGCACAAAAATCTAAATATCCACCTGTTTTTTTATTTGCCTACAGTGCCAGTCAAAAGTTTGGACACACCTACTCAGATGGTTTATTATTATTAATTATCTATTATCTACATTTTTGAATAATTATCAAGAGATCAAAACTATTTAAAGTATTAAGCAAAATAATAATAATTTGTGGGGGGCAATTCGCCGGGTTAGGACTCAGAAGGTTGCTGGTTCAAATCCCTGGGTTGGTAGAGTAATGCCATCACTGGGCCCTTTAGCAAGCCCCTTAACCCCAGCGGCTCCAGAAACTGGCTGACCCTACTGTTTCCTCTATGCCAGTTCCATGAGGTGGTCTCCTGGCGTGCTTTTCCAGCTGTCCTGAAGGAGGTCCCACATATACTGAGCACTCATTAGCTGCTTTTCCATTAACTCCTCCAAAACCATCTCTAATGTGTTTAGGTCAGGTGGCCAGGTCATGTGATCCCACACTCATCCCGCAGTCATTCTCTTTTTTAGGCAGCCTGATGTGTCCAAACCTTTGACTGGTACTGTATGTGTCTTGGTCTACAGGTCCCTTAGGTCCTCGGGGGCCCCCAGGTCCACCATTTTCTGGATATAAAGGATACAAAGGGGAACCAGGGCTCCCAGGTTCTAAGGGGCCCCCAGGGAGGCAGGGAGATACAGGTCATCCAGGCAGACTGGTGAGTGACATGACTGAATGATGTGGGTCACCCACATACACATTATAATAATCATGCATAAATGTTTAGTGTGTATGTGCACATTATATATGTGTATATATATGGTATATACACTCATGAGTCAAAACATTAATACCACCATCGCTGACCATGAGCACCCCACAAGCCTGGCTGCTCCAGAGAGGCTCAGACTGAGTCATCTGGCCATAATGATTTGAACCTTGTCTAAGTCACTCAGCTCTTTATCCCTGCCCACTACTTCTGCTTTGAGCATATGAACTAGAAGTACTGAATGTCAGCTTACCATCTAATATATCCCAGACCTTGACATGCACTGTTTTTACAAGATAGTCAACATTATTGGCGTCACATCGTAATCATATCATAAAGTTTTGGCTCATCGGTGTATACACACCTCATACTAATGAAGGTTTGGGTCTTCAGGGCCCAGCAGGATTGCCAGGGGAAAAAGGTTTGAGAGGTGAACAAGGATTTCCTGGTGACCCCGGACCAGCTGGTACAAAAACGTGCTGAACACCTCACTGTTGTGCTCTTTGGTCTGACTGCTTTTGTAATATCATGGTGAAAACGCATTATGTAGTTGGATATTGCAGCAGCAGTCAACAGCAAACATAGAATGAAAATTATCGCACTGGTTCAGGTGACAAGGGAGACACTGGTGCTTATCCTGGTCCAAAAGGACAGCCGGGGCCTAAGGGGCCCCCAGGACCACCAGGACCACCAGGTAGGATCAGTCATCAGTAAGTAACACTCAAAACTGAACACTAGTGTAATGAGTACTACTGTGCTGCAGGGTATGTGTCAGACATTGGCCAGACGTGGGCCCTGCACTAGTTGAGATGTCTGTGGGTACACATGAGATTTCAAAGTTATAGAAAATGTGCCATCTAAAATAAAGTCTACTATTTGGGAGAAATTTGGAGTTATTTTAGATCACAAAAACAATGTGGTAAATGGATTTGAAAATGTCTTAAAGTTTCAGTGTATAATAACTGCCAGTGTGGGTTGCTATGAAAGCGTGTCGTTAGCTGTGCTAGTTCAAAAACGAGCACGGGTGCTATCAGTCGGCATCTAACAAGAAGCACAGAGCTAAAGGTGCCCAGACGAGAGGAAGGTGCCTGGCTCCTTCATCCAATGGAGGTAGTAGTCCATATAATTGTAATTTGGGTTTGGGTAAGGTTTCGGAATTTATTTGACACCTGTTGGGCTGGTGTGGTATTAAATTAGTTCTATTCATGGTTAACAGGTCAGATGCAGATTTAAGCACTGCGGGTTTAGGGTGGATGCGGGTTTATATGACAGGACCCGTGCAGGACACTGGCGTAAGTCATATTTACACAAGTTACAAGAAAGTCACAAGTGCTAGCCATTTCTTAAGTTTTGAATCAAGTCTTATATCATGCTACAGTTGAGACCCATTGGGCCTGCTGCTTTGAGACTTCACCTTGCAGAAAACTGAACAATGTTTTAAATCTTTGTCACAACCACAACTGGCCAAAGAGTGTTTGACAGAACTATCACTTAGCTGGAGATAAAGTCAAGTCTTTTTCCCAAGTTGGAAAGCAATCAGAAAAATCATAAAAAACGGAGACTCGGGTCGGTCTTGAGTCAAGTCATCTCACATCTACTTTGTAGCTGTGAAGCAACTGTGTTAGAATGAGTATGCAACCACTGAACATTAACCAGATTGTATCCTCTGATAGGTTCAGATCTGTGCCCCAAGGGGATACGAGGAGATCCAGGGCCATTGGGACCCCCTGGAGATCCAGGACCTCCAGGTCTCCCAGGCTTTCAGGGACTCCCTGGACCTCCGGGTAGAGGAAGTCTTACCTTTGACTATATTTGTAGCTTCTCCTTTGGTACTGTCATCCTTAGGCAGATAGCATCTGGAGGTAGCAAAATTCAGGAACAGTTTTTTTAGGCAATTAGCCTCCTCAGCAAGTGCAATGCACTTCCATAATCTTACCCCTACATTCATATGAGGAGAGCTTGTCTACAGTGGCCTTATTTCTGCTTTTTTCATTATTAGATCTTGTTCTTGTTCTCCAGTATTTATTGGAACTAGTTTGGAGAAACAGATAGATAAAAAGCTCTAATGTTATAATAAGTTATAATGCACAAATGACAGGAAAACTTTAAAACTGGTGAATCTGACTTGGCATGTCACTTGAACTCTTAGGTTATCCCTCATGTTTTGGGGACCACCAGCCAGGCTTTCCAGGGCTTCAAGGAGAAAGGGGGCGTTCTGGACCACCAGGTGGGGTGGAAACAAAGTCACACATGTTTGACCTGAGCGGTCCCTGACCTGATCAGACCCCAACTAATGGCGTTGCTACTTTCCTATCTCCCTGCCACCCTCACCACAGGGCCACAAGGGTATCCAGGGCCTCCAGGACAAAAAGGCAGGCCAGGCCCTCCTGGGGGTAACAGCTTCCTCTTCACACGGCATAGCCAGGGGCTGCACATACCACACTGCCCCTTGGGCACAACAGCCCTCTATTCTGGGTATTCCCTGCTCTTCATCGGCGGCAATAAACATGGCCATGGCCAGGATCTGGGTATGGTTCACACACACACACGAAGATGAATAAACATGAATGCAGATACACCCTGTATACTCATTAATACATACAAAACTGATACATACAAATCCATAATTTTAGAGTCTTAAACCCCTGACTTCACTATGTGCTGCTGACCTTCAGGAACCATGGGAAGCTGCCTTCCTCGTTTCTCCCCCATGCCCTTCCTCTTCTGTGATACAAACCAGACCTGTTGGTATGCCTCCCGCAACGACTACTCCTATTGGCTGTCCACCGATGAGGTCACGCCCAGAAACATGGAGCCTATCTCAGGTGTCCTGCTGGCCAGAGTCATTAGCAGGTAAAGGCAAACACTGCCTTAATTACCTACTGGCCACCATGCAGACCAGTGATGTTGTGCCAGTCAATTTAGGTAGGCACGGGCCTACCCAATATTTTGCAAAAATGTAGCATATAAATTAATCATTCAGTCAACCAATAAAGTACCTGCATTGACTGTGAACAACATGTCATTAAACTTGCAGTAAACCTACAATCAGGATGATCTGGCCAGTGAGTGAGCTTTCTCCATCAGATTGCATCTCTTAATCCTCTTACCCATCCTCACTCCCATCTTGTGTGGTTTCGAAATGGTGCATAACCACAAATTTGGTTTGCACAACACCCCTGAAGAAGACCTCACAGTCTCAACACACTGGACGGTGTGGGACGGCTTCTATAGATTGCCCGGGCTAGTTGTGCTGTTTCTCTTTCAGGTGTTCGGTTTGTGAATCTAGCACATACATCATGACTGTCCACAGCCAAAACACTCACGTCCCAGATTGTCCACATGGCTGGCTCTCCCTGTGGACTGGGTACTCCTTCGCCATGGTAGGAAATGAGACCGTTTGGAAAGACTGCTGAGTCGGAACTAACACCATACTGTATGGATGTGGCTCACCTGCCTTTCTCCTCATGCCCGCAGCAAACTGCTGCAGGAGCAGAAGGTTCTGGCCAGCCTCTGGGCTCCGCTGGGTCCTGTCTGGAGCAATTTCGTAGGGTCCCCTTCATCGAGTGCCATGGACGTGGGACCTGTGACTACTACACCAACTCCTACAGCTATTGGCTGGCCTCTCTTAACCCCTCCCACATGTTCAAGTAAATAGAACTGCCGATTCTCTTCAGTGTTGACCCTCCCTCTTTGCTGCCAAGATGACTGTCTTTAGTGTGTCTTGGAATCTCTGCCTTCATTTTATTTGGTTAAGTTGATTTCAGGTAATAGCCTGAACTGTGCAAAAGTCTTAGGCAGTCAAAACAAATGTTCAAGGCTATATATCTGGGTAGTAAGTGCACTTTTGCTCAGAACAACAAAAACAACAACAAAAATAATTTACCATTAGAACATAGGAAAATTAAAGATTAACACCAGAATTTGCAAGAATTTCTTCTGTACTCCAAAAAATTGCTGATATCTAGTTGACTAGATGAACAACGCTTCAGTTCCTAAACCTCTCCTCAGGGGCACCTCGGCCATTCCATGTATTTATTCAGTTTCACCTCCAGTTCACTTAATTTAATTAGTTAAAAAAGTCAATGAGATATAGATTACCTATTGGCTGTGAGTGTATTGGACCGTTGCTGCAAATACTGGGGTGATTTAAGCAGCAGGTGAACAGTGCCGTATATCCTTCTGCAGGGAACCAGAGTCTCAGACACTTAAGGAGCCCTTCCTGAAGAACATTGTTAGCCGCTGTAATGTCTGCAGGAAGCAGCCTGTTCAACACCCTATCACATGAAGAAAGTGGTCCACTGAAAGAACCAATCACAGAGAAGAGTACCAGAGTCACTGCAACAGCCAATCAAGGAGCTCCTACAGCACGGATAGATACTGATGGTCTACCTAAATGAACTAAAAGAATGATTTTACCATTAATTTTTACTTTAGCCTTTTTATGGTAAGCACTACTGAACACATTCATAATTAATTGATTTTTTTAATATTGGAAAAAAAAATGCTATTAAAAATAAAATGGTTAAATTGAATGCTGTTGGAGGACTTGTAATATATGACTCAGTTTCACAATAATAAGTCATGTTTTCCCCTTGACACAGTTCAGGCAGATAGGTAGGGGACCCAGGACTCACTGTCCCCAAACATCAGGCCCCAAAACCAGCAAACATATTACCATCCAGCCACTGGACTGGGTCCCTGCTCAACCTCAGCTGATTTCTCATTCGGTGACACCACAGTGCAAGACCCCACAATTACAGCGAGTTTCCGTGTTGTCTGCCCACTGCATGTAGTTCATCATGAAACCATTTCTATTCTGGGGAATCCATTAGGGGGACAAATAATGAAGTGACACACTACAGTATCTTCCCTGCCCGGTAACCCCCTTTGTCTGGCTTTTTCTGGATCCTCCCTCGGAATATTCGGCATTGACGTACACACATTTTTCAGTTGCATGTCATTTGGGATCGTATCTAAACAGGTTAATTAATTTACTGCTTTTAAAGTCAGTAAGCCGTGTGTTTGGCCTTTGTATGACCGCAAGTAAGTGCAATGCCCCACCCTCCCCCCCGGGTCTCTAAGTGCCGAATGACATCAATACTGGGAAGCCCATGGACATGTTAAAAGGGCTGTAGCTGCCGTCTCCTCTAAGGGACACCCACCAACACACTGCCGCCTCCTCCGTGATCCTCTACCCAGCATGCAGCTCCACCGTGCCACCTGCGCTCTTGGCCTCCTGGGGCCACTCCTGCTCCTGGCCCTGTGCTTCTGTGGCTCTGCCAGCCAGCTAGACATGCACCGCCAGGGCTTCATCCCTGAAGCCCAGACTGCCGAGAGGCGTCCACAGGTAGGTCAGCATCGCTGAGGACGGGCGTGCGTGACCGCGTGTATAAATGTGCTTGTGTAATTCAATCTGCTTAATATGCCCGGGCAAACTATCGCTACTATTTTATAAGTATCCTGAAAGAAAAAAAAAAAAAAAGAAAAAACCTTTTTTGTGCTTAAGACTTCGGTATGACTTCATCACGTGTTGCAGAGGAGTTAAAAAGCATTCAGCCAATGGGAAGGCATTCGTGTGTGCGTGCATGTGACACGGCCCACCTGACATCCTTATGCTGCAGGACTGGAGCAGACAGCTCATTGGGGAACTCCTGTGGCCGCCACAGTTCGGCGAATCTATGCACCTGGACATGCGGCGCTCGGCCAGCAACTCCAGCACCCTGGGCAGCCGCCAGCGAAAGCCAGGCTGCAGGAATATGTTCTGGAAAGGCCCCACGGCTTGCTGACTCCTGTGTGCTGCTGGCTCCTAATAAAACCATTCCCTCTCTCCCTCTTTAGAGCATGTTGAGATCTCCCTCCTCTTTATCACGCCACGTTAGGGTGGCCTACGAAACCAATGCAAAGAGATGATGTTTGTAGAATCATTTCCCCACAAGGCTTTTTCATGTCCATTAGGGATACCTTGCTTACCTATGCAATTTCAGTCTGATTGTGAAACATTTAAAGATCATTGTAAGGTTTTTTTTTTTTTTTGTATTGTTATTGCATGCATACTCTTGCACTGGGTTCTTAACTGGCTAAGTCATTCGTAAACAATAAAAAAATATTAAGTATAGAACATCCTAATACTAATGTGGTGTTTATTTTATTTCTAGTTCAGTCTTCACAGAAATCTTTGGAAGCATCTGGTAATGATTGTTGCCAATATAAAGCACTGCAAACTTCAAATCAGAGCAATGTGCTACTTTGATTTAGGAGTTATTGAATGAACATGACCTCATCTAGTTTAAGACCCCGAGAATTGGCTGCCTGGAAAGCCAGTGTCTGAGCGATCCTAAACAAGACCACAAGGACTCGACATGCTGCCGCTAACAGGGTTTCATTGCGAGGCACAGAAACAGTTTATTCTTTGACTGGTCACAACGTATCATAAGAATTTCCCCGACTCACTCAAAGACAGCGCTAATGTCGCAGACTGAAAAGTGGGGCAGAGTTACCTGCCGTTTAGTTCAGACGACACGGAAACTGCCAGATGGAGCGAACTCTAAATGTCGACGCTTTAATTAAAGTCGTGTGCTTGTCATATATATGGTAAAGAATACAGCTACTGTACCCTTGTGAAGAAGTGAAATCTGTTTCGTTTGCTCTTCTGGCCCACCATAGTGTCATGTGTAAGTCATACTTCAAGTTGCACACCAGGGGAGGGGACCTGGTCCAAGGAGGGCTGATATCAAGCTGTGATTCCATTTGAGTTGTTTTCCACCACTTTGATATTCCGCTTCTGCGTACTAAGGGTAACTATGCAGTCCCTAACAGCATTGGTTTAAAGGTAATGGGCTCTCTGTCACCCTCCTACCAGCTACCAGGGGAGCTGTTACTGTCCACCACACAACCATTACAGATGGGAGAACAAACCTCAGGCAAATGTAGCTCGCAATGGTGATTCTAGGTACTCGTGAGTGATCTCATTTATTATGTGTATGTTCAAAAATGGGAAATCAGAACTGCTGATGCAGTTAATGATATGCTAAATTCAATTTTAGATTCACTATGCCAAGATGCCTAGGTTGAAATGCACAGCTACACACACATATAAAAGAGTCAGGGCACCTTCCAGAGGCTGCTTGTGTTTGATTGGTGCATTCATGGGTTGTTTCACACATTACCTGGGGGTGGGGGGGGTAAACAGGAAAAGCAGGCAGAGACTGCTCTCCCCCATGCTCCATTTGGCTGGGTCAGAGCTCAGAGGTCACAGCTGGAAAAGGCCCCCAGGGCACTTCATGTGAACGGATAGGAGACAGTGCCTGCCATTAGCGCCATGTGGTGCAGGCAGCAGGCCGGTCCACACAGGTGACAGGTGGTACACAGAAAGAAGCCGGGATAGAAACGGAGGGGGGGGTGCACACATAGAACCAAGGAGAGAAACAGAGGGAGGAGGTGCACACACAGAACCTGGGACAGAAAAAGAGGGAGGAGGTGCACACACAGAACCAGAGACAGAAAAAGAGGGAGGAGGTGCACACACAGAACCAGGGACAGAAACGTATAGAACTGGAGACAGAGACAGAGGGACATGGTACACATATCAAATTAGGGACAGAAACAGTGGGGGGAGGGATACATGTAGAATATCCACTCCTTTATTTTTTGGGCTTAGCTGACAGCAGAGCGTTTTTTTTAAAAGCAGAACGTGTACATTTGTGTGCCCTGCTATGGCCTGGCATCCTGCTCAGGGCCGCATGCCACATCCTTCCTGGAACACTGTGACCCTGATTGTTGGGAAGGCTTCCAATACGTCTGTTTCAGGAACTTAAATCCTCCATTGGATATCTGGTGCTTTCACAGGTTCACGAGTCAGAGGACAGGACAGTGGAACGGCAGGTATTTGCATGACCTCTCGCAAAGGAGTTCAGGGAGCGGTGACAAGCCTTCTCCTGTAAGATGCTACCAGATCATATACTAATTATGAGTAAATGTCCTTAATTATGTGTTATTTAAACATTTGACTGTTGACTGTCCTTATGAAAAAGAGAAAATAATATAGAATAACAGTTTGCATAATGAAAGGTATGAACGATGTCTGTCGAACGATCCTGAGATTACTAAGTTTATGTGCTGTGTTCCAGTTAATTAGATGAGTCAAAAACCAGCATGCTGGAGGTTTCTTGCTGAGAGTCTGATACTAACAAGGGTAAAAGGACATTAGGAATCCTTCAGTATGGTGCACATTTTAAAATGTTATGCTGGTAGGAACAATATAGTATCAATGAAAAATGAAATAATCATTAACATTAATACCATAATAATAAGATTATTTAAGTAAACATAGTTGAAATCCAATGAAAATAGCTTAGCAAATTGCAGCAGTAAAATTCCTAATGCATCTGACACCTGAAGTTTCAGGGTATGGACCCAAGCCTATGCATGGTGCCCCCCTTGTGGTTTATTCACGGAATTACACCCGTCTCTCCCTCGGTCGAATTTTCTAAGCTCCAGGTGTTAGCTGACATTTTCTTCAGCCTCCGTCTGTCTCATATCACAGAAAAACACGAGGACTCAATCTGCTCCCACTTGCTGCATAAATCTACTGTTAAAACATGAAATGAGCCTTATCTTAGGCAGTGCCGGGACCGGATCCAGCGCTCATCTTTAGAGTCAGGGTCAGCTGTGGAACAGCCAAGATTACAGCAAAGTCAGCCTGGTAGAAAATAGCCTCGCAGTTAGACACTACAGATAAACTATCCTGTCAAACCAGTGTCCCAGCTAGACACCGCAGGGGAGATGGGGAAATATCAGCATCACAAGAGAGATAAGAATACAAAACTGTAAGCAGTAGTTGAGGTTTACATGACAAAGCAACAAGATAAAATAATATCAAACAACTGACAGCTTGTGCAGCCTGGTATCTCTGCTGTGGCAGCCAGCATACATAGGGCACAGAAAATCAGGTACATCTACAAAAGAAGACAATAGAATCCATCAAAGGCTGAGACACTGTAAGCCCGTTTGTATGCTTATGTAACGCGATGGCCAGTGGCATGGGATAAGTCTTGCGTGATGGTATGAGATGATGATGCTCAATATTACTACCATGTTTTTGCCAACTTACCTTCAGATTCATCCAGATTTAAAGGCCCCCTCAAATGCACTTGGGTCAGATGGAAATGTGGCACTTTCAGGCTGCCGGGGAGGCACATGAGGAGACTGAGCTCCAGCACTCTGACATCCGTACACTTCACTTGTTTTGTCACGCAATTAAAGTTTAACAAACCAGCTGCACTTAGGAAGGCGATAAATGCAAGAGAAGTGCTCTTTGCTAACGAAACGAAAGAACAGATGAGAATGTGTGCGAGGCTACGCCTGTGCATTGGGGGGGTGACAGAGTGGAGCTGACAGCGTGTATGTTTCGGGGTAAGAGTGAAGATGACAGCGTGTATGTTTCGGGGTAAGAGTGAAGATGACAGCGTGTATGTTTCGGGGTAAGAGTGCAGATGACAGCGTGTATGTTTCGGGGTAAGAGTGCAGATGACAGCGTGTATGTTTCGGGGTAAGAGTGTAGATGACAGTGTGTATGTTTCAGGGTGAGAGTGTAGATGACAGCGTGTATGTTTCGGGGTGAGAGTGTAGATGACAGCGTGTATGTTTCGGGGTAAGAGTGCAGATGACAGCCTATATATTTCGGGGTGAGAGTGCAGATGTCAGAGTGTATGTTTGGAGGTGACAGTGAATATGACAGCATTTATGTTTGCGGGGTGACTGAAGATGACAGCGTTTACGTTTGTGAAGTCACAACGACAGCGTGTGTGAAGCTAATCACTGCCCCTCCCAAACCCAGCACCCCGCAAACAGAATTTTACTGAAGGGACGGAAAAAAGAGAGAGAAGCAGAGCTTATGCATTCCAGTGCAATGTGTATAAGCAGCCTGTACATGTCTCATCAAAGGGGAAACCGCGGGAGAGAGATGAAAAGGAAGCCCTTAGTCTTCAAAGCAGCCCTGGGGCTTCACAGCCTTCTTCACTGCAGTTTCCACGACAACTGAGATACATCAGCAACTGAAAGGTACAAGGGGAAGCCAGGACGTAAACAGGGCACGGGGGCTGGAGGCAAGGTGGGGAAGAGTCATGTGATCGCGAAGCCTGGTGCTGGATCATGTCACTGGAATCACTAAGAAGCCGGGATACTGGATGCTGGAAGTACAGCATGTGAGACTTTCAGGCGCCGGGCTCGATTATTACCACCTCAGCCAACACGTTCAGGCTGCTGGGGGGGGTTGTGTGAGAGAATGTAGAAAGGCACACCAATTAAATATGCAATCGTGATTTTATATATTTTTTATTTTAAATGATCACTTTTCATTCGGATGCGTATTTTCAATGTTCTTCTTTGTTTCATAATGCCTATATGACAGTGTTTTAAGTGCAAACATTCAGCAAACACTAACAGAAATCTGAATTCACCCAGGCGCAAATCCCATCTTACCTTCGTGGGGTCTCTCTGAGCCTGCCTTCCCCTAACCCTCCACACTTCCATTTTCCCCCAGCCCTCACCGTCGCCCCCCCCCCCCAGTGGAAGACTTGAGACAGACACTAAGGTGTTTTGCGAACAGAACGCAACCCTTCAAAAGGCGCTGGGTCTCTTCAAGAACGAACTGGAGGGAATTAGTTTCGAGGCCCCTGCTCTACATTATTGCCCAGTGATTGTGCAATTAGCTTTGTAGCTATATCAAGGTTGTGGTGCTCAAGCCTTGGGCTTTACCGCTTCTTCCTGAGGTTTCACGGGTCCACGGGTTCTCGGGCGGACTCTGAAGGTCTACTGTACAGACAGGCTCCTCTGATCTGCCAATCATCCCGCATGGCAACAGCACTGTGAGTGCCACATCCATCGGCGCCAGGCCTTACGGGACAGCGGTGCTGCTGGTAAACGGAGGGCGCGCCGGACGCACCCCGCAGCGGAACGTCGCTGGAGTTCAACGGAAAAAAAACAAAAAGGTTGCAAATCGATGACGTGAAGCAGCTCGCTGTTCGAGCGGGTGAAGAACGGTAATGCCTTTTTACGCACTGGTGCCATAAAACTCCACCCTGAAGGGCAGCTGTGCTCAGGGGTTCCATCTGTTGACCCAGAGTGCAGTTAGCAGCCAAACCCACTCAGCCGCCCTTCCCTCGTCCACCTCTGGCCACCAACACCTCACACTCATGAACAGTGTCTTACGTGTGCTGCAGTAAATATCACCTCCTATTGGACGACGCTCCTAATACCCGCAGGGCGACACGGCGAGTCACTGACGGCGATCCACAGACGCCCACACGGGCAGCGTACTCGACAGCACCGTCAGTATTCATACCCAGAGCAAGAGAGAAAGCTAGCGAGCGGCTGGGAGCATTCAGAAAATTAACGCGTGAAACTGCAGCATGGCTAAAGCTTACATTCCCAAGCATCGGTTAAAAAGTAAAGACCGGAATGAAGACGTTAGCCTCCCTGCGTCACAGGCTTTGCATAAAGTGTAAATTCGTGTCCTGATTTAAAATATTTTTTTCGTTTTCCTTTAAGTCTAAAATACTTCACAGGCAAGAGCTCAGTTTGTCGGTGGCGTGTGGCCGGCTGCCGCTGACGAGGGGGCGGAAACGGGGACCCGGCTCCTGCTATGTGGAGTCCTGTTTCACGGCCTTGCCCCCATTCATGGTGGGGGTCCCTGAACTTTTCCTGGAGCGCTGCTTTTCCTCGATCTCGTGCAGTGACGGCTCCCCGTACATGCAGACTGCGGAGGATGGGGGGGGGGGGGGGGGGAGTGGGGGTAGAGAGAGAGCTCAGTCTCAAAAATACATCCCGAAAAGACAGCATCTTAGGAAACCTGCACTGAGGTTGGCAGTTAGCGTCTAGTCTGAGGGGAATTGAACTTATAAACATTAACGATAATCATCCAAATCGATGCTCATTGGCAGGGAAACATGCCCCGTCTCTAAGGGGGAACTCTGCTTGCCTTCAATGGGTCTTGGTAGGAAATGTGAGGATGGTTTAGTCTTCTTCACGCGATTCCCCTTCATAGCCTGGCCGTCCTTGGTGAGCCCTAGGAACCACGCCCGGCCAGACTCCTGCTGCCGGTACATGGTGGAGGAGTAGATGACGTAGTAGTTCTCAAAGACAGACTCCTTGAACTTACACTCCGGTGTGAACATCTCCTGAAGGACGACAGGACAACAGAGGAGTGAGATTCTCTCTCTCTCTCTCTCTCTCTCTCTCTCACTCTCTCTCACTCTCTCTCACTCGCTCGCTCTGCATCACTCAGACAGAGGTATTTCAAGGGTTACTACAGTCTCTACTACTGCTAAACCACAAGCAGATCAAGAAATGTCGAAAACATAACCGCAACATGGAGCGACAGTGAAACAGAAGTAAATGCACTATCGTCACTATTATGAGCTGCATATGTTAGATGCAACAGCAATACTGAGAAAAGAAAATTTACTACCCATTTCTCATAACATCTAACACACACACACGTTTGTAATCATATCTTTGAGGGGACTATCCATTCATATCTATGGGAAAAACCCTAATCCCAACAATAATTCTTACCCAGTCCTAACCTTAACCATAAGCAACCAAAGAAAATACAAAATACAAACTATAGGCTTTGGACATTCTTGGTTTTTTTGACTGTAGTCACCTCACAAGATCAAAATAATAGATTTTTATCACATTGTGGGAACATTTGGTCCCCATAATATAATACATAACCCACACACACAAAAAAAGACAACACGCTTATTTGGTCTCAGGCTGCAACACCTCCACTGTAAAACATAAAGGCTTTGGTGGAGGTACAAAACAGGCTAACCGAATTCAGGGTTGCACCATTGCAGCAGGAGAAAAGGCAACGCAATGAAGGACCAGGCCAATTACTAAGAGAAACCAAACCGTGAAGGCAAAACAGCAGAAAATGTACAAAAGGAAAAAGCAAGATTCCAGGGCTGGACCCCCAGCAAGAAACAGAAGGAGCCGATTTCTTGCCTTAAAATGAAGAAATAAACTTGCGGCACGATAGAGGTTTCCAGGAGCCCAGCGGGGAGCCTCCGCAGCCTGCTCAATAAAGCTGCTTCAGCGAGGGCTGAGCCGCGTAACCCTAATAAACAACAGCGTGCCCGTCCGGACTGCCCGCCATAAAGAACCCGCTCAACAGATAAATTATCAGCATAATGAGCTACGGCGGCATCGGGCTGCTTTGAGAGAACCCCGCAGAGGCCCTGGCAATTAGGGGACGCGGCAAGAGCCGGCTGCGGGAAAGACGAGAGCCGCCAGGGAGAGCGCTGCCCAGGCCGCTGCTGCCGTGGCGACTGCGGTGTGGGCGCCTGTTGTCGGAGGAGCATCATTAAAATACAGCAACACACTCCCCCATGGCAAATCCCTCCCAGAGAGGGGGAATACAGCCTGCTCCAAACAGTCAGCATCTGAGGGGCGGCAGTACTCACTGTTACACCCAAACACACACACACACACACACACACACACCATCTGAGTGAGGACCATCCATTCATTTCCATGGGAAGAACCCTAATCCCAGTCACGACACCCTTAAGCCACACCCAGCCCTAACCATAACCATAAGTAACCAACCCAAATTCAGGACTTTTGGCATTTTTACTTTTTCGATTGCATTCACAGATTTTTATAAAATGAAGTCTGAAGTTGTGAGGACTGAAAATATGACCTCACTCGTCACGTTTTTCTGAGGATTCGCTGTACTTATGAGTTCCTTTGCTCCTGCGTGCATTCATGCGCGCACACACACTGCAGCCTCAGTACTGACTGTTATTCACACTCACTGCAGTGGTGGTACTGACCATCGCACTCACACACACCACAGTGTCAGTAGGCGTCCCCGGCTCTAGCCCCGTTTCACTTTGAGAGGATGATAGGTTGAAAAGCCCCGCTCCAGGTCACCGGCGTGCTCATTCACTGTCAGAGCGCTGGCTGTACTGAAGGAGCCCTCCGCCTGCACAGATCTTCTTGCTGGGATTATCGTGCGGTCGACCTCGCCCGCCGGTCGGGAGTCCGGCTCCGCTCCAACCGCCCCTGTCTGCAAGGCCATTCCGCTCACTTTGGGAACGTGGGAAGGGCATTGGGACGAGGCTCTGGGAGAGCTCACATCCTGCCAGAGGCTACTCAGGCAGCCGCACAGCTGGTGCAAGGAGGGGGACAGGCACCGGCGGCACGGC
>JAODKL010000044.1:13073180-13097575 GCA_026780765.1 Petrocephalus schoutedeni | reverse complement strand
CTACATCGACATCAGACTCTGTGTGACCCTCCTTAATTGGATATGGACTCATAGGCTTTGAACGAAAACATTTTGCGAGTTTGACGACGCTGCTTAACAAGGTCTTGGAGATGCCAAATCGAGGCAATCGAGGTGCGTGGTTGGTCTCAGAGAACGGGCAGCGGCCTTAAGGCGCCAACACACCGAATCATCAACGCCACGCCATCACTCCAGCACAGTGTCCTCTTCTTTATAAACCTAAATTAGAATTTCACTGGGCCATTTGACAGCTTGGCGATGAGCTGGTAGAGAACAGCAAGCCAAAGCCTCTTAAGTCACATTTTTAATGTCTCAGAAAACAGCTCTCCGACAGAGCAGCTTCAAGAACATTCCAGGCCACTGCAGCGATCAGTCAGGGAGCGTTCATGGGAACTGGCAGCCATGATGAAGACGGCAGAGCGACAGACAGACACCCGGAAATTAAAGCCCAGTCAGGATAGCAGGGCCACAGCCGCCACACCCGGCCGGGTCACATGGTTAGCTTTCGACCTCGTGACCAATGAGAAGCGGCTCTTTACAGGACTAAAGCGCTAAAGCTGGGGTATAAGCTGATGCAACTCATGAGGACGACGTGTCTGCAAGATCCAGGCAAAAATACCCCAGTGTGAGTAGGTGTGCCTGATCTCCTGGAAAGGACCCGCGGCACCGACAGCCCGGTTAATCCTCCGTCGCCACACAGACCGTTCTTCCACAAGGCACATTTACCTTCAGTTTACACGATTTGCATTGCAGCCTTAGCTGAAACGAACCCTCCGACAAAGCCCCGGGAAGACTTGAGCGGAGGGTGTCATCTTTTTAAAGAGAATCTTCTAATAATACCTTCTGAAAAATCAAAAGGCAAAAGCAGGGCTTTCAGCAGCGTGCTCCGTCGGCTCCACCACAGTCCCCGCAAAGCACTCGGCTTCCTCTGAGGGATCTTTCTTCACATGGGTGCAGATATTTTTAGTCGTGTTGGCTACGTTGTTTGTTTTTCACTGTTCCTCATCATCTATTGCTCCACCAAACCTCCAAAAAAAAAAAAAAAAAAAGCAGGCAGTCGAGAGTGCCTGGCACATAATGCACAAATCCTGGTACCGAACACTCCAATTATATCTAACGGAACCGAGCCTCGTACTGAACCATTTACACCCTTATCTCAACAATCCAAAACAACACTCTATAAATGTGCCTGAAATGTACATCTAAATGTTGTCACTAAAGCCACAACACAAGACCAAATATCTGTGTGCCAGTGTTATTCAATGCAAAAATATTCTTTGCAAAAAAAAAAAAACATTCTCTAAAACATATTCCATTATTGAAAGATGACTACTGAACTAAACACTTGAGTCAATGTGAGATAGAGAGTATTTAAAGAACATTCATGCATAATTATTTAGCGGACGCTTTCATCCAAAGCCACGTACAACTGAGAAGGCAGGGTCGGACAATCCCTGGAGCAAGCGGGGGTTAAGGGCCCAGTGCAGGGGCACAACGGTGACATCACTCTGCCGACCATGGGATTTAAACCAGCGACCTTCCGACCACAGGCAGCGCATTCTAACTTACCAAACCACACACCACCCCCAACAAAAGCAGCATTTAACAGAAGCCGATTCCTCCATGTGGGTGTACTTCCTGCATTAAATTATCAACATTTAATGCAAAAACTACTGTCGAGAAAAGCACCTACTCAGGTGTGAGGTGTGGGGAAAAAAAGAGACACGTTTGAGCAGATGGCTGCAAACATCAGTCAGAGCACGAGCAAGTGGAGTCCATCAAGAAATCTACAAAGAGAAGGCCACCATCTGCATGAAGTCCTTGTTATACTTAAAAATGCACCTTTGTGAGTTCCATAACCAGAGATTCCAAAACAGCACCCAAGATGGCGCCTTTCAGCACCATTACCACCACAGGTTACAGCATTTTCCATTTGGACTACACATTCCATTTGCAAGTCCTTTGTTCTGGGATGAGAATTGTTGTGACAGTAAAAGCCAGCACAATAGCAATTCTGCAACTTAAGAATTATGGGATTTGTAGTACAGAGACTTACTGTAGTCACTGTTCTCGTCCTTGGTCCCACCGATGGTGCCATCTGGCTGCATCTGCAGGTAAAAGCCCTGCTGGCTGAACAGTCGTGTCACAATGCCTTTCAGCTGAGGTTCTGCAACACAGGAAATACCCACCAGGGCCACATTAGGATCCACCCTGTGATGACATCACACAGATCCACTCTGGCCCCCTCTAAGTCAGACATGAGGCAGTATAAACACTCTGGAGTGCATGTGTTCATGTCAGGGGCCTGTCACTCATTAATCAAATGACAATCCAGGTCTCTCTCTACCAGTGCCACTCCAAAATGTGAGCTAGCCAGATAGGTGAGGGACCTTTGGACCCTGAGGAGACAGACCACCCAGAGCATAAACGACATCTCCAAGTGGTTGGTCCCTGACATCTATAACTGCACTCCTACCCATTGGTATGCCTCATACGCTCCCTCGCAGTCAAACACTTGGGATTAATGGCATGCCCCATCAGCCAGGGGGGCTGTAAATCAGTGGTGAGGCTGGTCAATCAGAGGAGATCCATCTCCTCAAGGGAACCCTGTCTCCAGGGTTCTCTCATGCACACACAGGGTGTATTACTTCTGTCCCAGAGGGGGGCAGGGCAGAGAAGCCACGGGGAGAACAGGATGCTGGGACAGACCCCCTCCACGACTGCTGTTCCAACAAACATCTGAGCGAAACAACGCCGATGTGGCCAAGTTTGAGTCGGCTTGTGTCTCGGCTTTCTGTGAGTTTTGGCAAATACATCTGTAGGAGGGTATGTTAGTGTGCCAACATATGTGGGCGTGAGGCTGTTTTTTGAGCTTGTGTACTTGAAAATGCTTAACTTTGTGCATGTTTGTGTGCATTTCGACAACACAAATATTTACACAAAGAGTACCGGTGCAGATCGACGCCAAAGTGGACGCTGGAAGATTTGACGAGTACGCCGGCACATGGGTCATGGGGATGAAATGGGTGCATGACCACCTCTAACAACGATCACCAACAGGCCAGGGGCAGGATCACAGCACGACACGGTTCGACACACAGGAAACAAGAGCATTGCGCCAACCTCATTCCATTCCACCCAGTGAGCTCACAGGCCGACGGACAGGCAGAGAGAGCGAGACGGGGGAGGAGAGGCAGAGACTGAGCGACAAATCCCCACTGACCCCCCCCCACGCCGGGCCTGGGGCAGTGATGGAGAGGTGGACGACATGGACAGACAGATCACACGGCATGTGGATGGAGGCAGGGCTACTGACCTAGCCTGATGGCCCTACGGGACACCTGCTGGGAGTTGGAGGGCGCATCTTACAGGGAGAAGGAGAGACAAGAGCCATCAGACCCTCTGGGGCACGGCTGGGGGCTCCCAGCTCCGGTGACGGTCCTCACAGCGAGAACAGCCAGTGCCCCTCGAGACACCCCATCCCTCCAAGCTCGAAACACAGCCCACAGTCCACTAGTGCTACACTACACCAAAAGCATGGCTCTTCATCCGGCTTGCAACCATCACGGCGTCTATGCGAACCAACACCAGTCGGTACTTTCGACCAGCGCTGCACCACAGCTGCGATGAAGATTTACCAGTAAACATTTCGACTAAATGCCCCTTGGTGCATTGCAGTGCAGCTTCTTCTCTATGGACCTGCCTTACTGTTTTAAAGTTTGGAGTTTAATTATGGAAAGTAGATAAGGCTCTTAAAAGCGCAGTCCCGTCAAGCGGCGACAGGAGCGATCATATTAGTCATCATTAGCGCGGGAACACGGATCGTAACAAAATTACATGAACATAAATGGCATAGCAACATAACAGGCATCCCCGCATACCCCGATGGCCGTAACTGGTGCTTTTCTGTCGTTTCTAATAGAAAACCACACGTAAAGGATGGAACAGGTGGATTTTCGCCATCGCATGACTATACCGTGGAGAAATGCTCTCTGCCCGTTTCTATCAACATTTCGACTGCGGGAACGTAAGCGCTTAATTATAGGAGTGGGGGCGAGATGGGGGGCTTCATTCAAAGGCACTGACCTGGTCGCCGCCGAACCGGTCTTTTCTTGCCGCTGCAGAAACGGACCTTGCTGAAAACCCCTAAGAAATGCCTCTCGCACAGAGAGCGGGGGTCTTTGCTGGGACTGGGGCGGCGTTTGGAGGTTGAAACCCGGTCGCTGTTGGACTCCCTCGCCTGGCGTTTCTGACGGATTAGGGAGCTAGCGATCGCGGCCATATCCCAGCCCGATGAGCCCGGTCGGTAGGTAGAGCTTCGGTGGCGCAGCTGCTTGGCGCAATAAATTGCAAGTGCGAGTATATGGCGCGTAACATGTAGCGCTGCGCCCGGTCTAACCAAATGTCATCGTGGTCTCGTTGGCAATCCACGGAAGCCCGTGAATCATGACGGCTTTAAAGAGCGAGATCCAGGTAGGTCTGGCTTTCGGCACACTGACGGAACCGTCCGCACGCCTCACGGATCATCTACCAGCCGAATCAAAACTTAAAGTGAATGCGATGGCGAGAGCAGCGCAAAACGCGGTGCCATGGGTATCTAGCGCGCCATCCCGGGACGATGCCCGCCTGCCAAAGGCGACGGTGCCTTTTCGCAGCCTGGCGGCAGGAGATGCGGACGCGAGCGTGTCTCCGGCTACAGGCAACCCGGGGAGCCCTCGAACTTTTCAATGGATATTTCGCCGCTATTCGTACGCTTTCACAGCGCGAAACTTTCTACCGCATTTCGCCGACGGTGCGACACAGTGGCGAAGCGCGTCGGGAAGAAGCGGCGGGCGGGCACCGTGCCCCCCGGGATAACGGGCATCGTGCGAGCCGCCAGTCTGTGCCACCGAGACCCGCCGGGGGAAAAAACGATCTCACATTTTACGCCAGCGCAGCGGCATGCTGCTGTTGCCAGCGCCTCGGCACGCAACCGACGATAACGCATTTGCTGGTAAAACAGGTATATTACGCCCACGATTGCGAAGCAGCGCTACAGAATAACAGTTAAGTATTTGCCGGGGAGACGGGATGCGCCGTTACACCTCCCTGACAGGGAAGCCGATGAAAGGCTTGCAGATCCTTCTCTCCCTTACGCAATCATACGTGATTGAGGTTTGGATGAGGAGATCTCCCAAGCTGGGAGAAAAAGAGAGAGAGAGAGGAGGAGGAGGGGGGGGGGGGGGACAGAGAAATACGGAGTTTGGCCGGCGGAGACAGGGGCGGGAGCAACCGAGGGGGAGAGTCTTAAGGACTGCAGATCACAGCTGTCCCTCATCGTACCTCAGCCATACGGATACCAGCGCCCCGGGCGCTCAGTCATTTATCCGGACCACTGTCCAGGGACACCCAGGCACCGGTACCACCAGACCAGAATCCGAGCAATCGGGCACCGTGTAACAGATGGGTGATAAACTGCCTTGTTTGCTCAGAAGTGAATGGATCGCTTAGTAGAAGCTGCGGGGACGAGTAACCCTAATAAATATATGACTTCGGGACTGGGAACTCGCTGCATAGCACTTGGGAGCGTTGGCTCGCTGTAAATAGGCGCTGGTGGCGCTGGGCTGCCTGCAGTGCTGTGGCTCTCATGTCACTGTGTGTCTGCCACACGTTCAGCATTCATGACAAGCTATAGCCCGTCCACCCGTCTTCACACGATAGCCACCTCTTAGTCGCACAGAAATACTGATATTTACTATTCGCATGCTACACCTGGACAGCCAATAAAACATTTCGACATGCACCATCAATAAATGGCACTGATTACGCACTGGAACCGGGTATGTAAAACTTAAGGATATATTTAACATTTATATCTCACGTGTCTGCCATTCGAGACGTTTCTAATTAATCGCGCACCGGGCTCTCTAAGTGTCCATGTCAATAAATATCATCCTATAATGGGTATTTTATTTTTAACGCGATGTTTTACACAGTTGTTCCCAGACGGTCCGTATTTACAGACCGTGCTTTACAGCGAGTCAAATTGACACACAAAGACCTCTCTAAATCAAAGATAGATTCATACACAGTTCAGAATATTTTGAATATATTTACATTTGAATTAGACAAATTCATTTTAGATATGAATTCTAAATGTCCACATTTAAAGCATCAAAGCGCTAAAATGTAGCCTATGGAGCGATATCTTTAAAAATACAGTAAGTGGTGTCGAGATGTCTTTAAACGGTTTAATCTTTAAAGCAATGTGTCTTAATCCGGCTGCTGGCGGTCCTCTCTAAACGCGGTGCCTCTTCCGGTGAGATTTCTCTCACTCTTGGCTGAACCTTTGGGGCGAAAGGCGGAAAACATATCACGGGAAAATGACGTGTTATTCATGCGTTGCTATAATTTTGTGTTAGACGTGAGAACCGATGGGCACTTCTAAACGTTGAAAATGTTGGTAAAGAATCTTTTTTTCTTTTTTTTTAGCAAGGAATCATTTTCTCCCTTTACAATGAATATCAACTTCCATCACAAATTATTTCAGTTAATTGTTGAGGACTTCATTAAATAGAAAAGTCATTCTGGTGCATAATATTAGCTTTTACATTGATTAAAGTACATCCATCCACCCATATTCACCTATAAAGTACAGGATTACATTAGGCCTGGAGACCATCCCAGAAAAAAAACACCCCCCCCCCCCCCCCCCCCCCCCCACACACACACACACACACATACAGTGGGAAATTTAGAAACACTAACTCACCTAACCACGTGTCTTTTTTGACTGTGGGTGGAAAGTGGAGGAAACGGTCATTGACTGCGGAGTAAAATGGTCACAAACATGGTGATAACAGTCACACGCCAGACACACAGGATCGGATTCACACCCCAAACCCTGGATGTGTGAGGTTGGCAGACCACCCCAACACAGACGCAATAAACAGTAGAATCAAGGCCACTTCATTAGGAGCTGAATTAGAAAAGCTAACATACTGTGACCCAGTTAGAGTATCTCAAAAGTGCCCTATATATCTCCATGATACAATTCTTAATATCTTGGTGTTAGAGATACTCAAAGAACACTCAGACATGATCATATGAAGATATATTCATTATATTTAAATGGGATATAACATTCTTATACAATATACACTTTGTGGCCACTTTATTAGGTACAGCTATGTAGTACCAGACCCACTTTGAGGGTCGATGGCTTTCTGCACACTATTAATGTACTGAACTATTACTTTTGCACTTGTAGCCTTCCTGTTGGCTTTAAATAGTCTGGCTATTCTCCTCTGCCCTCTGTCATTAACAAGGTGCTTTCAGGCCACAGAACTGCCATGGACCAGATGGATGAAACCATTCTGTGTAAGCTCACACTTTAGTGTGTGAAAATCCTGGTTCATTGGCCGTTTATGAGATTCTAGAATGGCCATGTCTGGCACCAACCATCACACTGACGAATGGAAGGCGTCTCAGCCATCCTAACGCTTGGTCAAACAGTAAGTAGACCTCTTGACCCCGACTGTGTGACTCTGCTCGGGTGCAGCCACATGATTCACTGTTTGGAGGTCAGGCTGTTAGCATTAAAGGGCAGGTTTACCTCGTAAAGTGGCCTCTAGATGTAATTTATAGAGTGTCCCAGCACACACACAGGGCCACACACTCTTTGTAAAAAGCCAATGACCCAGGTGTGTCGTACAGACGGCGGCATCCTGGGAGGTCACTGCAATGTGCTGCTTTTGAGAACTGTAACATCAGGAGCTCCACACACACACACACTTCAAACTCTCTGCCGTACATCACATTTACATTTATTTAGAGACGCCCTTGTCCAACAGAGCAGATAACTGAGGTCATTTCTTGGACTAGCTGAACTTCAACAGGATTAAAACATAAAACAAATATTAGCAGAAAAAACAAAGGATTTACAATCTGAAAGCAAACAAAACTGAGTGTAATGTACAAAATTTAAAGTTTAATGGTTTGCAGTTAGTAAGCACAGTACTAAGTTGTTAGTACCTTCAAAACATAGTATAATCATACAATCACATATTAAAAACATCTGAATCATAAGCAGCTGCACCTCCTCCTGTATAAAGCAAACACTTTCCTTAAAAGAAACAATGTATTGTAATGCATATTTTAAAAAGTGTTTCCTGAGTTTTTATGTTATACTGTATATTCCATATACTCATGACATCACAATATTATGCTACGTTAAGTGAAACTGAGCCTCGGATACAAAAGAAACCAAGATGTGTATTTCTGAACGAGCAGGAAAGCCAGTGTATAAAATGAGACTAAGAGTCCATCATTTTATGTTACTTTTTTAAAACAAATGGATTTGGGTTAGCAAAACCCAAGACTCCCACGTAGCATAAAAAACTCCATGCGGTTAAATCCGGAAATGTTACAGCACACTAGTTTTCAGTACAAAAAAAGAACCCATACATGCTTAATATTTATCTTACTAGTATATTTTTAAATATTCAGCGTATAGCTTTAACACTTACACTGACCCATGAAATGACTTCTCTCCTTGTAATTGCCGTCTCTCAGGCTGGAAATATGTTGCCATCTAGTGGAATTTGTGCAGAAATGCACTTTGCTTTCAGTTTCGAAAGAATTCTAAGGATATGCAGTAAACCACGGAGAATACTGATAAAAATTTAAACTCGAGTGTTCAGTTATTTTTAGGTAACCTGTAAGCTGTAATCATCTTGAACCAAATTCCTGCCAGCTACCTATTTAAAGTGTTTGTCCCCCTCCACTGAAGAGCTGACCCTAAAAATGAGGTCAGCAAAATGGTAATTTTAAGGAGTTCTGTAAAAAGGGACCACATGTATGGTCCACTATATTCTAATATTTAGCGGCATGTTTATGGCAAAATGTATATAATATCTACTTTACATAATACCAAGAACCTCATTCAGATATTTCACACTACAATCAAGTGAAAATGAACTGTTTATCACAGACTGGATTTAGTCATGGTTCAACCTGTCTATAACCTGTTTAACTGTTTAAGTTCTTTCAGAGCAGAACACACACACGTTTGCTACAGGATAAGATGATAGGCACTAAAACGGTTCAAGCAAACAGGTCGGTAACAAGAACAGTAGATAGTATGGTTAGACAAGGTGTATCATCGTTTAAAGGCTGGACCCTGCAGGGATGATTGTAGGAATTGACCCTTAAGGTGGCTGAGCCCTCAAGAAATACGCAAAGAAAATGCCAAATGGGTCTGGAATAACATTTCAGGGGAGCCAGCCAAAAATCAGGGTGGCTAAACCCCCTAAATAGGGTCTAGAATTGTCTATGGTATCTGGATATCTGACTGCAGTGCAGCATGAGTTAGGGACCCTGTTTATGAAGTAAATAGTGTTGTGTAGGTAAAGTACACAATTCAGTGTACCATATGCAAAGAATGCAGTGCAGTGTGGGTAAAGAGCCTTGTAGGCAAAGTACACAGTGCAGTGTGTGTGTGTGTGTGTGTGTGTGAAGAACCCTGCAGGCATACTACATGGTGCAGTGCACTGTAAGGAGTGCAGTGGAGATAAAGTACACAATACAGTGCACTGCGAGGGGCGCAGTGAAGGTGAAATGCACAGCACAGTGCACTGAAAGAGTGCATTGTGGGTGGAGTGCACAATGCAGTGCACGGTGATGAGTGAAGTGCATGATGCAGTGTGCTGCACATGAAGGCTGCAGTGTGAGTAAAGGACCCTGCAGGTAAAGTGCATGGCACAGTGCGCTGTAAGGAGTGTAGTGTGAATGAGACACACAAAACAATGCACTATAAGGAGTGCAGTGATGGTGAGGTGCACAGTGCAGTGCACCATGCGTGAAGACTGAGGTGCAGTATGAGTAAATGAGCCTGTATGTGAATGGTGCAGTGTAGGCGAAGCATACAATTCAGTGAGCCATGCATAAATAATGCAGTGTGGGTGAAGTGCACAGTGCAGTGCACTGTGATGGGTGCAGTGAAAATGAGGTGCATGATGCAGTGCACTGCGCATGAAGGCTGCAGTGTGAGTTAAGAACCATGTATGTGAGGTAAATGGTACAGTGTAGGTGAAGTATACAATTCAGTGAACCACATGTAAAGAATGCAGCACGGTGTGGGTGAAGAACCCTGAAGGTAAAGTGCATGGCGCAGTGCACTGCAAGGAGTGCAGTGTAGATGAGGCACACAACACAGTGCACTGTAAGGAGTGCAGTGATGGTGAAGTGCACAATGCAGTGCACAATGCATGAAGACTGCCGTTCAGTGCGAGTGAATGACTCTGTATGTGAGGTGAATAGTGAAGTGTAGGTGATGTATGCAATTCAGTGAACCATGTGTAAAGAATGCAGTGCAGTGTGGGTGAAGAACCCTGTAGGTGAAGTGCATGGTGCACTGCACTGTAAGGAGTGCAGTGACGGTGAAGTGCAAAATGCGTGAAGACTGCAGTTCAGTGTCAGTGAATAACCCTGCATGTGAGGTGAATAGTGCAGTGTAATTGACGTATACAATTCAGTGAACCATGTGTAAAGAATGCAGTGCAGTATGGGTGAAGAACCCTGTAGGTGAAGTAGATGATAGAGTGCAGATAAAATACACAATATAGTGCACTGTAAGGAGTGCGATGAAGGTAAAGTACACAATGCAGTGCACCATATGTAATGAATGTGATGTATGTGAAATCTACAATGCAGTGCAACATGTGTAAAAATGCACTGCAGTGTGGGCACAGAACTCTGTAGGTGAAGGTACAAAATGCAGAGTACAGTAAAGAGTATAGTGTACACAGAGCAGTGTAAGTGGACAATGCAATGCAGTGCACTGTGTATAAAGAATATGATAAATAGTGCAGTGTAGGTAAAGCATACAATTCAGTGCACCCTATGTAAAGAATGCACTGTGGGTAAAGAACCTTGCAAGTGAAGTACACAGTGCAGTGTGGGTGAAGAACCCTGAAAGTGAAGTATACAACACAGTGCAGTGTGGTTGAGGAAAGCAGAATAGTGCGAGTAAAGAACCCTGTAGGTGAGCTGCACAATGCAGTGCACCGCGTGTGTAAAAGAAATGCAGTGGGGTATTGCAGTGCAAAAAAAAGTATGGGTATGACATGGGTAAAAAAATCATCAGGTACAGTAAGTACCCAGTAAGTTACAAGCATAATGGGTACAGGACACAGGCTGTAGCACAGGCCATGCTCACAGTCAACTGGAGATCTGCAGCCCTGAATAATTGTCCTTTGGGTTTTGAAGGACAGCCTCCTGTGCAATCTCAGCACAATGGCATTCTGCCGTGGACAAACACAAACATGCACCCTTCTTCATACAGTCTGCTACACGGCACTGAAAGTCATGGTGCTGTGAAAGCAGCTGGATATGAGGCAAACATTTCAATACGCTGTAGTGTACATATCATCAAAGCTGCTCTCCAAAGTTCTGAATCCACATTTAAACACTCTTCTGCCACACTCTTCTAACCCATTTAGAAAGGCTTGGGGTGTCTGCTCCAGTAATGTGCCCTAATAGCATGCTACTACTGGATCCCAGTCACAAAAGATACCTGTCATGCCTCTTGTGGCCTATAGGGGGCATACTGATTCAGGTTCTGGATCTGTGACAAAAACACCAAGGTACCAAGGTGGGAAAACGTAGATATATGGAAAGATGAAAATCACGTAACATTCCTTGAATAGAAGTTTAAGCTAAATAATATTATTGTTGATGCTGTTGGCATTGCTGTCATAATTATCATTAATATTATTATTAACGATGTTAACAATAATAATGATAACATCGACATCATTATTATCATTATTATTTTTAATAATGATAATAATAATAATAATAATGATAATGAAAATGATGTAAATAACATATGTTGCTATAGCATTCGCATGGGACCTCGCCAGGTAACACTTCTCCCTCACACTTCCAGGGGTGTGTGAAGTTTGCAAGTTTTCCAGTGTTATTGTGGGGTGTATTCCGGAGTGCAAAAGCATGTAGGTCAGTTAAACTGGCGTCTATAAACTGCTTTTAATGAGTGATTGTGTGAATGTAACTCGTGTTACCCCCCCACCCCCTCCATGATTGCCAGGATCTAGGTCACTGCGACCCTTACTTGAATAACACTGAATTATAATAAAACTTAGGGTTTCTACCACTGTATTAAGACAGCCTCGTAACTAGTTAACAGTTCGGTCTCAAATTGCTGACGTGAGTGTAACGACCGGCCTGGAATCAGACAGGAATCAGACAAAAATCCGACGTGAGGCTGCACACTGAGGACGATGAAAACCACACAGCAGGAAAAGTAGTACAATTTAAACTCGGGGGAATTTCTCATGGCAAGTCTGAAGGGTAAGAAACTACTGAACTGCTCTTGTCATTAAGCGCAAAGTCCAAGGGTTTGTGCTAGAGCTTTGACGGCTCCGGCTGCCTACGCGGCAAGGAGAAAGGGAGCAGAGCACTTCACACCACCGGTCACTCCGCATGAAACAACGTCTCCAAAAGGCACATTGCAGCAGACGCGGCCGACGCGATCGACCCGATCCTGTTCATCGCTCAAAAGAAAGCATGCAAGATGTCTCACCGCTGGGTTCCGGGGTCTGCTTGGCTCGTTTTCCACAGAGACACTGCAGCATGTGCGCTCCTTTCCTAAGGAAAAGCTTCAGGATCCTCATTGATTTAGGTTGGTGTGGTGCTCTGCTAGTCCACGCAATCTAGCACTGTATGAAACGGAGGTTACGGACACACAGCCAGCTCGGCTCTATTGCTGTGCCCTCGGAGCGCAGCGCTCAGTCCACGTAAAACACCGAAAGAGCATCGGCAGCAAGACTGGATACGCTTGAAGGAGACATCTTGAGACTTTCTCAATGAAGGCAATGTGCCAAAAACAGGCTGTGCCCCAGTCTCCAGTTGCGCAAGGACGTCAGAGTATTTTTTTCTATTTTTTGCAGCTTATGCACCGGTAAGAGCGGAGCGGGTGAAATAATGCTTGTAGGTAAACTGCAGGGCTGAGTGACGGAATGATCAGTATGAGGCAATGCGGGCTGCTCATCCTCAGAGACACCGCGCCGAAACGTGGAGCGCTGGACAAGGATGCTGCTGGAAAACGCCAGTTATTTCGCATCCATGGGGAGAACGAAGAAAACGTATATAGGGTACGTCAGAGGCTGCCTACATTTAAAGACAAAGGGGTTTTTATAGAAATCCCTAGGCTGTCCAGCAACACTTTCCAGCTGACAATGTAATTAGGCAGAGGGTAATAGTCTTATTATTTAATCCTTTAGCAATGAAATCGGATACCTTGCATATAGAATTTCTATTATGCCTATGCCGAGAATTTTAAGTACTTTTGCTTATCGCTCGTGTTAAAAATAATTAAAAAGAAAACAACAACAAAACAGGAGTGTTTGAAGATGGAAATGCGCAGTGCACAAAAATCAGGGAGCTCTGACCAACAGCTGGAACTTTGTTCCGTGTAGCCTAAAACTCTGGCTTTAACAAATCCGTACAGAAACTGCAAGTGAAGAGAACTTAGTATTACTAAAAAAAACTGATGAGGAGATTTAAAAAAAAAACAGCTCTTAAAAAAACCAGTGCATCTAAAGGGCAGCAAAAACAAATTGTTAAGAGAAATATTCTCCAGGACCCCAGTGACCATGATAAGTGTTTATATGATGGATGGATGGATGCATGCATTTTCCAAGGGACAGAAACGCAGACATATTTTTCCTAAATGGCTCATAAAAGTTTGACCATTGTTCAGCTTAAGTAAAATAAACTGCCATTTGTATTTTTGCAGTACATTATCAGACTTCAGACTGTCCCGAGCAGACATGTATTTATCATTTGTAATAAAATGCAAGTGTAGGAGCCTGAGAGCACCTGTAATACCAACAAGCCACGGGTCCAGCCAACGCAGAAGGTGACGAATGTGTTTGAGCTTTCGGGCATTTGTTTTCACACCATGTCTCTCTTTGCTCATTCGTGTCTTTGGTGTGAGTCTGTCAGCTTGCATGTTCACTGTGGTCACACACAGAAGCAGCCACCAAGTCCTGTAACACCTCTAACCTCTGTAATCCCTACACTGCACACTCAGGTCCTATTTATGGAGCTCATTTCTTACACTCACCACCTCTGACCCTGAACAGAGTAGCCTGTCCCAATTGAAGATGGCTCATTCATCTGTCCATGGAAATCCACCTTCCTGACCAATAGGAGTTAGCAAGGGCATAGACTTGGTTTCACAATTGGTACACTGTCAGAAAAAAAATGGTACAGTCCTTGTATAGTTTTGTTCCCCAAGGTAAAAACATTATTGGACCCACAATGGTCCAAGAATGTTCCTGTACCTTTAAAGGTAATATTTACCTACAGCTAGGGTACAATAGGAAGACCATTGAGGGTACAGCTTCAGTGACAAATAATTGCACCCTCAAAAGTACAAACTGGTACTTTTTCCTGACAGTATAGAAACCAAATCAGCCCGAAGAGCCCCCTGTCCCCCTAAACACAGGGTACTCCTTTAATATTGGTAAGGACACGTCTCTACCCTTCATACCCAAATCTACGCCATTGGGAGGAAGTGCACATGGTTAGGCCAACACCTCAGAGGGCCAAACCATTAAACCCTGCTGTCACCTGGCCCTATCCAAAAGTACACAATGATGAAGACACCCAGAGTCTAGTGTGTCCACTGGCAGTGTGAACCTACTCACAAAACAGTGACAAGATCATACGCGAAAGACAGACAGCCTCTCCTGAAATGTGTTGTGCAGAGCTCATTACCATCAAAATACCGCCTAAACCCCTTCTCTTAGAAATGAACAATGTTGCTGGGGATCACCATCTTCAGTCCAAAAGAAGTGAGAACAACACAGCTACAATACAAACAGTACACACATTCCCCACCGCAACAACAGAACTGATCATCACGACTCATTCTTGTACAATTCCGAAGAGACATCATCACCTCCTCCATCAGCGTCTGCTTTACACGGTGTCTGCCCCGTTCCCAAGACCGAACTGTTATATGTTGTCGAACCTGCAGGAAAGGTCATTAGTCAGCCTCTCCTCCACACAGAACCTGCACCACTCCAGACTAAAAGTGTATGTTTCTGCTCCCACCCAGGAAACCACTGCAGCTCCACAAAAATCCAAAGCAGTGTGCCTTCTAGCTCAGAGTTGCCTTCCTGGTGGACAATCACAATTCCTCTTCTCTTCCCTGGAGCTTCCACACAAGCAGTGGTGCCTACAAGGAGTTCACTGCCTACTGCTTGTGCACACTTCATTCTACATATTCTTGAAACTATTCTACGCAAATCTCCTACGGCACTTTAACGTTCACTTCGTCGCACGTGTCTACTTACCGTCAGCGGACTGCGTTTGTGCGTCTGATTCGTCAGTTATTCTTACTTTGATAATGAGCAGGCCGGATGCACAAGGACAAGAGGAGGTTGTTCTAATATGCGCGTACGATGAAAAAAAAAAAACGTTGCTATATTCTGCCTGACAGCATTTCAGTAAAGTAATAGATTGCTCCATCTATATATCAAAAATACTGCAGCGAACGGATAAATGGACAGTCACATACACAGTGAAACCGTACCCTGTAGGAGGAACCGGTGAAAACACTTATCGCTGCTGCTATAACACCGAGTGACCTTTGACAGGGGTGCTGGGGTCATATAAATCAAGACAGGAGTATATTATTATTAGGCTTATGTTGTATTGTATTAATGTGTCAAGGTTGCATCTACCGGATCTTTTTTGGGCACTTCGGACCTCAACTCACAAAACAACCTATTGTCCCATGAAAGAAGTAGCCAACGTGTCGCTCGATGAAACCATTACAGTCTGAAGTTACAGAAACAAATACACTCATGTAATCAGACACATCCTTCCCAGCTACAGAAATAAAAAAAGATGTGTAAGAAAGGCAGTAACTGCTTCATGCGAGCAGTTGATGACGTTTCACTAGCAGTCACTGGTGAAATGTAAGCATCGGCCACTAGAGGGGGCAGTGACACTAACTTTGGCGTCGCTTTTGCAGGCAAGACTTTTTCAAACCGTTCGGTTTTTGTGGAAATTACAGCTGCTTTGCAATTTCAATACGGGTACGTAATTTCGCATGTTCTAATGTTAACGGTGTCGGCTGCTGCAGAGGTTCTGTAGTTTATCATATACATTGTATATGCACTATTTTATACAAAAAGAATGGGCTAAAATGGGCAAAATTGCAAAACATTAAGCTTAAAATGGTCCTCGTGTCAGATCGTTGTTGCAGTAAACGATTAGGGGGGAAAACTAGAAACAGATTCACTTTCATAGTCTTGTACACAAAGACGAAATCATGAAAAGATGTAAGTGGGTGATATAAAATTCAAACTAAGTAGTTAATAATTCACAGGTCTAGGTGTTCAAAATTTTCCAAAATATCTTCTGGCTGTTTACTGTCGAGGCCATTAAAGGCTTAATGGTTTGCAACTGTGGGCTTGGCCCATTTTTTTTGCCTAGGACAAGACATGAACAATACACGGAGAATAAGCATAAAAATAATCTCAAGTGTAGTCAGCACACAGGCTGGACATGTCTAATACACACCCTGCAGCCAGTCAGTAAACACTCAGAACACAGCCTGTACACATTTAGCACACACCCTGTAGTCAGCACACAGCCTGTCCCATACCCAGCACCACAGTATCCACAGTTAAATCTGCAAAGGGACACCCAGCATTGGATTTTTTTATTGACATGCATTAATCACCAGTTGTGTGAGCTATATACCATGTATATACCCATAATACTTGATAGCGATAATAAACATGTATTTTACACAATTATATATTTACTTCTTAGTACTATTGACAATAAATGCATATTTCCCCTCTTGTATAAAGTATAGCCTTTTAAGGGAGTACAGGACCAGGATAGAGTCAGCATACTGTATAGGTTTATATACAGTGTATATGATGTTCCCATAGCATGCCAGTTGCTTGACGTCCTATTGGACAGAACGTAACCTGGACATTAAACAACGCATACCTGTGTATTAGTGAGACTGGGCTGTAGGACGGGCGCCCAGCCCATCTCGAGAGAGTGAGTCGGGTCACCACCCATTTTACCGTAAGCTCTGGACTGCTCTTTGCAGGTTGCGTTTGCATGTTCCAGTAGACCCCCGTCCCCCCGAGAGAAAGCTTGGGTCCTTCTCCAAATCCCCAGTGTCACGTGCTTTGTCCTCAGGCCATGACGGCTTCTCCTCAAGGACTCGCTTCTTCTAAATATAATCACGAGATGGTTCTGCTGTGTAGGCATACATGTCAGGGCTGAAAAAGCACCGTTTTGGTCAGAAAACTTGGTCTGGCGCAAACTGCGGCGCTCAAGAACATTGCTAAGCAGCTCTCTCCAGTTGCCATTCACGGGCTTAGCTCCTCTGATATTTTCATAGCCATAATAAGGTAGACGGCTCATTCTCAAATAGTCAACATTTAAGCCCGCTCTTCCTTTCAGGCAAATGCATTTGGCTGGACGATCACAGGGAAGGACAGGAAGAGACAAAGTGAAAGATCTAGAGGGAGTAAAATGCACCCGATGGATTCGGCCGTTTGCCAGGGCCGGGAGGCTGTGTAAGAGCTGGAAGATAGCGGCACCAAACCGTACAGTGTGATCCAAGATGGCGGCACGTCGTCACAGTAGCCAGGCCAGGCTCCGCGGCTCCATGCCACTGTATACCTGTATATGGATGGTATGGCAAAGCCTGCTTAGCTCAACTCGATATAGACCAACATGATATAAGAATTAGCGCTCACCTATCAGTACCAAAAAGATGCGAAGTCATGTGCCACATAATGACGTTTCAGCCAACGACAGACTACAGATATGACGGCGGTCCCCTAATATTCTATGGCAATGGAGCTGGAAGATTCCCATCACCTGTAGCCATTGTGACGTCAGTGCAGTGCATTACTCACATGATTGTGGCGATGCAGGTGTAAAGAAACTTACTGCGCTGCCAGTCAGATAAATTATAGCACATACAATTATGTGCAGTACAAAATACTTGACGGTGGTGATATATGACTATGTTACTGGTTTGTGTATTTACTATGCTGTACCTTTTATCGTTATTAAGGCTATACCAAATAGCCTAGGTGCGTAGCAGGCTGTACCATCCGTCTGTGTAAGTACAGGATATGATGTTCGCGCGATGACGTACCGTAACGTATCCCCGCCATTAAGCGGCACGCCACTGCCTGTTCTTGCTGCAGGCAGCCACGAAGGTCCATCAGAAGTGGCCCGTTACCTGTACTGTGACTTTTAGGCGTAAGAGCCACTGCTGGAGATCCAGGTAGCAAACGCAGGAAGCAGAACGCCCATTGTCCCTCCACCACAAAGCTGCCTGCCTCAGCACATTGACACGTGGCGAGCGAATCAGCACAGGACACGGTGCTGTGCCGCCCGTAACCCAGTTACGCAGCTGTGCCTTCAGTGTGCAGCAGACAGAAACCCCAGCTGCCGCCAGCTGTGACCTTACAGGGTCACTCCGTCTTCCACCCGCTCCACGGAACAAGGTCCGGTATGGACCCTGTCCACATTCGCATCACCTTATACACTTTTACGTCTTGGCGATATTCTCAGGCCTCTTTTATGTTGCTTAACCTAGATGTTTTAATAACCACAAAACCTTTTCACATACTATAAA
Source organism: Petrocephalus schoutedeni (assembly GCA_026780765.1). NCBI lineage: Eukaryota > Metazoa > Chordata > Actinopteri > Osteoglossiformes > Mormyridae > Petrocephalus > Petrocephalus schoutedeni. Next base: position 13,078,860 of record JAODKL010000044.1, on the reverse strand, counting down.
GTATGTTTCATAAAGCTCTGTCCCAGGTCTACATATCTAAAGAAACTTCATTCAAGAAATGTGTGATTAATAGGTGGAGTGACCGCTGACCTCTGTAACACATTCCCACAACCCTGCAGTAGGTGCTGCGTTTATGTAGTTAATCCCTCCGTTAATTATGTAACACGTTAACCCAGTAAACCCCACCCAGCAATTAGTGGGGTGTTTATGTAGCGAACCCCTCCTTTAATTGAGTTTCATTAGCACACATATCCCAGGGAATGTCTGTGCCATTAGCATCCCGAACCCTCTAAGTGTCTCCTCTGGATCCGCCATTAATGGCATAGTAAATAATTCACAGGCTGCTGTGCACGGTGCCAGCCTCAGCTCTCTGCTCAGGAAGAGGCCCAGTGATGAGCGGTAAAAGCACAGTCACTCAGCAGGGTCTCTCTCCCCTAGGTCCATTATGCCCGGCTCTCCAAAGTGCAAGTCACAGAAACAGGCGCGGTTGAAGCAGTCGTTCAGCGCTCGTCCCTGTCTCAGTTACAACACAGTTCAGTTGCACTCGGTGGGGCCTGTTTCAACAAAGCACAGGCGAACAGTCTTCCAGAGTGCCATCAACATGCACAGTCACAACACAGCCATACAGCCCAAAGTCAGTCCTAAAGCACAATATAATCCAAACCACTGATACATCCAAGTGACCAGAGCTAAAAACCAGTAACATACTAGTTAATAGTAAATGAAATATTGCCAATAATTAGCCGGCTCTGAAAGACTAATCAGTACACAAGGATGTATTCCCTCTATGTATTGCTAACTTGTGACCAGCTCTTTGGTGTTTTCACAATACAGAAATATTATATGGAAAATGAATCATATTTCAGAGCAGTAATGGGAACTGCAGACCTACATAACAGTACTACAGCAGTGGCCAGAGATAAATATAACACGTTAAAAGAGACAACTAGCAGCTGACTCTAGACACGATGTAAAATCAGGATACCATAAGGAAATTGTGCTACCAACAGAAATCATCCTTCCAATCAACCAGCACACTCGTATTCAGTGTAAAACCGCACTGCATCGCATCTAAAGATTAGACAAATAACACGTATGACCGTCATCCCGACCCCCGAGTTAAGGTTCATACCAGTCTCACTCTTTATATAAATGTCAAGTCTTTTACAGTAAGTTATTTTACGTTATAAACATTTAAGGGCTATAGTAGCCTATAATAATGCCTTTAGCAAAAGCGACTTTATTATTATTATTATTGAGCACAGTAAATTCAGCTAAATGTTCGCTAACAATCCGGTAATATTTCACTGCTGTTTGGAACAGTATTTTAACACTGTAAATAAACTTATAAGAAATAAAGTTATTTAGACATACACCTGTTTAAGATCACCGCAGAGCGATAATCTCCCAACTTAAAAATAAATTCTGCGGCGCACTAAGCCATCCATCTGTTTATTCTCAAAATGGTATATATGCATGTAAACACACCTGCTATAGCGTTACAGTGAAGTTATTTATAATTCAAGTCCGCGTATTTGTTTGACAACAGGCAGACCTGGATGGCATGTTTCACTTCGGGACGCTGCGCTTTGATACATCCCCCAAGCCTAGCCATGAAGGGGGATTTAAAGGTCTTTCCCCCGGACCGAAGGAGGAGATTTCCCGCGGGCTTGAACCCAGCCCGAAGCCAGGCTGCGCATTGCCGTCTATTGGCGCAGGAAGCGCTGCTCCTAACGCGGCCAGTGCCCGCATGCTGATCCGCAGCGAGCACCGCGCCGCCCCGCCGGCAAAAAAAGTGGATGGGGCAGCGTTTTTACAATCGCCTCACTACGCCAAAGAAGCTTGATTCATTCCAAATTAAAATAATTGATGAAAACACGCACGTACACAGTTATTCCACCAGATGAATCAATACTTTGACAATGGCTAAAAATTAATTCCCGGGTATAAAAATTCAGTTGGAAAATCGCCTTATACCGGGAATACTGGAGCACCGTTAGCGCTTCCGTGAACAGTGATCCACAGAGACCGTGCGGGGCTGGTGTGCGGCTCGCTGCCCGCGGAGACAGTATCCGAAACTGCCGGGGAAACTCCCCCGCAGCAGCCTGAAGTGTCTCACGGAGAGCCGAGCCGTACTTCGGCCAGCCTTGCTGCAACGCATATGGAATACAGCGAAACACCGGTCTGCCGAAGCAGCCCGCACTAGCGCAGTCCCCCCGCAGCAGCGCACCCTGCCGCGGTCCCACACCCCAGCTCCGGGAACGCAACTTCCTTACCAACGCCTTTGGCGTCCATCTGCCCCCGCTTTGCTCAGTGGAGACTGGGGGGGAAAAGATCCGGTGCTCTGGATAGATGCGCTCTGTCCGATCGGGACGTGCGCCTCCTCTTCAGACGGGGATCCAGATCCAGTTGTTCTGCGGAGCTGCAAGGAACCGGGCCAGTGGCTCACGTTAGGAGCGCGTTCCAAGCACTTTTTAAAGGGGCGCCGGGGTGGGGATGGGTTCGGTCCGGATCGGATTGCGTGCCTGTGAGTGTGGATTCGCTCCTTACCTGTGTCTGCACGCTCGGGTCGGAGCTGTACTCCCCCAGTAGTACTGCAGCTCCCCCGAACCGCTGGGGTGACGTCAGGAGCCGTGGCTCAGGGTTAAGGTGACAGATTAACGCAGGGGCAGGGGTGATACATCTCCGTGTGCGCCTGTCTCCGGTTATCGCCCGCGGCGTGACCGTGATCGGCGGCTTTACACGCTCCTGCCTGTTTGATACCCGTGTGAGCACCGCCGGCGAACCAGCAGCGACGCATCAGATCTTCCCATACAACACGGCTGCCGACGAAAACTGTGCTACCTAAAACTTCCTTTACCCCTCAAAGACATAAAGGGAACACAAGCAAATCTAAACAAATAACTTAACAGTTACATAAACATTTACTTTGAGTTGATTAAAAAAATGATTTAAAGTGAAATTCAACATTAGATCTTTTTTGAAGTATTACGTAGGGAAATTCGTGTTGAAATAATTGGTAACACTTAACTTGACGGGGCACAAAATAGTATTATGCTATTGCTTAAGTATTAACTACAAACCAAGTCTAAGTTGCACAGCTGATCTCATGTGAATGGTGACGCATGTCTAAAGCAGTTATATCTTTATAATTTATATTATATAAATATATAATCACTGTTAATTCTGGAAACCTTTGAGAACTACTGAAGGAACAAGTGATCATCATTATTGAATCACGATGCAACTTTTATCCCAATAAGTTATCATATTTGTTACTATATCTCTTAGTTCCGTGAACCTCATAAGTGAAATATTGATCTCATGTTTGACCATAATTACTGAATCGTGAGGGGTCTTATATCTCATGCAGCAACCATATCTGTTCATGATCTGTACTTCAGTAGTAACTGAGTTCTTACTAAGTATTTGGACCTGGCCAAGTATAGTATTACCAATTAACTGACTCAGGATTTAATTGAATTGATGTAATGTGTGTATGTATGTTCACCTGTCTGGGAACTTAAAAGGCTCTTAATAAAATCGGTTCAATTTTATTTATAAGGCGCTTTTAACATGGCGCATTGTCACCGAGCACAAATCAATTGCAGCAAAAAAAAATCAGAGGTTATAATACTTCTGACCTATCCATTAGTCGATAGAATGGGCAGTCAGCATAACACGGAAATAAAGCAGTACTCACGTTTCCTCTGTGCTATAAACAGAAATGCTTGATGCGATAAAACACTGAGTTCGGTCTGCTTAATGTCCCACGGCAGGATGAGGACTAACAATGACACAGGAGCACATTGAGGGGTGTGAGGGCACCTTGCACTTAGTTATTGTGATTAGGGAAAAAATATTCACGGCAGCACATTTCTCTCTCGGGGAAGCAGGGCAACAAAACTCAGTGGAATATAACACATATGCATAGTCCAATGAGCAGGTCAGGTCATTTGGCACTCCTGGTACCATAAGTAGCTAGATTGCTTATAGGGTTTTGTTTAACCGTGTAATCGAAAGGTTGCTGGTTCGAGGCCCCGACCCGCAAGTACCGCTGAGGTACCCTGAGCAAGGTACTGTCCCCAAGCACTGCTCCCTGGGCGCTCAAGTAGCTGCCCCCTGCTGTGTTACGATGTCACGTGGGTTAAATGCAGAGGACACATTTCATTGTTGTGCACTGCGTGCTGTGGTGTGTCAATAATGACGACGAATCACATTTCACTTAGTACAAGGCACACCCCTCACATTTTGGTCACCCCCACAAAAGGTCTGCAAGAGCATGGCTGTTGGCAAGGGCTGTAAAAGGCCTAGGCAGTCGGACAATAAAGGTAATTTAAAGCTAGATCACTGAGACAGACCATATGGGGGAGAAGAGCAGAGCAGGGCAAAGATCACACCCCGGAGAGGAAGAGACCATGAGGGTGAGGAGAGTAGAGCAGAGATCACACCCCCAAGAGAGAGAGGGAGAGAGAGAGAGAGAGAGAAACCATGAGAATGAACAGAGCAGAGCAGAGCACACACCCCAAATAAGAGAGAAACTGTGACAGTGAACAGAGCAGAGCAGAGCAGAGATCATACCCCGAGAGAGCGTGAGGGTGAGCAGAGCATAGATCACACCCCTGAGAGAGAGAGAGAGAGAGACCATAAGGGTGAGCAGAGCAGAGTAGAGGTCACATCTGAGAGAGACGGAGAGACAGACAGAGAGGGAGAAAGTGTGTCACCCCCCAGAGTGGGGGTGAGCAGAGCAGAAAATCACACCCTTGGGCAAGATAGACCATGAGGGTGAGTGGAGCAGAGTAGCGATCACACCCCTGAAAAAGAGAGAGCGAGAGACACCATAAGGGTGAGCAGAGCCCATCCTACAGCAGAGATCACACCTGAGATAGATGGAGAGACAGACAGAGAGAGAGACTGTGAGGGAGAGCAGAGCAGGGATCACATCTTTGAGCGAGAGAGACCGTGAGGGTGTGGAGTAGAGAAGAGATCACACCCCTGAAACAGTGAGAGACCATGTGGCTGAGCAGGCCAGAGATCACACATTAGAGAGCGAGAAAGACCATGCAGACTGCTGACAATTCATCACAACTAGCAGTCCGGATAAGAATTAGCTCTGTGGGATGGGCATTCCATTTGCTGACATAAGCTCACATCCATTTAGGAGCCACGCTGTCTGCTCAGTAAAGTGTCCCAGCAGCATGATTGTCAGGACAGACAGGAGGAAGTGAGCAGTGATGTGAATTATGGCTGAAGTTACACAGGCAGGCCAGTCAATAAATGCCAAGTGTAGGTCCAGGATGGGTTGGCCGGGGCATAGCCAGGCATTCTAGGCCCAGGGACAAAAGGTCACCTTGCCACCCTTGTAAATTTTGCCGAGCGGGGCCCCTATAAAGTACTGAGCCCCCTGAACCTGCCAGGGTCTCCATGCCACTCTGATACCCCTGTGGGAAGGTACAGGTGAACTCAGTGAATAGGTAGAGGTGGACCACAGTGAGAACAGTCCCAAAGGTCTGACATGCAGCCCCAGCAGGAGGGCTGCAGGAGGCCAGAGAAGGTAGCTGGCTCACAAAGCCCAGTTGCTTTGCCTAGAATAATATCACAAATCAATATTTTACCCAACACTGCTGACGCAGTGTAACCCAAGTAGAGGCGGACACAGCAAGGTCAGCGATAATCTGAG
>JAODKL010000044.1:13047100-13059038 GCA_026780765.1 Petrocephalus schoutedeni | reverse complement strand
GTATTTCAGAGAGAGTATTCACTATGAGCGTGTGTAACAGAGAGAGTGTTCATCGTGATTGTGCATATCAGAGAGAGCATTCACCACGCTTGTGCATGTCAGAGAGAGTATTCACTATGAGTTTCTGCATGTGTTCGAGGGCACTCACCCTGTACTATGAGACAGCTGGTGGTCAGCAGCACCAGGCAGCACCTGCCCTGTTGCATCCCCTCCTGGAAACCTGTGCTCCCGCTGATCTCTCTTTCCCAGACGCTTGTCTTCTCCTGCAGTCTCTCTTCTCCGTTGTCGGGTATCCTCTGTCTGCTTCGTCAGCTCTAGCCATGAGGAATTAGCGAGCTGCGAGCCGCTTTATCCCTTTGTACCGCTGTGTTACTGGGCCGGTCAGACCTGTATAACTCGCCTACCTGGTTGCTGATCCCACTTTTGATGATCCCACCATGTCTCATCTGCTTCAGGTCAGGTTGCCTTCAATTAACCAGCTTTTCTTTTTTATGTCTAAAGATGTTTACTGTCATTTTTACACGCTATTTTATAACTAAACAGAAAAATACAGATTTCTAAAATTAAAATTACTTACCCGTCCATCAGTCCATTTTATTAACACTTGTTCAATACAGGATCATGGAATAAATCAGCCAACAAATAAAATAAACAGCAACCATGTTTAAATGGACAAGTCAATAACAACAATGATTATATTAGCATGTAAACCAGACAGACATAACATAAAAACCGCCTGCCTAATATTGTGCAGGTCCCCCTCGTGCTGCCAAAACAGCTGTGAGTCATCAAGGCATGGACTCCACAAGACCTCTGAAGGTGTTCTGTGGTACCCGGGACACCAAGATGTTAGCTAGCAGATCAAGGTGGGGCCTCCATGAACTGGACTTGTTTCTCCAGTTCATCCCACTGGTACTCGAGATGCTGGAGAATTTGGAGGCCAAGTCAACACCTCAAACTCTTTGTAATGTTCCTCAAACCATTCCTGAACAATTTTGGTCTGCAACAAAGTTTAGGTGCATGGAACCTGTCAAACATCCACATGAATGCCAGGCACCACCCCACCTTGCTCTGACCCAGTTATTGAGCCGTGACAATTTGGCCTATGTCAAAATTGGTCAGATCCTTACGCTTGACCATTTTTCCTGCTTCCAGCATATCAACTTCAATAACTGACTGTTCATTTGCCCAATATATAAAGACAATTTTAATGAAATTAATCAATGTTTTTCACTTCACCTATCAGCGGTTTTAATATTATGGCTGATCGGTGTATACTACAGTTTTAAAGATGAAAAGATAATTCACAAAAATACATCTGCTGTGGAAAAGGTCGCTCTTCATGACAAGTGTCTCCCGTCCCCATCTGGTGAAGTCATGTTACTCTGGATCTGCCCACGTTTCTCTGTGGCTAACATCATATTTCCGTGGTCATCTCCTCACATTGCTTTAGAACAGCGGTGCCCAATACGTTGATCGTGATTAACCAGTAGATTGTGGGACATTCAAGAACATTTTTTTAGATGTTAGCCTATCATCTATCCTCCCTTTGACATTTGCCACTTGATTGATGTAAAGGGCGGCATGTCTGCTGTTGCTTAAAACTATGTTACATTAGGTTACCATAACAACTACTTAGATCCCTTCTCTTTTAACGTATTTGGAAGATCATACAGGTCAACAAGCAGAAAATGCGAATGTATTGGGAGCTAAAGCAAAACTCCAGTGAGCAAAGTGACCCAGCCAGCCTTCCAATTTATATCTACTACAGAAGGAATATAAACCATGAGTGGGGGAGCTGGACCAGGTAAGGAACCATAAATATATTGCATTGTATTGTGCTGTATATATATGTGCGTGTGTGTGTGTGTATTTCTCACAACACTGAATGAATACATGCTCTTTAAGTAAACAGGTTGTCATTATCCATATGTAAGCAGTGGGAAAAAAGCACAGCACCGAAAGTGACCAGGACAGGAAGTCTTTTCGCCGCCACTGAGTTTGGTTGAATACTTAATTTTGTCTGTTATCTTCCTCTTGGACTTCATTCACACATCCGTCTACCTTCCATACCTCTTACACTTTCACAGAGAGCCTGGAGGAAACGGGAAAGGGGAAAAGGCACGGGACACGCCAGACGGGATGTAAACTGATCTTCAGCACACTGAAAAACACCAACAACTATCATTTCATTCTCCATAGCTTCAGCATATAGATTTTTTTTAACATTAGCGCATGTGGGAGGTGAGTGGCACATTATACTGAAGTTCTGGCTCATTTCAGATGATCATGGAGCTTGGGGAAACTCCTTCTTGGTAGACAATGACAGGTCAGACTTTGTTCCCGATACCGGGCAACCATTAACATGGTTATAAAGCAATCAAACCATAAAGCCTTAAACCGCATTTCATATGTCTCCGTGTTTCAAAAACAAACTCTCCTTTGTTGGAGTAAGTAAGAAAAATAATGTATGATAATTTTTCCCAGGTCATCTGTCTGTGGGGCTGTGGGATTATTCCAAATGGAGAGATGGAAATCACCTTAATGCTGTACGGTTGCTTTGAGCCCTGTAGTTGACTTCACGTACTTGCTCCCTGTCAACCTTTCACCTCTAAAGCTGAAAACATTCAGTTCCAGGTCCTCAGACTCTAACGACTATCGACAGACTGGCATCTCCCCCTGTTTCATCATGAGTTTCTGATGATATGTTGAAAGCTCATTATGACCTGGTACTGGGTAAGTGGTTATGCAAGATGTATGGGGTGGGTTTGGACACCAAGAAGCATACATACTCATTACATAGACACAGGCTTTAATGAAAGCCCTTTCTGCCCATAACTGACTCATTCAGTTCAACACAATAACTGTGTCATAGTAGCAGGGACCATAAAACATTATCTATGTTTCAGTCGCATGTGCCCAGGGAGTCACCCAATGATTAACAGGAAGCTGTTGTTCTTCAAATTAAGATTTACCGAGCTTCAGAAAGAAAAAGTAAACAAGCATCTTCTTATATCACCTACAGAGGTGGATGGTTCAGGTCCATCTAGCCATTTGTGGACCTGCTTGTCCTATTCAGGGTCACAGGGGATCTGCAGCCTACAGGCACAAGGCAGGGAACAACCCACCCTTACGGAAATTCACTATGGTTTTTTGGGTTTTGGGTGTGGGTTTTTTACAGTAACCATTGTTTTACTATGGTACCTCACGTCCCTGGTAATTATGATTACTTAGCTCCTACCCATAGAATTACCATGGTTTACTTATAGCACTTCATGGTAACTGCAGTGAAACCATGATAAAACCATAGTCATTTTCATGGTTACCAAAAAACCATGTAGTAAAACTATGGTTCATTTTCATAAGGGCAAGATGGGGTGCCAACCCATCACCAGGTTATTGGACTGTGGGGGGACACCCCATGATGTCACAGGGAGAACATACAAATGCCACACACATAGAGCCATGGCAGGAGACTCAAACCCCTGAGGTGTGAGGCAACAGAGCCAACCACTGCACAGCCATGCCATCCTGGTTCAGGTCCAGAAGGTAATACTCCAGACCAAGATTTTGTTTCAACCAATCAGATTTTTAACTTTCTGAACCTGAACTACCCACCTCTGGCCACCTAATTGCCCCATATAGCTTGGCTTTGATTCTCTGCTCTTCCACCTGGATGCATCTCCCTTGTCCCTAAGCTGTGTGCTATAATGACCAGGACTGCAACCACAATGTGTGTGGCGGCTGAAAGATTGGATGCCGATATGCAAAATTGAACATCTATTAATCCTTACAAACTCTAATACTAACAAATTAGTTGCCAGAAGACTTAGTGAAGAAGGGGTTAGAAGACCTTGGGCACTTCCAACTTTAGACACACCTTAGTGATTAGCCAGGAGTGACAAGGAGTTTCTCTTAAGTGTTGCTCAACAGTTTTCATATTATTTATGAAGGGAATACAACAAGAGCCTTGGTACAAGACAAACAGATTACAACAGTCAACACGACAGAAAAACCGAAAGAAAGACACCGTCAGTAACGATACTCTTTCAAAGAAAGGAAGGGCAGGAAAGGCCTCTGTGGGCCACTCCCTTCATCGTGATTTGAGAGAGGGTGTGACCATGATGAGTTTATAGCCTCTGGGCAAAGAGTAAAGATCCTGCCTGCAGGCCGTCCATTAGGACAGTCGCCAAACCGCCAACACTCTGCCTCTCGCCTCCAAGGGGACCGACTCCGTTCACCGTCAGCCTTCCATCTCTTTGCGTGGGGATCCCGCTTTTCGGAACCGACCATGTCGACCGGGCTGGAAGTGACGGGCTTCATGCTGAGCGTGGCCAGCTGGCTGCTGACCGGCACGGCTCTGGCCAACGATTACTGGAAGGTGTCGACTTTCTCCGGCAGCGTCATCGTGTCCACCCGCCAGTACGAGAACCTGTGGCACTCGTGCGCCGAGGACAGCAGCGGAGTCAAAAACTGCAGAGACTTTGAGTCCCTGCTCGCCCTGCCAGGTGACTAACCCTAACCCTAACCCGAGCCGATCCGATCGCTCTTCTCGCAGCTCAGAAAGAGCCAGAAATCAGCCGAAGGCTTCACTGGATCCTTATTTGGCTCTTATAGATATAAAGCGTTTCAATGAATTGATCAATAAGAATCTCATACGGACAGGCAAAGCTAGAAGTAAAGTAGTACTTTCAGAGACAGCTTATAGGGTACCACTGGATCTGTGTTTATTCTCAACAGTTTAATAGTTATAATAAACTAGCAGGTGTTATCATCCCAAAGACTCTCTGGTTTATCTCGAATATTACACCATGGATGTCCAGAACCCGACTGTGTATGTTAGTCTGTACTGCACTAGAGCTCATTTGCCTTGGTTCAGCTGCCAATTGAAGCAACTGAACAAATATAAAAACCTGGAGGTAAATACGTTTCAAACTTCTTAGAAAAGGTTTTATAATTGTCAAATACATGAAAAAGTAAAACAGGTACATTTGAGATAAAAGCCTGTTGTCTTGTTATTAGATAATATGTGAAACTAAACAAACTGAACAGAACAGGTTAGTCCAAATTCACTCATTTGGTGTTTTAATTATATTCGTTGGGAATAAAAGTCTCCCCAGGACTTCGGGCCAGCGTGGTTGTCTTAATGCTCTTTTTCCCCCATCCCTGACATCTTTAGTGTAACAGTATGACTCTGCACACAGGTTATTTGCAGGCATGCCGTGCGCTGATGATCATAGGCCTGATCCTGGGCCTGATAGCGGTCATCGTTTCCATGATGGGTCTCAAGTGCACTAAGATTGGCAGCGCGTCGGATCAGACCAAGAGTAAGATCGCCTGCGCCGGCGGAATATTGTTCATCCTGTCAGGTAAGGCCAGCAGCAGCCTGTATTATCAGCCCATACTATAATGCTAATGTGATCTCCTAAAAGCTACTGCTAACGAGAGTGACTCCAAGTGAGAATATTACTGTGCTAACAGCTAACGCTGTTGACGTTAGGGCGCCACCGAGGTAACATGATAACGTTACTGATTGACCGGGCCGGAGCTGCCGTTTGTTCCTCTTCTTCGTCGACGAGCTGAATTGCCTGATTCCTCACAGTAGAGGGCTCTTTGTGAAAGGGAAGGACACTCTCTTCCCTTTAGTTAAAGATCACGGTATCTCTGCCCCTCCACCTCAGGCTTGAACAGCATCACGGCCGCTTCCTGGTACGCCGCTCGTGTCGTGCAGGAGTTCTACGACCCCTTTTATGGAGGCATTAAGTAAGTTAATTGAACATACTGCCACAGAGAACCTCAGGCCCTTATCTAATGTGTCTACTTATGAATACAAACACAATGTATACGTGACACATATATGTCCACTCTGTTGAGACACCCTCACCCACTAGAGGGCAGCACCTTTCAACTCCAAGACTCACTGGCATAGTGGAGGCAGGTTACATCTGTATACGAAAATGGCTGAAAAGCACAGTTCACATAAGGCCCACCAACATGTGAGTTGTTGTTTCCCTTAACGACGGTTCCACCTGTGCACAGGTTTGAAATTGGCATGGGCCTTTACATGGCCTGGGCTGCAGCCAGTCTGGCCATCATCGGTGGGGCAATCCTATGCTGTTCCTTCAGAGCAGGATCCAGTGGGTCAGGAAAAGGGTGAGTCCCCCCCCCTTCTGACCATATTACATGTGTAACAGTATATCTAGTAGTATATCTAATAGTATATCTACAGCATATCAGTATATCTACAGTATATCTGTACTTTTGCACTCTGCCTACTTACAAAAACATATTTCCTGGATTCTAGTAGCACGCTAAACATCACTCCCTATAAGCCGATCTGCCTGCCTCTATGCAAACACATGCTTAATCCATTTGCATATTTTGTGTGTCACAGGAAATACTATGCAAAGTCTGGCCAGGGTCAGAACATCTACAGAGGAGCTCCAACCTCAGAAACAGGGACTGCAAAAGCCTTTGTTTAAACTGCATTTACTGAACTGTTTCATAAGAAGTAGCGTTTTTCATTTTGGTTGTTTTCGATGCTCTTTCTTTCAATTTCATATCTCTTTCAATTTATTATCTAGCCTTTCAATTACCATAAGCCATTCAGTGAAAGCTCAGAGCTGAAGGGACTAGTTATAAGCCAGTCATGTAATGTGGGTTTTTGAATATTAATGGTTATTAATAAAGTTGAATTTGGTACAATTGTGTTGTTTCAAGTAATTCAAATTTTGAATAACATATACAAAAAAAGTTGGGGATTTAAAATCAATTTAAGAACAGCATCTTAAAATGTAAGCTCACTGCAAAGTAAACCTGAGTATATGTGAAAGCTGCACTACTGATAGTATTGTACCCCGACTTTCTTTCCTAGTGTTAAAACTGTGGTTGAACTGGGCTTGATTACTGCCGGCTTCATTCTACTTTTAATATTACCACATAGTGAAAATTGTTATTTTAGTAAAGTTTTATGTATAGTTTTAATAACTTTTGTCTGATAGACTCAATATGTAAATATTGAATAATCAATAAACGGTTTGTCATAATAATGAATGGATATTTTTATTGTACTTTGGGGTCCACAAATAAACCAATTTAAGTCGAGATAACACATTTCCCAGCAATTTTACTTACACCATCTTCCAAATTATTATGCACACTGGTAATCATGATACTATGTTTTGAAAAGAACACAAAACATGATGTATATAATGAACTCCAGACTGAAATCTTTTGTATTTGCTGCATGGATAGATAATTTTTCAAAAAATAAACATACCTAAAGACCAAGTTACATATTAATATACAAGCCTTTAAGATCTGAGATCATTTTAACAACTCTCTCATGAATTGAGCTTGTTAACCCATGTAGTTTTGGCCTGTATTTCATTTGAGGATGTCAGCAATGCCTCCCAGACCATCCTATTTCAAAGCACACTATTGCTCATCCACACATCTTTTTAGGATGCTCCACAGGTTCTCAGTTGGCTTGTGGTCACATCATGATTTTTCTTTCTCTATTTATGCTAATAACTGTGCTTTTGCAGCATGGGACGGTGCATTTTCCTGCTTGAAATCAATTTCATTCATCATTGTTGACACACCACAGCACGCAACAACGAAATGTGTCCTCTGCATTTAACCCATGTGACATCGTGACGCAGCAGAGGGCAGCTACGTGAGCGCCCGGGGAGCAGTTCTTGGAGACAGTACCTTGCTCAGGGTACCTCAGCGGTACTTGCAGGTCAGGGACTCGAACCAGCAATCTCAATTACGCAGTTTCGTCCCTAACCACTATACCACCTGCATGCCCCAGAGCTAGAACAGCTTTATGCACAACTGCCTGTATCGAATTCTTGGGACTCCAGAGACACCAGTAGCTTCAAATACCTGCTTGCTGCTCAACAGTAGAGTTTTACTGCTGCCCAATTAATGCCATTCATCTGTCAAACCTTCCTTAATAAGCTTTTATCTGACAGAATTTATCTGTGCTCTGAATCACTATCAAATCTTTTCACAATTCTACGATCCCTCTTCAGTTTTCGCGAAATATAGTGGTGATGCCTTTTGCAAGAGAGTGCACTATTTCACGCTTTTCGTCTCGAGAAAGATCTCTGCCCGCCCCCATAACGCATGAGAGCTGTAACTCGCTTCCACTGTGGAACTACCCCGTTGATCCATCTGTCCACCGGATGCCCTTCGAAGCGCGAGAAATTGACGCCCTTGTTACGCATTTGTAACGCGACCGTATGAGCGAGGACTGAAGTGTGACGTCACCAGGAGCCAAAATGGCGGAGAGGGGACTGGTTTACCATAAGAGAAAATAAGTCAGCGTCGGAAAATTGCATCTATCCCACCGACAATACGACAACAACAAACTTGTTTATACTCAGCGCGATTTCTGGATGCCGGGAGATTTGTTTACCTGTCGTGGGTGGCTGTCATGTTTTGTTTACGGTTCAGTTAATGAAAGGAACTCAGATACGCGGAAGCCTGTTAGCCACTTAGCTTTTACCAGAACAGAACTAATCTAAATATTAACTAGTTTGACTGGACTAAAAGAGCCTGTCACTGGAGAGATTAGCTGTCGCCGTGAGTCACTTCGTGCTCACTGTATGTGTAATATCTTGCGGTTACGTAGGAGAGTCTTACTTTAGCTAAGAATCTTACCTGTCACGGTAGTTTACGCATATGCGAGAATTGGTTCGGCGCGCTAATGATAAACCAGCTTCCTTAAAATCGGGTGGTTTGCACGTCACGCCGCCGTGAATCGGTAGGGCTCGACGTGATTGCGGCTTTTCTCGGTGCTGATTTGGGGGATCTGCTGACTGCCGCGTTGGGCGCTTCAGCCGAACCGTTTGATGCATCATCGGGCGAATCGTGTGTCTCGATGGCACAGCAGTGACACAGGCACACACGCCTATACTTCAGAGTCTACCTGTTGACATCCGCACCCAACCCAAGATCCACGGTATTTCATATTCGTGAACCTGATATCGGGATTTTTTTTGCTGATTATTAGTTGCTGTCTCGCGTTATAAACGGCTTCCGTGAACGCGAATTTCGTAGAAGTTGCTGACGCATGGCTTCGCTTTCTACTGACAGATGATGTCGGGGGCCGGGGCCAAAACGGAGTGCTTGTGGAAACGGCACGTTGCGGAGCAGCTGAAGCTGAGGGATCGCGTACAGAGGCAGGCCTTTGAAGAGATCATCCACCAATGTGAGAGCGGTGCCGACCCCCTTACTTAGTGATGTGCCTGGTTATGGCTGTCATACCTATCATTGCCTTGTTTCATTTGCAGTCACGTGAATCATTTTATCACCCATTGAAAAAGAATCTGGACTGTGGTCTATCTCCCGGAAAGGGGCATGTTCTCAAGAGCTGTTCTTTTGACAGATAATCGCCTGCTGGAGAAATCTGACTTACAAGCTGTCCTGTCGGAAAGACTACAAGCAGACAAGTTTGATCTCCAGAACAGGCAGGACCTTAGGTGGGTTGGGCCTGCGTACGCCGTCTGCTGTCCCCTCCGGCCACTCCGCTTTAGGGTTTTCGATTTCGTCCCCACAGCCCTGGTTCTGATTCAAGCCGCAGCGATGCCCTCTTACAAGAGATGGCCCAGATTCGAATTCGACACCAGGAAGAACTGACAGAGCTTCACAAGAAACGAGGGGAGGTCCGTCTGAACATTGCGCCTCCGCAGCTTGTTCCGAGCAGAACTTATTGTTTCCATTTACACATAAAATCACTCGTGTGGCTCCCAGTTCTGTTTTTTTCTCCACAGCTTGCTCAGAATGTGATCCAGCTTAATAACCAGATGCAAGAGAAGGATAAAGAGATTCAGAGCAATCAGGCCAAGTAAGTACCTCCAGTGCTGTGCGCGTGTGCGTGTTTCTGTGTGTGAGTGTTTCCTCTCTGACCTCTGAGCTGCGCCCCAGGATGCAGGAGTACCAGCAGAGGATTGACGACCTGGAGGGAGAGTGTCGGGACCTGCGCACCTCCCTGCAGGAACTGGAGCGGGCCAACCAGACGCTGAAGGACGAGTACGACGCCCTGCAGATCACCTTCAGCGCCCTGGAGGACAAGCTGCGTCGCACCACTGAGGACAACCAGGAACTCGTGTCCCGCTGGATGGCTGAGAAAGCACAGGAGGCCAACCGGCTCAACGCAGAGAATGAGAAGGACTGCAGGTGCGCACACACACACACACACACACACGCCTGGGCTGCTGGTTCCACTGTTGAACCGGACAGTTCTCCGCTATACAGTGACGTTCGGTCTCCGGTTTACGACTTTTGTTACAGACGCCGGCAAGCCAAGCTGCAGAAGGAGCTGGCGGACGCCGCCAAGGAGCCGCTGCCCATCGACCCGTGAGTGTGCGTGCGCGTGCGCTTGTAAGTGTGCGAGCGTGTGCTGGTAGCCGTGCACAGCAGGATATGTCCACGTGTGTCCCCCAGGGACGACGACATCGAGGTCCTGCCAGAAGAAGCCGCCGAGGTGCCGACTGAGGGCTCCCCCAGCCGCGTGGTGTCCCGTACCCCCAGGTGGGCGGCGCCGTGGGGCCTGTGAGCAGGGGGAGGATTGGCTTTGGCCCCCTCCTTCAATAAGGAGCTCTGCTCTGTTCCCTCTTCCGCAGCAAGCGGCAATCCCAGGCTCCTCCCCCGGCCGGACTCCTGGACTCCATCTCCAGCATCTTTGGGTACGGCCACCCCCGCCCCCCTCTCCATCTGCATCTGCACGCCTCTCCCGCTCCTGCGCCCGCACTGATGCCTGCATTCCTTGCTCCGCAGCAGACGCCGCTCCGTGAACGTTTCCCCCGACAGCGCAGACACACCCGTGGGCGTCTGCGCAGAGGTGCGCGTCCCCTCGACGGCCCAGCACGTCTTCGTAAGTCGCGCCCTCCTCCTCCTCCTCACCGTCCTTAACCCGGCGCCTCAATGTGACCGTCCATTTAGATGTCCGGAAAACACGTCTGTGTGTGTGTGTGTGTGTGTGTCTGCAGGATGCCCACGACGGTGAAGTTAACGCGGTCCGCTTCAGTCCAGGATCTCGTCTGCTGGCAACAGGGGGCATGGACCGCAGGGTCAAGCTGTGGGAGGTGATCTCAGGTAGGGATGGCAGCCTGGGCTCTGGGGTGGGCTTGGGGGCGGAGCTACTGGCTGTGTCACGCCCTGCCCTCCTCCTGCAGGTCGCTGCGAGCTAAAGGGTGCCCTCACTGGCAGCAACGCAGGCATCACCTGTATCGAGTTCGACAGCGCAGTAAGTCTCACACTGCACTGAGTCTCTTGTCGGCCCTCTGTGCATGTGTCCCTCCAATGCCCAATGCCGTCCTTCATAACGTCCCCTTCGCAGGGCTCCTACCTGCTCGCCGCATCCAATGACTTCGCCAGCCGCATCTGGACAGTGGATGACTACCGGTTGCGGGTACGTCGCCGGGCGCCAGCAAGCTGGCAGGGCCTGTGCAGGGCGGGTGCTGCTCGGTGAGCGGGAGCTTCCTCACTGCTCAGTGTTGTCACCCCCCCCCCCAGCACACCCTGACAGGACACAGCGGGAAGGTGCTCTCTGCCCGGTTCCTGCTGGACAACGCGCGCATCGTGTCGGGGAGCTACGACCGCACACTCAAGTTGTGGGACCTACGCAGTAAAGTCTGTAAGAACCCGTGGCCCCGCCCTCCGCTGCACCCTCAAGCCTATGTGATTCCTGCAGCCCCACCCTCTGCTTTACCCATAATCCCCTGTGAGCGCTGTAGCCCCGCCCTCCGCTGCACCCTCAAGCCCATGTGATTCCTGCAGCCCCACCCTCTGCTTTACCCATAATCCCCTGTGAGCGCTGTAGCCCCGCCCTCCGCTGCACCCTCAAGCCCATGTGATTCCTGCAGCCCCACCCTCTGCTTTACCCATAATCCCCTGTGAGCGCTGTAGCCCCGCCCTCCGCTGCACC
>JAODKL010000044.1:13010803-13024012 GCA_026780765.1 Petrocephalus schoutedeni | reverse complement strand
TTTTTTATTAAATTGAGTTTTCCCTTGTGAGGACCAAAAGAATTTATCACACTGTGAGGATATTTGGTCCTCATAATACAATATAAACATGGCCCCAGCAACACTACACACACATACACCATGGCACACACACCAACACACACACAAACTGTCATTTTTTTCCAGCTGTGAGTTTATTGAGTGCTCAAAGCTGGAGCACTGCATGCAGTCTGGCTGCATTCAGCATCGGCACCTGTTCATATGCTTCATGCTGTGGTTGACGTGGGAAATTTCACAGGATTCTGAATCATCCGATGTGGCCATGGTCAACCCTCGTATCTCCTGGCTCCTCTTCAGACTGAACTCTAACAAAGGAGACAACAGGAAAACGAAACCTCAAAAGAAACCCTCCAAGGTAAATAAGCTAGCATGTGATGAATATTTAGTATACCTGTACGAAATAAATGTAGCCTATAGTGTTCTAGTAAGGAGTCAAGTGTGAGTAGGGTGTGCATAGTGTGTAAGGGTAGTCTCTGGTATCACTATGAGGTGTAAGGACAGTCTATGGTGTGTGTATATAGTATGTCCGGATGGTCTATGTGTGTAAATTGGATGTAAGGGCAGTATATGGTGTGTATGTAGGTTTAAGTGCTGTGTTTGGTGTCACTGCAGTGTGTAAGGACAGTTTATGGTGTTTAGAAAGAATAAGGGTGGTCTGTTGTGTAACCGTATGGTTTATAGACCATAGTTTACAGAGTTTGCGTAGGATTAAGGCAGGTCAATGGTGTCATTCTACAGTGTAAGAACAGTCTATGGTGTGCATGTAGGGTGTAGGAATAGTCTATGGTGTCACTGTAGTGTAAGGACTGTATAAGGTGTCACTGTAGGGTATAAGGATAGTCTGTGGTGTCAATTTAGGGTGTAAAGACAGTCTATGATGTGTATGTATGAGTAGTCTAGGGTGTTATAGTAGGGTGGAAGGGCGGTGTATGGTGTGTATTTAGGGTGTATGAACAGTCTATAGTGCATATCTAAAGTGTAAGGACAGTCTATGGTGTGCATCTAAGTTATAAAGACAGTTGATGGTGTGCATCTAGGGTTTGAGGACAGTATATAGTGTGCATCTAGCATGTACAGATACAAGGATAGTCTATGATGTATGTGTATAGTGTAAAGACAGTCTATGTTATGTAGGTAGGGTGTGAGTCTATAGTGCATATCTAAGGTATAAGGACAAAGTATTGTGTGTATTTAGGGTGTAAGGACAGCCTGTGATGTGTATCTAGGGTGTAAGAACAGTCTGAGGTGTGTATCTAGGTCAATAAGTCTATGGTGCCTATGGTATAAGGATAATGTATGGCATCACTGTGCAGTATAAGTACAGTCTATGGTATGCATGTAGGGTATAAGGACAGTCTGGGATGTATATCTAGGGTGTAAGGACAGTTTATGGTGTATATTTAGAATGTAAGGACAGTCTATACTGTCAATGTACAGTATAAGGACAGTCTTTGGTGTGCATGCAGGGTGTAAAGACAGTCTATGATGTGTAGTTAGGGTGTAAGGACAGCCTGTGGTGTGTATCTAGGGTGTAAGAACAGTCAGTGGTGTGTATCTAGCACAGTGGTGTCAAACTCCAGTCCCGGAGATCCGGAGCCATGCAAATTTTGGGTTTACCCTCGTTTAACACACCTGATTCAACTCCTGGTGCTTATTACCATACAGCTCATTAGCTGAATCATTTGTGGTGGAACAAGGGAAGAGGTAAGCTACACAGGGCTCCAACCCTCCAGGACTGGAGTTTGACACCCTGATCAAGGGTACGAGGACAGTCAGTGGAGTGTATGTAGTCATTACATGTTTGTTATGCATAAATGACATTCCATCAAAAACAGGAGAATGCATTATGCATATCTGTTTGTGCAGCATGGGCTCCCTGGTCCCCCTGGCCCCCCTGGTCCACAAGGTCCCCCAGGACCCCCTGCACCCCAATCTGGAGAGCAGGAGGATCTGATGAAGGACTTACGTCTCAGGCTGAAAGGTGATGACGGAGCCGTAAAGCTCACAGACAGCATCTTATCGGCTGGCTTCAGACTCCAGAGAGGCGACCATGAGCACAGAACAAACTACACACACTGTAGGATACAGCCCAGAAAATACTACAGAATGTGCTAGAACAGGTCACATGTACAATGATGAGTATTTAATAAGCCCTCTGCTGAGTGTTTGTGATGGCTCATTCCCTGCTGAAGCTGGCAGCCTGATCCTGTAATAAGGGTAATTTTCCAGGATTGGATGTGACTTGGCTTGGATGGAGAATTCTTGAGATTCCTCCCTCAGAACCCCCCCCCCACCCACCTTTTGTGGAGCATGAGCATGTGTGCATGTGTGGTGTGTGCGTGTATGTGTGTGTGTGTGTGTGTATGACTGGGGGATGCCCGGAGGTCTGGCTCCCTACCAAGACTACAGATACTTTGGGCTGTGTGTGGTTCAGAAGGAAACACAAAGGTGCTTATTCACCAATCTAGGTATACAAACTGACATTGCACACACACAAAGAGTGTCCTCTCTCCTGCCAATGGTTTGGGACATTGTACTGATTCGATTTTCCCTCTGTCCAGTTCTTCAACAGTGTACTGATTGGCTGCTCCCTCCGTTCAACTATTTGACAGCTTACTGATTGGCTGCTCCCTCCCTCAAGCTGCTTGACAGCTTACTGATTGGCTGCTCCCTCCCTCCAGCTGCTTGACAGTGCACTGATTGGCTGCTCCCTCCCTCCAGCCGCTTGACAGTGCACTGATTGGCTGCTCCCTCCCTCCAACTGATTGACAGAGTATTGATTGGCTGCTCTCTCCCTCCCCACACAGAGGTGGCTGTCAGTGCTGGGACCCTGGACACCAGTGGAAGCTGCCTGCTGTGTGACCAGCTCCCGCGAGTAGGGACGGCTTTCCATTGCCGGCTGCTACACAACTTGCCCGTACCGCGGAGAAGCCTCGTGGAACTGCAGCCGTTCGGCGATGTGAGTCTGAGTGGCCCTGACCTTGCTCCACACACCTATATACATGCTTCAGTAATCACCATACACAAATATTTCCTCTCACCTTCTTCTGTATTCCAGCCTCCAGACACAGAGACCCAGTTCCAGAGGGGCCAGGGCTTCAACTCCAGCAGTGGTCGCTACACAGCTCCCGTCTCTGGATTTTACCACCTCTCTGGAAGCTTGCTCATAGGTAAAGCACTGATCGGTGTCACCTGCTCATGAGAGCACAACTGGCCCAAAGCAACATAACTATACTCAGCTCTCTACTGGCCCCTTTTCAGGAACAGGTTCTACTTTGTGCTCATCTTAGCTTGGTCAGTGTCTGCAAAGACAACATGTATGAGAGATAAGGCATTCTAAGGAACTGGTTGGGCTTCAGGGTGGGATCGCTTCCTTAGAATTTTGGAAGCCTTTCTAGCTGTTGATGCAATTCAAAGACCAGTACAGAAGCTCCACAGATCTGGGTTCATATGAAGGGGTTTATATGCATTTATTTGCAGAGCTTGCATGTGGGTGTCCTCCCACACCAGAAAATGCAGATCGGTTAACTCCAAATTGGCCCGAATAGGATTGGGTGTATGTGTCAGACTCCTTCCTAATGTCCCTGCCTCCCAGCATGTGCTCCAGACAAACTTGTCTCTACGTGTGCACTTGTCTGCATACTTCTGTCATCAGAGCCCAGTGAGAACCAGCGCAAGACTCAGCCGAGGCAGAAAGACTGGATCAAGGCATCAGTCTGCATTGAGTCACTCTGTCACAGTAACCTGTAAGTACTAACGATTATAGATCCTACCAACTTCCTGATCATTATAGGTCATTCCTGGAATATGAGTCTCACACACAGTCCTTACTGGTTCTTATAGATCATTCCTGCAAAATGAGTCTCGCACATAGTCCTCACTGGTCGTTATAGATTATTCCTGAAATCTGACCCTCACAGACAGTCCTTACTGATCATTAGAGATAATTCCTGCAATCCGAGCCTCATAAACAGTCTTTACTGATTATCCAGCCCCGGGTTTCTTTGTTCAGCATGCAATGGATTGATGTTTTCCAGGTCCCTGGAGGCCATGGGAGGTGCCAGCCAGGTTGGGGGTGTCTACAGTATCCTGTTGACAGGAACCCTTTACCTGCAGGTATGGGATTCAGCAGGAAACACTAAAACAGACACACAGAGCTTTCCAGTCAGATCAAGAAAGCCAAAATATTAACCATGAATGTTCATTTTTTTAAAACACCAAAGAAACTGTAATCACAGTCGTCGCTCATTTCTGTGAGTCGTCTGTGATTCAAGCAGCCCAACTGCAGACAGGCATCATAATACTTGGCTAAGTTTGGCTTATTTTCTCTCCTAGGAAGGTGAATATGTCTCCATCTTCATAGACAATGGAACAGGCTCTGCATTCACTGTCCAAAAAGGGACCTTATTTTCTGGGATCCTATTGGGAGTCTGAATTAACCTACACACATACAAAAGACGCAACAACCAGACAATGGAGAAAGCACCAAGACTGAAACAGGCTGCAAACTCAAAACCTGCCTGGACTGGAAACAAGCTTCTAACTCCAGGCACTAACTGTGGTCACCACACAACATCACCATGGAAACTCTGCTCCGGCAACAGGTCTGCCAGTAACCTTTGTAAATACACAATGACATGCTCTTAATGATGGGTGTATATAGAAATGTATTTTTTTAAGTCTCTCTCATTAATCAAGCATTTAACATGTCAATTCACTCTTTATTTAAATACTAATTGTCAAGAGCTTAAATGTTGTTGTTGTTTTTTTTTGTTTTTTTTTTTTACTAGGTTTTGGTACTGATAATAACAACCTTGTGTGTTATACTATTTACATGTAAAACACCACAGACAAGATGTGGTCATGATGTGCACTTGTGTTTTACGAGTTAGGTCTTCATTACACACCAAAAAAGGCAATTAGTATAAGTCAGGTTGAGGCTGGAGACACCCAGCCTTGATGATATTCTGAAACATATTCTGAAATAGCCTCTGAAACATTTATTTACATTGGGCATTTATACAGGTGAAAACAGTCAGATAACATTGTGGATCTATTTACTTAAAGAATATTTCAATTTACAGTTCTATGTGTAAATTGTATACGGTGTGATGCATGAAATAGCCAAGAACTTCATTTTCATGTTGTGTAATGCAGAGCTTAAAAATGTTGATTTTTTCCACGAGTGCTTGACAATATGGAAAAGCTCGCCGTTTGTGCGAAACCTTGGACTTTGAGCAAAAACTTCAAAAGCAAGTATCACTGTGTTGTGATTCTCTTTCCTGTGTTGACAAGTGCAGGTGAATAAATAAATACAGTACAATCGTGAACTTGTAACGCGTATGTCTGTTAATAAAGCATGTAATGACAGTTGAAGAGCGCCCCCTTTTGGTAGCTGTGACCTTTCAGCCAGGTGCTACATTCTCTGGCTTAAAGGGGAGTGAATGTGTCCTTTGTTAATGTCTAACAACAGACGGTGTCTCTTGTGGGGTGAAGTCACTGCTCCCCCGGTGGCGCCCTGTCGTCCGGTTGGCAGGCAGACACAGCCAGCCTGGAATGTAAACAAGAGCAGAACACTGTGCTACTGCTCCAGCAAAAGCCACAGACCCATTTGTGGAACGGCAACATTACCTTACAAGGCAAAGCTGGTGTCAAATTATGTGAAGAAAGAAAAATGACCTAAGAGTGGCAGGGCCATTTACGTCCCCCTCCCACTCCCCCATACGCGCTGAGAGAAGTGCTTTGAGTCCTTACATAAACACAGGGAATCGGCAGTTTTCCCCCAAATGAAATAATGCCAGTG
This sequence comes from Petrocephalus schoutedeni, assembly GCA_026780765.1. NCBI lineage: Eukaryota > Metazoa > Chordata > Actinopteri > Osteoglossiformes > Mormyridae > Petrocephalus > Petrocephalus schoutedeni. The sequence goes on along the minus strand of JAODKL010000044.1, from coordinate 13,018,170 downwards.
AGTGGTATGTGGGGTGCGGGGCAGTTCAAAGGGATGAGGGATTGTGCGCACTGGCCCGTGCTCGTGATTTTTAAAGTTAGCCATCAGAACTGTTGGACATGTATTCCTGGAACATGCCATTCGGTACGGCAGGTCCAAACACCGCTGAAAGACCCCCCGTGCCCCCCTGCGTAAACACACACTACCCCTCTCATTCACTCCCGTTTTAGTTTTCGTGTGAAATTAGTGATCCAAGTCCTTGAGGGGTTTTGGCAGCGAAAATTCGGATCATGGTTTGGAAAATGTTACTTTTTTCACTACTTTTTTTTTTTTTTTTTTTTACAACGGCCAAGGCAATTATCCAGCATTCGACACTTTGAGAGAATTAATGCGGGACGGGATGGGAACTTCATGACACACAATACGGCTCTTTATTAAAAGCATGACTGGAAGATTATGTTTGTGGAAAGGACACGAAAGCCGCCAGAAAGGTGTGCGAAACGCCTGGAAGCGCGGCAGCGGAGTCGGCATCCAGTCTATCGGGGGCGCTGTCTGCCAATAAATGGACGGGGAAGGCTGGCGCTCAGGCGACCTCCAGACGGATGGGGGCGCTCTTTGTCAGCGCGTCCTCCAGACGGATGGGGGCGCTCTTTGCCAGCGCGTCCTCCAGACGGACGGGGGCGCTCTTTGACAGCGCGTCCTCCAGACGGACGGGGGCGCTCTTTGCCAGCGCGTCCTCAAGACGGACGGGGGCGCTCTTTGCCAGCGCGCCCTTCTCCAGTTGTCTGCTCTTTGATCTTAAAGGGCCGCTGGCGGGCTCTGAAGCGCCGTGCGTTTTTCTGCGGTATTAATAATATTGAAGGCTTTGCCCTGGTTTCCTTCATGTTTATGGGTTATGTAAATACGCCGAGTGCTTAGTGCTTTATACAAAGGTAGCGAGCGATTAACAGAGTAAGCATGGCGGCAGCAGGCGTGTCGGTTCCAGCGGGCATCGGCGATGTGGAGGAAGACGCGTCGCAGCTGCTCTTCCCCAAAGGTACGGTACACCGGGGCGGTCTTTCGGGTGGCATGCGGTGGGGGGCTTCGGCGTGGGTGACCGCCTAGCGTCCGTTTTCCCCGGCAGAGTTTGAAAACGCGGAGACGCTGCTGAACTCGGAAGTCCACATGCTGCTGGAGCACCGCAAGCAGCAGAACGAGAGCGCCGAGGACGAGCAGGAGCTGTCCGAGGTCTTCATGAAGACGCTGAACTACACCGCCCGTTTCAGCCGGTTCAAGAACCGCGAAACCATCGCCAGCGTGCGCAGGTGACCGCGGGCGCCGGGGACAGCGCGCTCGCCGTGAGTGCGCCGGCTCTTACTTCGCTCTCTGCTCCACAGCTTGCTCCTGCAGAAGAAGCTCCACAAGTTCGAGCTGGCCAGTCTGGCTAATCTGTGTCCCGAGGCGGCAGAGGAGGCCAAAGCACTTATCCCCAGGTCAGACTTCTTTGTTTGGAAACGGTGTCCGGTACCGGCACCTTTTCGAGCGCCAGCTGACTCCTTTTTCTGTGCAGCCTGGAGGGGCGATTTGAGGATGAGGAGCTCCAGCAGATTCTTGATGACATTCAGACCAAAAGAAGCTTCCAGTATTGAGATGACTATGGAACCAATTCACACCCCCTTCACCTGCTTCATGGACACTGAGCACCATGCATATCAGTCATGCACAGGTGACTTCAGGAGACCAGGACCGCCCACGGGGCAGAGGACTGCATTCAGTGGTATATTCAATGTAAAGTTAGCCTTTTGTAAATGTAGTTTTAATGTTTATAGTGTTTGATTTGTACTGAGCTATCAAGCCACCCACGGACTCTGGACTGTTACTAATGCATCTCAGTCATGCGGAGATTAAACGGACAGTGTAGCTCACACTTCATGAGTGCCTTGCATCATTTGATCAATTTGTGCCCACAAAGAAACATTTAATGTATAAAAGAAAAAACTGAAGCTTTTGTGAAGTCTTTACAGGTCAGAGTGCAGGAATGCTGTTCCACATTGCTTCTGCTGATGTGTGTCCTCTGGGTTGTTTCTGGGGTTAAAACTTTTATTGTGAGAGCTGTGAGGCTTGTTAATCTGAGTCCACCATGGAGGAGCAATTCCTAAACACACTTGATCAATCTGAAAAGGCACTGGGGGGAAACCCTGCTGACTATCGCCACAAGTGGGCACCAGCGCCACCCTGTCGGTACCTGGTCCCCTGCAGCAGCCTGGGTGGAGTGGCCACCCTCACGCTGTTTTTTCCGTACAGCTGTTTTTCATATTCCAGCAGCTGACGCCAGAAGCCAGCGTTGAGGCAGATATGAGGGCGTCGGTCGCGGACCCAGTGGTGGGCCTGGCTCAGGGTGACTCCCCTGTACCTCATTAAGTAGGCCATGACTAGGGCAGGTGAGCGACTCCTGCCAGCCGCGCAGTGGACCAGCGTGCTGCCTGCTCGGTTGTTATGGATACGGTCAGCCACCCTCTCAAAGTGGTCTCCCAGTCGGGCGTGGGGAAGGTCTGGGATGGGGATGCGGATGCACTCCACACCGCGGTACGCGGGACAGGTGTGTGTCACCGTGGCATTGATAATGAGCGTGATGTGCTTCCGTGACACCAGTGTCGGGTCCATGGCAGACTCCGCGCTCCCCAGGAACAAACTGGATGTGATCTGGGTCACAGACATCGACCTGCAGGAAGAGTCACCAGCTGCCTTCAGTCAGTCTGAATGGGAATGTCCTGTCCCACTCCCACACAGAATCCTGATGCAAGCTACCCCCCAGTGAGAGAAGTCTAACAATAAGGTTATTTGCTCAGTTGTGAAAGAAATGTTATTTAGCTGGTTCCACATTGTGTCAGATCAGTGAGCTGAACTGTTGTTACTGTAACAGCTACCATCAAGACCATTTGATGTGTTGGAATGGATTTTTTCTTTGAATATTTCATAAAACATCAGATTATAATAAATCTATAACGGTTTGTTAAACGTTATGCAAAACAACCTGTAATTTTGCTCTAATTCTGAAACATTTATCACGGGATATTTCGCCTTAATGTACAAATGCAAATAGCATTACATTCAAATGGTACATATTGTAAACACCACACAAGTAAATGAAATAATACAAAAGAAGGTAATCAAAATGTGGTACTCGCCTCCTCTATTTTGTTCCCAGTTACACAAAGCTTGCATACGCTTTTCCCTTTAGGATCGTGAAACGGTTTGTTTAGTTCTTTAATTAGAGCGACTCTACTTTGTGGGTTAATTGTCCGATTTGATCCTTAATGGAATAATGTGTTATTTTCCATCCGAGATGACTGGTTTCTGTTCTCGGCACGAAACCACAGCCACCTCGTGGCGGTGACTATAGGAAACCCCATATATAGACAGCACTAGCATGTAGCTTAACCAATGTAGCGGCAGGTTAATTATAGAAATATCGACATTTCCATGAGAGGGGACAAGGCTATGCCTTGCTTATACGTCTGGCAGCTCGATTGTAAAACCAGGAACAGTGGGAAATGCCTGGTCGTCACGAACTGTGGCCGCTCTTTGAAGGTAAGGGACGTGGGTGAGATCAGATTAGAAAACTAAAGCAGATTTTGTTTCAAATAGCTAATGTAGTCATAACAGGTTATTTTTTTCTGAAAAGATTTACAAACAAGGGGCCAAATACGTTGGCAGACATTGCTGGAACGTGTTTTACAACACGGCCATAGATCGTCGCTACAGAAACCTAAGATTTGTATGTACACTTTTATTGCAATGCCAAAACGCATGCGTATAGGGACAAGCTAGACTTAAACTTAAAACTTAAAATGTCGAAATAAAAATGTTAGGATATTAACATGATTAAGTCCTCCAACGACGTATCGTGTGTTTGGCTTTAGATGTTCTGTACAGGTGTTCTTTACACTTCCAATTCTGTCCACAGCGTTGCCCATGGATCAATAAAAAGGATGGCCGTCATTCACGCCAACTACACTACTGGAGAAAATATTAGAAGTACTTAAATTGCCTTATGTTGCACCAAGAGGTACCGGAAACCGCAAGGGGCTTCCGGTTCCAGGCTTTTAAAATAAAAGTACTACAGTACAGGAATACTGTGCATCATCAGGACCTACAAGTCCGGTCTCCCCTACACCCTCTCACACCCGTATTCATTATCGTCCTAAACAATCGCGGATGAAGCAGACAAACGAGTGTACCTCTACGTGCCAATTCCCGCCCCTTTAAAATCCGCTGGCACAGGCGAATTCAACCTCCCCATTAAACGTGTTACGCTGCTCTCTCATATAAACAAACTCTACGGAAGCCGCAATGAGCCAATCCATTACTGTATTTATTATAATGTCCACAGACGTTTTTGACTAACTGATGTACATATACGGTGCGATCCTTTTTGACTTTTACTTTAGCACACAGGTTTAAAGGCCAAGTTCTTATTGCTATAGAATTGCGGAGCTATCCCTCAAATTAATTATTAAGAAAACGGTTTAATGTTGAGCATAAGGACTGTAGCTTTTGTGAAGAATATATAAACTTCCAATCCCCCAAATGACAAAGCTTAATAGAAATCATTTTGTTTTTGGTATGTTGATGGAGGTTATAAAAGCAGAATACGAGATAATCTACTGCTTTTAGGAACATTTTTATACTTAAGTAAAAATGTGAGATTCCTTGCCTTGATTTATTTTTTCAAGAGAGAGTTATTCAACTATTTTGAATGACTCAAACTAATGAAAAAAGGCGTTATGGGCCATAGAATTAAATTAAATTTTTATTCTCTCTCTTTAAGAAACGAGCTCAATAGCGTGTTAATTTGTCTCTGCTCTGTTCTAGTCACATTGGATGTATTATTACTGTGCGACGTGCAAACACAAAAGGAGCTGCGTCACAGTTCCCCCATTTCCGTCGCGCACACCTGACGTCACTAGTACGTTCGATAACTTCCTGTCACCGAGCCTTGGAATATTATCGATCAGGTCTGTGTGTCTGTACGCTTAGCAGGCGAAACATGGCCGAATTAAACAGGCAGCTTCAGGAATACCTGGCACAGTCCAAAAACGGCGCCAGCTCGAGCACTGTAGTCAGCGTTGAAGACGTCCCCCCGATGCGGCAGACCTGGTTCGGCGGCTGGTCCAGTCCCTTTACGCGGTCGGCTGCCAACGGCGCCCCAGCAGCGGGACCAAGCTTCTCGTGGCCCTGGACGTCGGAGCCAGACCCGTGCTTGCCCGGGATGAGCAGATCACAGAGACTTGTGGCTTTCGGGGTATGCGTGGCACTCTGCATCTTGTGTTTTGGACTGGCCGCCCTCTACGCACCGTTTCTGCTCTTCAAAGCCCGGAAGTTCGCTCTTCTCTGGTCCCTCGGCTCGCTTTTCGCTTTGTTTGCCGCGGCGATCCTGCGCGGACCCAGTAAGCTACTAGTGTCCCCGACTCCGGGTGCCATCTTCTACTTGTGCACCTTGGCTGCGACCCTATACGCCGCTCTCGGTCTCCACAGCACTCTCCTGACTGCTATGGGTGCCGTCCTCCAGGTCGCAGCTATTCTGGGGTATGTCGTCGCCCTGCTCCCGGGAGGAAGCAGTGGGATGCGGTTCCTTGGCAGTCTTGCAACATCGGCAATCAAAAGGACCGTTTCTGGCAAAACGATGCCAATCTAACACGAAGCTGGCCGCTGCTGGAGCCTAAAAACAGGCATCATGGTGGTACCTGAACCACCTAGAATCCTACTAAGTTTACTCTAAGGTTAATTACACTATAGACTTTCCGGGAGTGTGTGATTAAACCATTAGCGACAAAATGCCGCACAGATCACTAACAGCTTTTCTTCCTCCACAATTGTGGAACAGGACAATGTACAAGGAACTTTCGCTTTTGTATTTTACTGTTTTGTCCAGCTTAGACAAGTTGAAATAAAACGCACATACTGTTAAATTTTGCACAAATTCTATTGCAGTCATACAAAAATGGACAAAACAATATGACAATCTCTTGACAAACTGTACATTTAGAAACAAAGAATGCACCCTCTACATGAAGGGGCGTGGCAATGTTAGATTACCTTCCTCCATTTTATATTAAAAATTAAAGGAGTTAAAGACTGAGGGAAACAATCAGATCCCGTTTCATGAGAATGTGCTTTTTGGGAAAAAACGACTGTACATTTAGCAAGGACAGTGGGTTTCTGCACTGGAGCAGCAGCACTCCCTGCTCTGCCATTGGGGCCGAGACAGCTGGGTGCGAGTGCTGCTGTGGGTGAACCACACAAACGCCAGTTTGACAGTGATGAAGCAGTCACTCATCTTCTTGGCTGCCTCCGTTTCGTGGGGAGGCTCCCTGATGGGGCCGCCACTGGATAACAGTGGCAGATGGGGAGGGGCTGAGCCTCCCCGCTCGGGGCTGGAGTCACGACCAGTTTGGGCGAGATAAACCAACAAGAAGCACTCATTGGGCGGACACGTTCTCAGGACTTGTCCAGTGCCACACCCACAGCGAGAGCAGGGCCAGAACACCCACACAGACGCGGAGCAGTGTCCGCATGGGCATCTAGGCGCGCGCGTGCGCACACACACAAGGTGCACATATGGAGGTATGTCTTTGGTCCCACCCCATACAGAGCCAGTGGATGGTACAGTTGTATCTCGCTCCTTTCCCAATAGTACAGTCCTACCGGGATCTCCCACCTCGTGGGAGCCCCCGGCTGGCACCCCGTCGTGTGGTGGGCCCTGTGCTGGGTCCTGCACCCCCAGCTCCACTTGCACCACCCCTCCCCCACCCCCCACGGCCTCGAGACGGTCCTCCGTAGCCCCCGTCATCTCTGTGAGGGTCCCTTTGTGGGGGCCGACCTGAGGAGCACACAGTTATGAGTGGCAGTTTCAGCACTGGGGTCACTCAGGCACACAGAGCATTACCTACCCCTGTCCTCCAGGGCGGCGCCGGCGTCTGCCTCACGGGGGTCTCCAGTGCCGGGCCCGTCGTGCCAGGGCCGCTTGCGGGGGGGCAGGGAGGCCATGTCCATGCCCTGCAAGGAGGAGGAACGCTCCCTCCCAGCAGGCGAGGGACTGTCCCGAGGGCCATGGTCCGGCCGCTGCCCATCCCTGTAGCCCTCGTGAGCTGGAGAGACAGCAGCTCCGAGTGTGAGTGTGCTTTCACTCTTTCACACACATGCACACATACAGCCCCCACTTCCCGACTGCTTACGCTGGTCTCGGCCGCCCTCCCAGCTCTCGGAGTTGCGTCCTCCATCAAAACATGGGGGAAACTCCTCCGGTGTTGGAAGCAGTCCTTTTCGTGCACCTGGGACAGAGGTAAGGACGCTGGGGTTAGGCCATTGCCCCAGGAAAACCGGCGGGGGGGGGGGGGGGGGGGGGG
>JAODKL010000044.1:12994004-13010703 GCA_026780765.1 Petrocephalus schoutedeni | reverse complement strand
GGATTGTACACAGCTGACCTCCCCTGGACGGTCCAGCACGGTTTCGCCCTCTTGCTCCACCGTCCCAACTTCGGCTGACATCCTCGACAGCTTCGAAGCCCTCCTCTGCCCCAAACTCCTCTGGGAAGCCCCGGGCACCCCCCCTGGTGTCCGACCTAGCCGGGCCACCCCTGCGAAACCTGCCCAGAGTAAGAAAGTTACAACTGCACAATGCACAAACCTTAATAAACCACAATTAGGGCATGGCGAGGCAAACTGCACCCCAGCCCACATGTTGGTGTGGGTCGGGCTGGGTGCGCATTCCTTACACTTCTTCAGAGTCATGGCGTGGGGGCAGTGAGGGCCTTCTAGGCTCCCTCTGACGCTGCTCAAAGTCATCCCCGGGACCGTCATAGCTGTCAAACCTGCACACAGGTGAACAGCAGTGGCATTAAGCACAGTCTGTGCCCGGTGACAGCCCGGTTGTACAAACAAGCTCCTGGTGTGGAGGGTCATTTGTGAACAGCGTGTGGCGACTATCAGACCTCTCCTCCCTGCGGCCACGGAAGCGGCTCTCCTCGGTGTCCCGAGCATAGCGTTCATCTGAGGCCCGGTGTGACTCCCATTTCCCCGGCACGCCCCCCCTGGGGCCTCTGCCATCTGCGGGATACTCCTGCCCAGGGCCCCTTGGCCGCCAAGTCTCCTCCCCCCGCCCATGGAAGCGTTCGTCTGTCCCCTCGTAATCAGGGGGGCCTCGGCGCCCGTCACGAGAATCTCCCCAGTAAGGGCCCCCCCTGTCAGAGACTTGGTCTGGCACCCCTACACCCTCAGGGCCCCGACGATCAGGTGGAGCCCCCAGGTGGTGGTTGGGGGGTCCGCGGGCATCTCCTGTAACAAAGATTCAGTCAGTATATATTTGCTGCGCACATACCTGAGGACAGGTGGGTCGTGTCTGTGCATGCATCACCTTTTCCATTGGGTCCCTGCTGTGCCATCCCAGACATCATTGGCTGCGAGCTCTGTCCCACCTGTAAGACCAGGACCACCTTTGGTGAACGTTGTCAATACCAGGATGTTCCCGACGCTGAACCTTCATGCCTCGAGGAATATCTGGTATCTCCGGCTCTAAACACTTTCATTCTATTAATATAATTCACTCACCTGGTTAAACTGCCCTCTGGATCCTTCACCTAACAGTGGTGATTTGCCTTGCTGCATGTAAGGGGAATGTCCCTGTATGTTGCTAGGGATACCATGCATGTTTGCAGGGTGACCCTGCATGTTGCCGGGAGGGCCGTGCATGTTTCCAGGGGGGGCATGCATGTTGCCTGGGTGACCATGCATGTTGCCGGGAGGACCGTGCATGTTGCCATGAGTCCTAGGGGCATTCTGCTGTCCCTGGCCGTGCATGGCGGGACCTTGGTGCCCCATCATACTGCCCTGGGATGGGGGACCCCGTATGTCCTGGGTCATCATGCTCCCTTGTGGTCCAGGCCCCTGATTGTCTCTTGGCCCCATTCCTCGAGGTGGGGGGGGCATCATATTGTTCGGGGGCCCTGGGGGGCCCTGCATTCCTCCCTGAGGAGGTCCAGTCATCCCTCTGGACCCAGGAGAAATGCCATGTGGCCCTTGTGGCCCCTGAGGGGCCATATGCCTGACTGGTCCTGGATGTCGCTGAAGGCCTTGAGGCCCGTGCATCTCAGATGGCCCCATAAAGCCCTGGGGAGGTCCTTGATGAAGCTGTGGCCCTGGGGGGCCCATCTGGTTCTGAGGCATGAATGGTCCCTGGAGATTCCCAGGGCCCATGTGAGGCATGTTGTGGGTTATTTGCTGAGGGGGGAGAGACTGCGGGAACCCTTGAGGAGGGGGAGGCATAGGGCCCTGGCCAGGGAAGGGCTGCAGTGCCCCCTGCTGGCCCTGAGGGGCTGACGCCACCTGCTCTGACTGCTTCTGAGCCAGACGTTCGATCTTAAGTTGCTGGAAGAGCGACAGAGAATTATAGAAGAATCAGTGTTGCAGTATTACCAGCAGAATGTGTGCTGTGCCTGCAACAGTCAAGGAAACATTACTATTCAATCATAAATGAGTATTCCCACCGGACGCCTTCCAATGCCCCTATGGATACGGGCCTCACCTCCAACAGCAGTGGGTTTGTATACTGCAAGGCTGCCATCTCCTGCTCTATCTCCGCCTGCGTCTTCTTCTTGCCGTCCAGCTTCTTCTCATCCTTCCTCTCCTTCGGCGTCTCTCCAGGCGGCAGTGCAGGCACCTTGTTTTCTGCCCACGCCTGCCAGAAATGCCAGATGTGGCGTCAGGGGCTAGGAGAAGCAGACTTGCCCAGGAGCAGAGTGAAACCCCCAGAGGTACCTGCTGGAACTGTGCAGGGATTGGCTTTGCATAAGGAACCTTCTTCTGTGGCACCTTCTTCTGGTCCTTCTGCATCACCTCCTCCATGCCCCAGTCCAGTCCAGGAATGGTCATCTCCACCTCAGTTGAGGATTCTTTTCCTGGTAGACAAACCATATCAGGTAGAGATACCCTCTCTAGAGGAAGACGCTATTCTTTAAGAAATAAGCCTCAGCACCAGGAACATATTCAGGCCGATTTAAAATTTCAGCGGTCAGCATACGGGATGTATAAAGAACTCATTCATATCTGAATCGTTAAAAAATGCACACAACACAGAGAATGTCTGGAGCAGGGCTTCCAGAAAAGAGATGTGTGATGAGAAGGATTCTAATAATATATTCAGGAAGGAAGCTGCTATGGTAGCCAGCTGAGCCCTAAGCCCTTCTGTGGAAGATCCAGCGGTGATAGAGTGGAGCTCTCATAGGGAAGGGACTCACCACTCTGCTCCTGCTCCATAGCCACCTTTAGCTGCTCAGGGATGCCCATTCCAGGGATGGCAGCCACACTGTTGGGTTCCATGTCATCTTGTAGGGACAGCGCTTGCGTTAGAGCACAGTTACGAGAACATGGGGAGGAACACGGGGGACCTGCACATTCTTACCATATTCCACCCCATCCTCGGATACCCCTGGGAGAAGGTTCAGGTTGTACCGATCCCGCATCTTGTCTCCAGGACGATTTCTAGTCCAAAATTTACTGAAATACAGAGGCCACACACCAGTGAGTGTGTACACGCGATGCTTTAGAGAAGTTTGCTCTGGAATGGGAGATGTGGAGCATCCTTCTGCAGCTCACCTGGTGTGGTCGTTGGATCCAGAGCACAGGATGTGTCCAAGAGGGTGCCAAGCCAAGCTCCAGATCATCCCTTCATGAGCCATCTCCATGCCTCCCACCTCTTTCTCCACCCTGTAGACACAGGAGTAGAGGTCACCTTCCCAAACCTTCGGTTGACAGGCTGTGCAGACCTAAGAACTTCAGCGAACGTAAAGTTCTTCAGTACTACGGTTAGGGGGAGGAAACTAATCTTACCCCGCATTCCAGAAGAGGAGGGACCCATCTGAACCTCCACTGGCAAAGAGGCCCTCATGTACAGGATGCCATGCCACAGCTGCATACACAGATGAACATATTGGACTCTTCAGGCTCAATCTAATTTCAGTCACTTATAGGCTGCAGCAGTTGGAGGTGCATCTGTACAAACCTGTGGCCTCTTTTTTGTGGCCTCTGAAGACCTGCAGCTCTTCCTTCAAATTGCGGATGTCAAACAGCTTGCAAAGGTGGTCACGTGATGCTGTCAGCAGCCAGTTGCCATTGAGGTTCCACTTGACTTCCATCACAGTGTTCTTGTGGGCGTGTCTGAGGTGGATTCAGTATGAGAAAAGTCTGAACACCATAACCAAAGCAAGCACTGTGGGTCTGAACATCAACCCAAAAGACCAGACAACTCACAGCGTGGCTAGACTCTGTCCCGTCTTTGGGTCCCAGAACTTGATGGGCTGCTGGCTGTCCTTACTGCCTGATACAACCAGGCCCTTCGCCGGGTGCCAGTCTACACACTTGACATCTGCACCATGACCTGCCAAGAAACACAGATTTCGACTCAACTCCTTCAACACAGACCTGCCTGTCCTCACCAGACACACATTTATTTTCCAGGTCAAATTAAGGCCTCGTCAACAATCCAGCAGTTCAGGGTATCAAGCTCCCCCCATTAAGTTCTCTCTATGACTGTTCATGAGAAGTATTTGGCATTAACAACCACACTTTCAAACATGGAGAACCTTTATCTCTTAACAGTTTACAAACAGGTTGAGAGGGTTATATTCCCATCCACCACACAAGCCAGCTGAATTTGTTTCTACACCAAGTAACCAAACTTTTCTTCTACAAAACATGATATAAGCTGCAGCTTCATTTTTATTGGCTGACCAAACAGTGCAACCAGACCCAGTCCAACAGCTTTCTGGGTAATGGAGTTCAAGGCCTGTTATACAGAGCAAAGGAAGCATATAGCAACAAGGGAGGAGACTAAAATCCCACTTTGTTCAAAAGCAAATACAGCTAGAGGACATAGGCATGCAGCTGTCCCACCAGACACCTGTGGAACTGTTACATTTCTGTAAAAAATCATTCAATTGTATGTGAAACAATTCGGGCCCAGATGAAGGGTCATGAGAATGTGTGAAAACAGTATTAGCAATAAATATGCTCCAAGCTGAAATCTTGTGATTGTTGAAGATACTGTCATTTATAGGATCTGTAAAATAAGCACATCTTTGGATTCAAAGGTATAATCCAGCTGGATCTTACGTTAATGACAGCAACCTGACATGGGGCTAATAGCAACTAGCACTCCAGGCTGATGTTAACCAGCGTAACATTTTTACCAAAGAAATAAATCATGTGTTAGATAAAAAGTAGATCTCTGACCATGGAACCATACCCTTGAGGTTCAATCTGTTGTGTGTAAACATCAAAATGGATGGGCTATTTGATGCAGGTGTAGCTCAGGATATTGGATTATTATTAATCAAACATTTCCACAGTCAGTAATACATCATCTAGTTAGGTAATTTCTAAGGAGGCCTGCTATGAATTTAAAATGAAAGAATAACCACCTTGTGGATCAAGTGAGTGAAAGCCAACCTAACACTTTCCCTGTGCTGCTAGGACAAGCAAACATTTTATCCAGTGTCTCAAAGTAAAGAGTAATTCCCAAGCTCACACCACTGTCACAATTCAGTGACAGCACAGGCTTGAGTGCACTCAAGTTCACCTCTGACCACATGCATACTGGATTGTGAGACTTAGGGGTGGCCATTCACAGCTTATAGGATTGAGTTTTACCCCCTCAGTTTTCTGATTTTGTTACGACATTCTCCAATGTAAACCAATGATGCTGTTCTTGTTAGATCTTCAATAAGCACCTTGGGGCAGCTGTTTTGGGAAGGGCACCATAATAAAGTGAAGACCTTGTGAAATGGAAAAGGAAGGCCTCATGAAGGCAGATCAATGCATGTTCTTCTTCAGTTGCATCACACCTGGTAGGACTTAACCACCACGTAGTGGTGGCAAATTCCCATCTTCCCAAAGTGGAAATCCCCATTGCGAATTTCCTTCCACTCTTAATGAAAAATGTGCATTTCATTCATGCTTGGGTGGTTAGGGGGTATTCCACAAAGCAGGATTTCTTCATTGCCAGATAACTTAAGCCAAATATAAGGATTGTCCAGTAGGAATGTTACTTACCTCCCTCTCAGACAGTTTTCACATTAGGCTTAAGTTATCCAGCTAACTTGGAAACCCTGCTTTGTGGAATAGCCCACAAGCTGTGTAAGACTTATCAATAAGAGCGTGTAAGACACATTGGACAAGCAGTCCAGAAGTTCATCCTATGCAATCACACACAATGATCCATCCCAGCTTGCATTTAACTATATGCTTAAATTTTGAGAATTTGCTGAGCAGCTCACGAGTTGGAGGCTGTAATGAACTTTTATGGTAACCAGTTTTGGTGTCCATCTGCTGTGCTCAAAGACTCCAGTGTAAGGTTTGAGAGTGACGAACCAGACAATATTTGAGCATCCCAGCTTTAGGGTAACAGCAATGTGTAATAGCACTGCACTCCCCTTAGAAATGAACAGGTAAAACTAACAGAACACAGAAAAAAGAACCTACTGCAATAATCTGTAGGCATGTGCTGTACGATGCCTGAAATATGATAGAGGCCTAGTCAGCGCTCTCTCCCATTTGCTTTTAAGGTAAAAAACGCTTGGATGCTGTTAGGAGTCAGTTTTATGAACTTCCAAGTGAATCAATGAAAAGTACAAGAAAACAGGTATACAATCATGCCCAAATGAGGCTGGGTGTGTGTAGGTCTTACCTCTGAGGATCCTTTCTTCATGACACCGTAAGAAGTCCCAGATGCGAACTGTTCCATCATCGGAGCAAGTGGCAAATTTATTATCCGTGGGGGAAAAACTGAAGACACATCAGGAAGAAAATCAACATGACAAAGCAACACAGTCTCCTGGATTACAGCACGAGTGGCGCACAGGTGTCATGGCAATGGCGGCCACATCCCAGCAGAGCTGTGCAAGTTCAGAGGCCCGGGGGTGAGCCCCATACACACACACACACACTCATCCTCCCACGTGTACCGACCTTCCGTACAGAAGCATGAAGATGCCACAGGGAAACAGACACTGTGTTCCATAAAGGGGGGAACTGGGCTTCATTTTAGAACTTGTGTTGGATATATGACAGCTGAGAAAGCATGTGGTGCTTTTTTGCCTACCATGGAGACATCACAGTGTAGGGAAGGGGTAACCCATCTGCTAGGGCTTACTGTAATGACATGTTTGTGTAGGGGAAGGCTCTTTACCATGATGCTGGATACCCAGCACCTCCAGTCAGGTTCACGCACCCAGAATTTGCTAATATTATTCTCGATGTCAATACACACTTTATTTAGAAACTAAACAAAACCTTTCTGTACAAAACGTTTAGGTGAATAGAACAGCAGAGTACAAAGATCAACACCAGAATAGTGACAAAGGCAAAGTGGCATAAACAGCACATGACAATCTGTAGGTGAGCCACACGTCTGGCAGACTGAACTGCACCCCCTACAGGCAACTCTAAGGTCCTGCCACAATCTGGGAACGGACACAGACTTGAGCCATCTACAGCAGTGTTTCCCAATCCGATCTTCAGGGACCCCCAGACAGTCCACAGAACTGGGAGGGGGCAAAATTGTGTACTGTCTGGCAAAGAGCTGGGAGGAAGCAAAATCGCAGACTGTCCAGAGTTCCCCAAGGACCGGGTTGGGAAACACTGATCTACAGAAAGTGTGAGATTGGGTATAAACCTGGCTTCTCTAATCGCCTCCTTGTGAGCCTGGAACATCTTGACGTTGTTCATGTTGGACTGCCAGTACTTTACATAGCCTCCATGGTCAGCGGTCAGCATCCACATGTCATTATGAGACCAGGTCATAGCTCGGACCGGGCTGTCGTGGGCCTGCGGCAGAACCACAACAAGAGGCAGGTCACCAGGGACACAACGCTGCAGCTTCAAAACAGAGCCAACATGTCCTCCTTGGTTTTTGGTAATCATTTCTCTGTCATCTTCAGCTATACTTACCTGGAGAATGGTTTCAAAATTGAAGGTGAGCCCATTCCACAGGGTGAACTCGCCACTGGAGGCTCCAGTGACCAGTCGCCTGCCTTCGGGGGTCCACTGACCACCAAGGGAGGGGGGGGGGGGGGACAGAGTAGGCGAGAGAGAAGGTGAGCTGTCATACCCTCTGAGCATAGTCGTGCTTGCCTACTTTGTGCTCCGCAGCTCTGTCCCTGTAGTCAAACTTACCCGTACGACAAACACTGGACACTTGACTTTGTTAGTTGATGTCCTGACAAACTTTGTGGTGACAGCGTTCATGGGGTTATTAAGCATGCCCATGGGAGGGACAAGCTGCGAGGGAGAGAGGAAGAGGTGGCCGTTTCAGTATGTGCACTCCGCCGCAACAACTCGCTGCTCAGAACAGACATCACACTGCATACTCTACCAAAACTACGCATATGTCATTGGGTCCCTCCCAGTCAAAAAGTTCTCATTCCAGTGACCTCATACTTACGTCATTGTAACATCCTGCATCTGGCTGGATTGCTCGAAAATCCCGATGGTCCCGCTGCCAAAGCCGGTTCTGTCACAGAAAAGAAGCTGGATAAGGAAAGCGGGACGGGTGGACCCCCAGCAACCATCATCAAAAAACGCCAGATGCCACCCGCCCGGCAGGGGCTGCGCTGAGGCCCCCGCTCTCACCTCCAGGAAGCGGATGACTGACGGGTTGTAGTCAATGGTCTTGCGGTTAACGGCCTTGCGCATCCGCTTGCCATCAAAGGTCAGCTGCTGCATGGCCTGCTGCTGGGCAAAGTCAGGCCGCTTGTAGAAGAGCTGCCGCGGAGCCTGGTGCTGGAAGCGCGGCATGTGGAAGAACCGCGGCGGGGAGCCCATGTCCGTAGCCATGGCGACTGTCAGGACAGTGCACCTGAGGGGCACAAGGGAGGGGTCACCGCCGTTTACCTTTAAACTTCCCAGATTAACCGAGCTGTTAAGAGTGGCTCTCCTCAAAGTATGCCAAGCTGTCTGCACTTTGCAGTGTGGTGATTGATGAAATAAAACTCTGTTTCTGTTGTCAAACTGATGAACGTTACATGATCTGACGAGAAATCTCAAAACAGGAGCAGTGCAGCATCTAACAGCATGGGAAACATCACCCAGCTTCCCAGAGGGCAACATGCAGAGTGGCAATAGTGCATACTGATGACATTAAACACCCCATATAAAGAAAGCTAAGTGGATAATTATAGTATGTAACAACATATTCAAGGCCATACAGCCCTATTATTTTCATGCAGTAAATGCGTTTAACAACTTAGCTGCCTTCACTAATCATGTTGCAACATCTAACGAACAGGACAATTCTGCATTAGCGGTTACGTTAAATTTCATTTCCCAGGGACAGCTGGTAAACTGGACAAGATGTAATTTCATACTTGACAAGCAGAGGTGTAGGTAACAACAGGAGTGACATCACACACAGGTTTCAATAAATGGTTAGCATGTAAAGTGTAGTGTGAGAACAACACATGCAGTTCAGTGTTGAAACTGTGTATTCAGCTTCCTAGTGAAACAGATGTTTTTACTCATGTTAATCCATAATATAAAGACTAACATTACACTAATAACTAAAAAAACATTAAGGCTGTTTAAGCTTTGCAGTGCACGAGTATCCAAAGGAGGCATACAATTATTCATTTTAACTTCACATCCTCTGATTTGAACATTTTTCTTATAATTATGGTAAAGTTATTAATATGAATATGTCAAAAACCAGAGCTTCTCATGAGCTCATCAGACAGGGTCCCTCTGCCCTATGAAGTCATCAGATGGGACAAGGGTGACACAGTGAAGGCTTCCAGTATTTTCCCCTCAATTGGTGTATTAACATTACCATCTCAGCAAAAACTGACAGTAGAATTTGAGAGTCGTAACCATAGAGACCAAGGGCTACTTAAGTCAGCTGTATGTAGTGACCAAACACCAGAGGCTGAGAACGCCAAGTGCTAAGGTCAGGTTACAGAGAACATTTATGAGTACGGCAGCCGCTCGTTCTCTCAAATAAAACTTAAGTTTTTTTTTTAAAACAAAACTGCTCTGACCATATCACAAACATTTCTTGTGATCTCATTGCAGTGTCTGCCAGTGTCTTTCAATTTTATAGCAGAATAAGCATATTGCCACTTGTTGCCGTGTCTGCCAGTGTCTTTCGATTCTAAAGCAGAATAAGCACATCGCCACTTGTTGAAAGTACCCTATATTAGTGACTTCATGTGTAACTTAAGGATACAGATTGCCTGCAGCTAATTTTCCCAGATAAAACTGAATATGATGGCTACACAAAAATAGGGGAATGTGTTATTGCGCATTCACTATAAGCACTTGGAAACACAAGCTATAGAGTTTTCAAGGGTGTAGTTTATGCAGTACCACTGAGTACCATGCTTTCTGAATAGCCATGATTTTCAACAGAATTAGGTTATATTTACTAAAAGACCCTAAATTACATTGTGGAATGGATACTACACAGCCTAAACTATGTTATGGAGGAGTCTCGTCAAAGTGTCTGCTGGAACTCGACAGCAGCATATTATAAACAGGAAATGGTTGGGGGGGCTTTTATGTCTGCATCACAGTATAGTAACTGATTAATACTTCTGGATAGAACATTGGATCTGGATAGTAACATTTCTGGAGAGGTTCTTTAAACGTAGATGTGATAACGTAGGGGGTGATAGCAAATTGTCTGTATAATTAAAATTATTTCAGCTACAACAAATAATACAGGTTCAACAAGGGAGTGGAGAAAGATGGCAGGGAGACGGGAAGTAGACAGCAGATGGCAGGGGGAGACACAGGACAGGCCGAAACATCTGTGACCAAAACATCAGACTGATCTCTTAATACCACAAACAGGTGAAACATGGCAGTCATTCTCATAATGTGATCAAATCACACTGTTCACAGACACAATGAGCAATGGTGACAAGTGAAAAAGGTGACGGAGACCTTGGCGGTCACGGGGCCAGTACAAGTGAAAACAATTACGTCCACACTGAAGCAGTCAGGTGTCAGTGCACCTTAATGGACCAATATCCAAAGATTCAAAGAATCTGAAAAGCACATCTATCCTTACACATATAATCCTGGACTGTTTGTGACACATGACGGTAAACTACTTTTCAAAGTGAATATTACCCATTTTTGCAGCTAGTTGTTTTGTCACACTGCCCATACAACAGCAGGGACTACTCACTGAACAGGAAGCAGAAACCTTGAGGTTACAAGAAAGATTAACCCTAACACTAGCTGCTGCACTATACAGGTTAAGCTCCAAGTGGAACTGACAAGGACAGATGGAGCTTTCTGCAATTCAATGGACGTAACGTTTCTTTCCAAACAAGATTTTATCACAAAAAAAAAGAAATACCAGAGGAAGCAGCTATGAATTTCCCAATGAATGAAATGTTTTAGTGTACAGAAATGGTTCCACCATATCTAATACATGAACACCCTTGTGTGTTTGGGTACACGAGGCCATTTCGAGTCTGAATTCAGGGTTTTTTTTTTATATGCATTGTAAACTGATGCAAATATGGAACAACAAAAAAGGCAGGTGACCACTTTCCGGTTGCGGTGTGTGAATAAATCTCATTAAGGAATCTTATAGGACCCATTATCAATAGTGCACAAGATGCAAAACGCAAACACAAAACTCCAACGTGGTACTTAAAGCCCAAAATCCTCCCATTAACAAGGACTTCATCTGATCCTAAAAGATTTTATTTACCATTTTAAATTACCTAGTCTCCCCACCCCCCCACTGCACTTATTACATAATAGCAGCTGAGAGAATTACCCAAGAACTTCCCAATGATTTAATATTATGGTTATCACTAAAATGGTAATTACCATTTATTTATTTTGAAAGTTCTTCCACATTGAACGATACATGTTCATAAAACCATACAATACATAATTCCACAGAAACATACAATTAAATATAAGAAAGATCCATAAACCTAATAAATGCAATACCACAGTTAAGGACTGTTAAGAGATATTAAAATCACATGAACAATGAGTCATGGAAATGTAAAAAAAATAATTTACCTATTAACAATCCAACTCAGATCAGTTCACAAAAAAATGCAGCTTGACAATAAGCCAAAGCCAAGGTACAATTTACAGAGGTGAGACAAAAGAAGATCGAGCCATGGCTTGCAACTGAGCGGTTTCCATGAATGGGGGGGTCATTCATTCCACCAGCAAGGAACCAAAGGATTGTACGAGTGAGGCCTGCCCTGGATTTGTGCAGAAGAAGGTGGCCCGGTGGCAAAAGGTAGAGTAGGAGACATTATGGGTAGGGGATGGGAAAGGCAACATTCGGGCCTGATGCAGGCAGCAGCTTGAAGCCAAAGCAGGGAGACAACCAAAGAAATGGGCAGGAGTAACAGAGCCCATCTAGGCAGTAGGAACAGGTCAGCACTGTGCAGTGACAGCTACCACAACCAAAATTCTAGATATCCTTACCACAACGCATTATTTGAATCTTAGTCATTTATTGACTCTTGACAGCATCTGACCTCTTTTTGGGTCCCCAGGAGAACTCCAGTGTGAAACAAGGCTTCAGTACAAATGACTGATTTGGATTTGGTGGACTTAAAACATGACTTTATGCGGGAAGAACATTACCAACTGCTGCACACATACACCTAACAGGTTACCACGGAATCAATCCGTTACTGAACTAGCCGCCTAGTTTTAATGCCCATCACAGCTGTATAACTGATAGAGATGGTAAGTGCAACGGGTCCGTTAAGGACCGAAAACACTGATGAGCACTTCGAGGTTCAGCCGGCTAGCCTAGGCCAGCTACACGAGGTGGTCGTCTGAGTCCCAGCGATCACTACTTAATCACGGCGTTTCGCCCGGCTTTAAAACGGCCAAACGCTGGCTGTGTGCTTATCCGGACCAGAGCATGCGAGCAGCTTAAACCCGGAGTAGCTCGCTAAACAAGCAGGTTGGCTGGGCCGTGCTACATGCTAACAGGTATCCGGCTAGCGGGTCCCATCCTGGTGGCTCGCGTGCTTGGCTGTAAACACAATTAAATGCGGCTTCGCGACCGAAAAGACACCGGAGAGTCGGAAGCCCATCGCCCGCGATGTTACCGGGCGTAGGCCGCGGCTACGCTGCGCGGGAATGCCTAACGAGCGACCAGCCACCGCGCTAGTTGCTGGCTAGACGGTATTAAATGGCGCCCGGTCTCACTCGGCTGTCCTGTTGCTACTCGATGCTACTCAACTCACCCACAATCCGCAATAGAACCCAGTTAAGGTTAACTAGATTCGTCTTTACGAAGGTTTGTTTCTATGTGGTTTGCCTCTTCATCAACGGCGTAGCTACCGACAGAGAATCGGCCTGTTGCTAACCGCCCACGGCCTCCATGTCGGAGCTGGATGTCTCGCGCAGTCGTCCCGCCGCTTCTCTGCCCGTTCGGTGTGACGTCACCGCGCAGCTGCGTCTTGCGTCACCACCGACCGACTAGACGTATGGGAACGTTCGACTGCCTCGGTCTACAGAGTGCGTGCTGCAGACGGGATTCTTGGGTGGACAGTGACTGCGGAATTATACTAGTAGTAAAAGAGCGTTCATGTGCTTTAAATAATCGCATTTTCACTTGGAGAAATTTATCAGTCGCTTTACCTGTTAGATCAGTGGTATTCAGAATTATTTCTGTTAAACTGTGGCAGAGAGAACGATGTATTAAGAGTTTAATCATGAGAGTGTTACGTGAATGAGTGTTACGTATGGTGAACTGTTTTTGTTCTCCACTACATTATCAGCATGTTGCCTTTTGATTAAAGACTTTGATTTTTGAACTGAATCCTAACCGTTTAAGTTTAAGGATGTGGTCTGCTGTTTTTCTTTTAGTCACTAAAGTATCCATCTGCTCACAGTGGTGTTTTGAGCAAAATTGTCTGAGATGGATACCAAACAAAGAGGTTCTGCAGTCTCTAAGTAGTCACTGAAACTACGTCGACGTGGAGACATGGAAATATTGACACAATAATCATTCTTTAAAATATTTTACTGCATGTTTCCTGGAGCTATTGAATCAAAAGGAATACATGGGGTGAGCACTACCATCACTGTGGACAGAGAGAGGACATGGAGTCCAAAGCCACAGTGCCACCAGTATCCTGCAGTGCCCAAAAACCATGCAGATGGGATTTTAAGCAGACAGGCTGCTGCGTCACCCTGCCTCCATTTCCATTCTGACCTCACCTTCTACGCCCCCCCCCCCCCCCCCCCCACAAATTGGATGTAAACATTTAAGTTATGCAGATCTATGATAGACTGGAGGAGGGCCCATCACCAACTGGGGCATGGGATTGGTGTGCAAGGGGAGGTGGGGGAGGATTCTTTCACACGCCCAACAGCTGAGCCCCTCTCATTTGTCCTGGGTACAGTTTCCGGGTTGTTCTTTATGGATTTGGAGAGTGGACTGCCTGCATTGACAGAGGAGTCACAATAAAAGTCTGTTATGTTGTTTTACTAGCTATATTTCTATATACACACATATATATATATATATATATATATATATATATATATGACCTTGGATTACAAGTAATTTCACATGAGGTAATTTCCATCTATTTTTCTGCTACTTATCCGTTACAGGATTGTGGGGATGGTTTGTGCATGTGTGTGTGTGTGTGGGGGGGGGGGTATAATGTGCCAAACCACATTGCTACAATCTGGTCTTTCCTCTGCCTGCTTTGTTTGACTTGCAGGAGAGGAAGCCAGTGAGCTCATAAACCAAGGGGCAGCAGGACCCAGCACATGCCTGCTCCTGGCTTTACCCTGCGGTAAATATAGCCCCAGAGTCATCTCCTTTTCAGGGAGCAGTCAGCAAGCACCTAAAGCCGAACTGTGGAGATTTAAATCAGGAGACCTCTACCATCACTGTGTCTACTAAAGTGTTTGGGATTTGGACAGTTAAAGTCCTTCTGTGTTTAAAGATCTAGAAGAGGACTGAAGTTCTATTAAGCAAAAGTGAGAATGTGGCTGTAGGTATGTGTGCCGTGTGTCTGTATGACCACAAGGTGTGAGCGCGGGGACAAATATGCTACAGCTCTGTAAGGTCACAGAAGCTCTGTTCATTGCAAACTCGCGCTCAGCCTGCAGCGACCAGCTGGTCCAGCAGGAGGGCATCACTCTGTGCATCAACGTGTCCCGGCAGCAGCCTTTCCCTTCCACACGTGTCTCCACCCTCAGGGTACCCGTGTATGATGACCCTAATGAGAACCTGTACAAGTACTTTGACCGCTGTGCAGATGCCATCGCGAGTGAGGCAGGCCGGGGGGGCAGGACCGTGGTGTACTGCAAGAATGGCCGAAGTCGCTCGGCCTCCGTTTGTGCGGCGTACCTAATGAGGCAGCATGCCGTCTCGCTGCGTGATGCCTTCCAGGTGAGTCTGGGAAGGTGGGCGGCTACTCTGTGCCAACTGAGGCATGACCTTGAGAAGAGTTTCTTCTCATACTCTTTCAACTGCTCTTTGCTCACCTGTGTAGCAGTGCTGGTCTTCCATTCGCCACATCCAAGTCACCTGTATAGCAGTGCTGTTTTTCTGTTGGCCACATCCAAGTCACCTGTGTAGCAGTGCTGGTCTTCCATTGGCCACATCCAAGTCACCTGTGTGTTAGTGCTGGTCTTCCATTGGCCACATCCAAGTCACCTGTGTAGCAGTGCTGGTCTTCCATTGGCCACATCCAAGTCACCTGTGTGTTAGTGCTGGTCTTCCATTGGCCACATCCAAGTCACCTGTGCAGCAGTGCTGGTCTTCCATTGGCCACATCCAAGTCACCCATGTAGCAGCGCTGTTTTTCTGTTGGCCATACTGAAAGAAGCTATGTAGCAATGGTCTCTTTCTATTGATCACACCAAAGTAATCTGGGGACACTTGCTCTGATGAAGTCACGTGAAGTTTCTCAGTTTTTGTGACATGCATACAATGGAAAAGAAAGCCCCACATACCACTGTGGCTGCTTTTGAGTGCTTTACTTTCCAGGCCTTTGGGCTGCACTCAGGTGTTTGGTCTCCCGTCTCAGATGGTGAAGGAGGCTCGCTCTGTAGTGGAGCCCAACCCAGGATTCTGGAGCCAGCTGGAGAAGTACGAGCAGGAGCTGGAAAGACGGAGAAGTCAGGGAGACGGCACACTGGATGTAGGGCCACAATGATCCGGGCCATTACACCACAAATGGACCACCTGTGTATGGTTTAAGGCAGGGGGGCCCAACCATTTTTTTACAGTGAGAGCTACTTCTACAAAGAAAATACTCAAGCTACCAAATTGTGATGATATATTTGGCTGATCGGAGGGAGGTAACCTTAACTTTACATTTCTACATTTTGATTGTGATCAACTGGTTGGCCACCAATGAAATAAAGCATGACTCATCTTTCAATCAACCTGGAAACATTTGGGTTGGGCACCCCTGGTTTAAGGATTTTCGTGCATAGGTGGGTAAGATCTACAACGTACCAAGACAATTGGATCCCTGTCAGAGAGGGAAGCGAAATTCCACCGTCAGCACTCAGAAATAACCCTGGGAACATAAAGCACAGCCACTGACCGCATCAGGCATTTATTGGCCTTGTGTCAGTCTGTTTAGAGGGGCAACTCTGTGCTAATGTGGCCCAAACTAACAGCACACTTTCTTTAAACAAAACTGCATAGCCTGCCAGCCATTCTCACCACTCTGCCCATGTAGGCATCACTCAGATGCTTTGGGCTGGGAAAGTTTTCAGTAGCATATCTTAACAGATAAATAAAAATGGGTTTGCACATGCTTGTTTGTTTTTATGCTGGCATTTTTCACCTTTCTTCAATAACCACTCATCCAGTACAATGAGCCTTTAGCATATCCCAGGTAAAAGGACTAGTCAGGGTACATCATTCCAGTCCATTGCAGGGCACACATTGGCACCCAGTCAAAAATCGTCATTGTTGACTCACCACAGCATGCAACAACGAAATGTGTCCTCTGCATTTAACCCATGTGACATCGTGACACAGCAGGGGGCAGCTACGTGAGTGCCCGGGGAGCAGTGCTTGGGGACGGTACCTTGCTCAGGGTACCTCAGTGGTACTTGTGGGTCGGGGACTCGAACCGACAAT
>JAODKL010000044.1:12973720-12987448 GCA_026780765.1 Petrocephalus schoutedeni | reverse complement strand
GATAGCATTAGCCTCACCAGCTCACCATCATCAGTGGGCGTGATAGCATTAGCCTCACCAGCTCACCATCATCAGTGTGCGTGATAGCATTAGCCTCACCAGCTCACCATCGTCAGTGTGCGTGATAGCATTAGCCTCACCAGCTCACGGGCATCAGTGGGCGTGATAGCATTAGCCTCACCAGCTCACCATCATCAGTGGGCATGATAGCATTAGCCTCACCAGCTCACAGGCATCAGTGTGCGTGATTGCATTAGCCTCACCAGCTTACCACCATCAGTGTGCGTGATAGCAGTAATCTGACCAGTTTACCATCATCAGTATGCGTGATAGCAGTAATCTGACCATCTCACCATCATCAGTGCGCATGATAGCATTAGCCTCACCAGCTCAGCGTGTGTGATAGTACTAGCCTGACTCGCCCACCACCACCAGCATGAGAAATAGCTCTAAACTTGCGAAGCATTTTTTATCACTATTTCCGGTCTAGCTTAGACCAAAGTACTCTCAAACACAGTTCTGGCGGTTAGCAGCCGGTCTTGGCGTCACATATCTGGACCTCCTGTTTGCTGGATGAGCTATAGCACAAGCTGTCACCAGAGCTGTTAGGAACTGTCTGCCCCTTTGCTGTAGCAGAAAACATGTACTAGGTTATAATCATGACGGAAATTCTGCACCCAGTACAAAGGAGGCTGCTGATTCATTATTCAAGTAGGCCATTGTCAGAGGTCACAGTGGCATAGGTATGTGGTTTCAGTAAACAGGTTTCTAGCTTAAACTTGACCTAAAAGTAAGGCAGATAATCTATGATTTGAGTATTTATCACACTATTGTAGAGCAGTGTTTCTCAACAGGGTCCTCGGAGACCTCCAAACAGTCCATGTTTGTGCTACCTTCGGGGAGCTCAGAGGGAGCAAAAACGTGGACTGTTTGGGGGTTCCCGAGCACCAGTTTGAGAAACACTGTTCTGGACTACAACTGTTTCAAACTTCAACAGAATGATTTTCATTTGTCTCCCCCCCCCCCCCCCCCCCGCAGATGGCGCTAGTCTCCCAGAGCATGGCAGGCCTAATGGATAGCACACACAGCCAGTGTCTCCTCAGTTCTCTGAGCGAGCAGCGCACGAGAGGCTTGTTCTGTGACATCACTATCGTGGTGGATGACGTGAAGTTCAAGGCCCACAAAAATGTCCTAGCAGCCTCCAGTGGGTATTTCCAGAACGCTTTCTCTACTACACAAGAGCCTGGACCGCCCAGCCAAGTGTTTGAGTTGCTGGATCTTAAGTCTGAAGTCTTTGCTTCCATTCTCAACTTCATATACAGTTCCACAGTAGCTCCTCTGGACACTGAAGGCTTCCAGTCCTTGGTGGCAGCTGGTAAAAGGCTGGGTATCCCCTTCCTGGAAAAGTTGCGGGTGCAAGACAGCTCCAGTTCCACTGGCCCCACCCGGGCAATCAATCCCATGTGGACACAGCCACCATCAGGTCCTCTTATGATGAAGCAGGAGGTACTGGACTCTGGCAGTGGTCCAAGGATCACTAATGCCTTTTCCATCACAGAGGGGGGCTCTGGAGGCAACCTGATATCTCCCCTCCAAATAAAGAATGATGGGAAGAAGCAGTCTGGCTATAGCACTGCCCGTTGCTTGAATGTTCCGCAAAGTGGGCCCCTGCAGATCCTGGTAGACCACTCGTATGCCCTAAGCCCAGTCCGTCAGCTGAGTGGCCTGAAGGAGGGCCAAAAGACTTTGGAGCCATCCACTCCGCAGGCCAGCCAGAGGCGCAGCCTGCCCATCTCTGGCCACAGAGTCGCAGAAAAAGCAATGCGCATCTCCGCGCCAGCCTCATCCTCGTCAGACTCCAAGAGCCGGAGTAGTCCTGCACTTGTAAGCTCTTCCTCCTCGTCCTCTCCCTCTTTCCCAGACCGCAAAGGCCAGAGGAACACGGCAAGTGAGCTCCCTGCGGTCGGCAAGAGAGTGAACTTGGCTCCAGCAGCACAGTCTCCCGGTCCAAATAGCCAGCTTCTCCCCCTCGCAGCCAACGGAGAGCCTGCCCCCCGCGCGCACCCGCAGGTCTGCGCAGGCAGGTTCAGGAGTCGCTTGCTCTGCAGGTTCTGCTGTCGGAAATTCATACACTTAAAGCGGCTGCGCAGCCACGAGCAGGTGTGCCAGCAGGCCCTGAAGTCTCTGGCCAGAGACGGTGTCAACAGCAGCACAACACCGACTGTAGAAAAAGACGCGCTGCCTGCAGAATCTTCTCGTCTCCCAAACCTCCTTGCGCCTTTGACAGGCTTGAGAGGTCCCCGAGTGGGCCAAGCGCAGAGGAGGACATTTCCGTGCAGCGTGTGTAAGCGCACTTACGTGACCCTCTCCAGCCTGAGGAGGCACGAGAACGTGCACTCCTGGCGCAGGATGTACCCCTGTCACTACTGCAACAAGGTGTTTGCCCTGGCCGAGTACCGCAGCAAGCACGAGGTCTGGCACACGGGCGAGCGCCGCTACCAGTGCATCTTCTGCCTGGAGACCTTCATGACCTACTACATCCTGAAGAACCACCAGAAAACCTACCACGGGATCGACTCCCAGATGCTGCTGAGCAGGAAGCTACCCAACAGCAGCTTCAGCTCCGGCGCGTATCCCATCAAGCTCTACAGACTCCTGCCGATGAAGTTCAGGAAGAGGCGTGACACGTACAGCCGGAGCCTACCGGGGACGGCCGAATGCCGCGGTCAGGCGTCGCCGACCCACTCCAGCTCCGGCTTCCCCCCCGCTGCCTCGGAGGACAGCGGCATGAGCGACAGCGTTGGCCGGCCGCTGTTCTCCATGCCGATGACCTTCATGGCCACTCCCAAGGTGGCAGCCCCAGTTCAGCCTTTTTTTCCCATAGTAGAAGGGAACCCGCAGACAGACAGAGCTCCCAAAACCACAGAGATCCAAACGTCTCATGCTGATGATGTAGGCCCCTTACAGTCCACCGGGGTGGTTTGCACAGCAACAGGAAGCCACAGTAGCAGCGCTTATGGTGGCGACGGTTACCCAGACTCTGTTTCTTCAGAGGGAAACAGACTAGGGCAACCTTCCACCCGCAAAGGCAAGGCTGTCACCTACATCGCCAAGCCCGCATGTGTAGGTCCTGGGATTGACAGCAAGGTCCCCCCACTCTGCCAGATCACAGTGAAAATCGGCAGTGAAGCAATTGTGCGTCGCAGGATTAAAGGTTCTGCCTTGTTCCCCAGAAAGAAGAAGAGGACCTGCAAAAGTCCTGTGGAGGAACGTCACAGAGATCCCAGAAGACAGACAGTGGGTAGAATGAGCTCACGGCAGAGGACTAATACAACATACAAAACGGAAACAGAAACATACGATGACCTGACTTACCGTGACACACTGTGGCGCCCCTATTACTCCTACAAACCTAAAAAGAAGATGAACAGTATGAAGTCAGGAAAGAGGGCAAAAAATCAGCATGGAGGCCTCATGAGACCAGAGATCGCTTCAGACCATTGGTCGGTAGAAGATCAAATGGAGAAGAGCACCAGCCTGAAGCACAGTTTATCAGCCCTGTGTGAGCCTGCGGGGAGTGCGGAATGCGCCCAGCAGAAGACGGTCAAATGTGAGAGCTGCAAAAGCCCTTTCTCCCTTTGCTGTGAACACCCTGTGAGTAGGCCAGAGTGGAAATCAGCACCTGCTTCTCCATCCCTACTGGAGTCAGCTAAAGGTACTGCTACAGGCCCCTCCTGAGCTGGTCAATATGCCTCCTCATCCAACAGGAAGATCTACGAGGAAAGGCCTCATGTTTTAGCATACAGAAGAAACCAAGTTTGGCTAAAGGATGCAGATGTCTTTTCTAAGATGTTTTTATTTTTGTATGCTTTTATTATCGGAGACAAAACATGCAATTGATTAACACTTGTAGTTTTTTATTAATTCTTTTGCACAACAATGGGTCAGTTTAATAATTATTAACAAAACCATTAACACAATACCATTATGCCAGGTTTATATGGGTAAGATATAGTTAATAGTATAATTGCATGTTTGGTTCAGTCTATCTGAAGAATGAAAGAAATACCAAATTTTTAGAGCGAGAACACAATTTCTTATGTTTACATTCCATAGCAAGTCAAAACCAAATTCAACAATTAAAAGAACAGGGTAATATATGTTACTTATATAACACTTTGTTTTGTAGATTTTGTTTCAAATTTTGATTATTTTAATCAATGGCAGGGCCACCTTCAGATGTACGTATTTATACAGGTAAATATTTTAATGTTTATGTTGAATACATTCAGTTTCCAAGACATGCTACTTAATATATGATACCAATTCGAAAGCTACAAATATAATCCTGAAATTTGTGAAACTGATATTTGTTTTTAATCCTAAAAAATAAAGTCATTTAACCTGACATTTCAATGGCATCTTGTGCTCATTTTATACGAGTCACCACTTGTTTCCTGTGAAATTTTATGAAATATGAAAATTAGCCTATATTATCCAACTTTTGATATTCATTATGAGGATGAGGGAATGTGAAATGTCAAACAGGAGAGACTTTTAAAATAAACTCTTATAAAATGTATAAACCTGAGCAATAAAAACACTAATAATAATGACATATCCAAAGCAAACTGCACCAAAGAAAACATATCCGTACGAGAAACAACACATGACTATATAGGTCTTTTCATATTATAGTAAAACCTTGATTATCTGTCACTCAGTTAACTTAACCTAAAGTCTTAATCATCAGGGCCAAAGAAAAAAATAACTGCGTACACCAGCATATTACTACTACTGCTGTACACGATGAGCTATGCAGATTGGAACAACCCTCCTTTGTACATAGTGCTCTTTCCCAGCATCAGGTGTCATGCAGCATTTTGAAATCACAGAATCATTTGCATACCGACAAGGTCGGTAGGTAGGGGGGGCATGCATTGTTACAGTGCACTGCCACACACCAAACCACCTCAGGGATGAGAGTGATACCTGAGCACCACAATTATTCAAACGAGGTGGAATAGTGTGGTTTTTCCAGTGGCTGAAGTGCCAATCCTGCCACGTCCCTTAAAGTTGGAGGGCCAGCTTGCAGGTTAATGACATACCCAGGATAAAGCACTTGCACATTAAAGGCCTTGTTCAAGGACCCCCACGGAGTAGAATCGCTCCTGGCATTCAGGGGTTTGGAATCAACAACCTTCCCATTGCTGGCACAGATCCCTAGCCTCAGAGCCACCACTCCATTCAGCCAAGAAAGAACTACAGTAATCACCCAGGATGGGGGTCAAAGTGGCATTATTTACCACAGTAAAAAACAGTATGGCATACAGTATTATAGAAATCTACTAACAGTAGGGTAACCAAAACATACAGCTGTGGTGTATGACTGATATTCCTAATATTCCTGTAAATCACGTTCTTGAATTTTACATCTTAACCTGATCTTTAATACAAATGTCTAATATGTAACTAGCTTTTAACTAGTCTTTTGTTATAATTAGTCTATTATACATTGTTATGTTTAGTTCACATATGAAGTAATCAATTTTGTTAATAATATATTAGATTTTTTTAATATAGTTTTGCTTTGTAATAAATGAGACTATTCTCAAATCTACTGTATATAATATTTAAAGTAGCTGTTCAGTTTCTTGTCTTTTCTTTTATCCATCACGGCCAGGACCCTTGACGGAAATCCGAGGTTGCGCTGTATTGTTTACGTTGCGTGATAATCATACGTTTCCGAGAGTGCGCACGTTTATATACGTGCCGTGTGACGTAACGCGCATGCGTAAGACTTTCTCCGCCTATCGATCTTTGTGGAGGACCAATGAAATCAGGAGATTTACGCCGTGGTTTTTGCTGGTGAAGTGGGACTGGAGCGTCCGGCATGATGGCGGACATGGACGAAGGCGACGAACCGATCCTGGTTTCATCCCACGGCGGCGGATCTGGGTCGAAGCACGGTGGAGAGAAGATGTTCTCTTTAAAAAAGTGGAACGCCGTAGCCATGTGGAGCTGGGACGTGGAGTGCGACACATGCGCCATCTGCAGGGTGCAAGTTATGGGTATGTAGGAGTGGGACGGCGGCTGATCCGCATTGCTCTGAGCGGTAGCCATTATTCCCTTCGTTTAATGTGTCTTCCGTTCTGAAGCCGCGAAGCCGGGTCCTAAAAACACAGTTAACTCTACTCTTCTTTTTTAGACGCTTGTCTGCGTTGCCAAGCGGAGAACAAACAGGAAGACTGTGTCGGTGAGTGTTTCCGCCTTGCGTATAAATGCATAAGCTGTAGCCGGGTGGATGATAGTGTGTGATTAAAAACGCAGCTTATTTTTCTGTCTTTCTGTCTTTTTAGTGGTATGGGGAGAGTGTAACCACTCCTTCCACAACTGCTGCATGTCTCTATGGGTGAAGCAGAACAACCGGTGCCCGCTGTGCCAGCAGGACTGGGTGGTCCAGAGGATTGGGAAGTGACCATGTCTCCAGGAGGCAGGCAGAACTGTCCAGTACCATCCGCTCAATGGGATCTGCTCTGGAGAAGGGCTTCACAGACTGTGCTATTTATCTACTGGATGAGTCAGTTTTCTTTCCGTTCAAATGTTAACCTGACCTTTGGAAGATGCATGTTTTTGATGTCAAATAAAAGTCTGGGGTGACGAGTCGAGCGTAATGTGCCTGTTGACTATACTTGTACTAGGCGTGAATAGCCAAAGCCAAGAGCACAGTGCTCTGCAGTGGGAGTACATATCCAAGGCTGCTCGTATCGCTAGGGAAGTGCAGACTCAGAAGAAACATAAGCATCATACACCAGGAGACGGAAGGAGAAGGGTACACTAATGCTGCAGAAACTGGCAGTGTGTTTTCCTGTTGTTCTATGTGGTCACTGCCTGAAGGATTCTGCAGTTTGTACCTGAATAGTACCAGGGAGTCCTCCAGATGTATGAATGAGTAAATCTGCAATGCACTAAGTAATGTTATAGCCGAATAACGTTAAGTAAGTTGATCAGCCTTAACATTAGTTGTCATGCCAGTACTGAAATGGCAGGCTCCTGTCCGCATCTGATTTAAAAGGCACTGTGTCAGAGCTTTGCCCCCCACCCCCGAACAGCAAAAGCTACCACTGGAGAACCCCAATTCCACTGACCACAGCTTTATTTTGCTGATGAAACTGTGGCCATGGGGGGGGGGGGAAATTACATGGTATCCCTGCCTTATGTAGCGGAAAGTGTCTCTTAACAAAGGAGGATTCTTAACACTAGATGGCAGTAGGGAAGTTGCAAGCGTCACACAAGAGGAATCTGTTGCATGTCTGTCTCGGTTGTGTCTGTTCCAGCTCCAGCTCATCGTAAAGACTAACAATAACCCATAAGAATACGAAGTGCGAAAGACGTGTTCTGTGTGAGGGTGTGCTGAGGCTGCCCAGCCGTGGAGCCATGGTGGACAAAGATCAGCTCACTTCACTGCCGGTTAGGATGAGCAGAAGTGATCCCATAGCTGCTGAGCAACTTCACTACTGTAATACATATTAAATTCTTGGACTTTTGTGTCAAACAGAAAGTCAGTGTATAAGGAGAAACAGTGTTGTTTGAGATCAGTTACTTTTTATGAATTTATAAAGAATGCCATTTTTAGTTAGGATGTTAAATGATAAAGGGTGTTTTGGTCCAAAAAAAAAAATCACATGCACAATTTCAGAGGTTTATATATGTGATTTGAAGGATGAACTTCTCTGCTGCGTCTTGGTCTAGTCCCTTAAGCCGCTACCGGCTCTGGAGGGGAAATAAACTGAAACAAGGTTCCAGCCTATCAGCAAAGATTCACTGTTAGGCCCTGAGCTTTAATGCAGACCAAATTTCAAAAGGTTAACCTCTTGGGGTCCTCCTGAGCCAAACTTATATGCAGCCGGGGACGCCCACCCCCACTGACCTTTGCCCTCGACACTGGTCACCACGTCCTCAGTGTCACAAGAACAGATATCTCATCCCAGGGCGGAGAAATATTGGAAAAAACACATTGTAATCTTTTCAGGTTTTGCAATCACTGTCCATAATGGAGCCTCTTGCTATTTAACGCGTTTCTGTCATGATGAAATGATGAAATCATTTGATGAAATCTTAAAGACAAATTAAGATAGCATCGCTAGGTTTTATAATGAGTCCGTGCATTACTGAGACGAATTCTCTGCACATGCAGAGTATGAGGATGAAACATATATCTAACAAAGATAGTAGTCCTGTATCAGACAAACACATGTTGTCATATGGAATTTTTTTTTTAAGTTATATATTTAGTTGTGAAACTGCACCCTTATCAGTGTTACACTTATTTTAAATTATGAAATATTTAAATGATTTAAAAATCTTTCTTAAGTCACATTCTTTCACAATGTGACTAAAAATCTGTTTTAGCAAATGTTGAGTCTCATAAACAGTCTTTTGCTGTTATGTTAGCAAAAGGTCCTCATTTTGAAAGTCAGTCAGGAAGTCTTGGGCACTGGGGCCATAGAATGATTCAGTGAATGATTCTTCTGTTTGGACTCTGCCACTGTGTCCATGCTGACTGATGTTCTGCTCCCTGCTAACTTAGGTAACCCAAAGCCTCTTACAAGAGGGGCCTCTGATAAGTCCCTTTCCATGAATAGATCACACAAGATGCTTAAGAGAAAATCCATCTGAGGTATTTAGTTCTAAATGAGTAATTACTTGAGTGGCAGCGAGTCTTGGTCTCCAGGTGAGTGTGTTGGAGTGGCTCATTTGCACTGTGGGCTTGAAGCAAGCCGTACACTGTTAAAGCCACATTGGGAGTTGAGCGGTACAGTAAGTACAGAGTTCAGAGGCCATCATGTGTGACATGGGGGCACTAGACAACCTGGTGGCCAACACGGCCTACCTGAAGGCGCAGGGCGGGGACGACAAAGAGATGAAGAGGCGGCGGAGAAGCCTGTCCTTGCCGAAGCCCGAGCAGTGTGTCACGGCCCGCAGCGCAGTTGAGAAGGACTTCGAGTCTCTGTGCGAGAAGCAGCCGATCGGGAAGAGGCTCTTCCAGGAGTTTCTCTCTGCCACGCCGGAGTACGTGTCTGCCACCGAGTTCCTGGACCAGCTGCACGACTGGGAGCTAGCCGAAGCCGCCACCAAGGACAAGACTAAGCAGAACATCATCAACAAGTTCTGCAAGGCCGAGTCCAGCAGCTTCTTATCCCAGCTGACTGGTGAACTGTCAGATAAGTGTAAGGCTGTGACAGAGCAGGACTTTGAGGAGGTGGTGGCGGGAAAGGCGAAGGAGGCCACCAGGGAGTTCCTGAAGGGGAAGCCTTTTCAGGACTACAAGGCTAGCCTGTTCTATGACAAGTTCCTTCAATGGAAGGAGTTTGAAAGGCAGCCTATTACTGAAAAGTACTTCTATGAATTCAGGACCCTGGGCAAGGGGGGGTTCGGAGAGGTGAGTGAGAGCTGAAACTTGTGATAAAACCTCAGTGTTTCACCATTTTCGCATTTTGCTCTGCATAATTCTAAGTTGCCTATACTGTTAATTTTACTGGTACAATCTGAAATTTTCTAGACGACTAATTCTTATTCTTTAACTAGTTTCTGATGTGATTGCTAACCTGTACTGTGTTGTGTATGTGTTCTTTTAACTGAATGTGTGAAAGAGGACTGTTAAGTTAAAACGTCTGCGATGTGTGTCCAGGTGTGTGCCGTGCAGGTGAAAATCACAGGTCAGATGTATGCTTGCAAAAAGCTGGATAAGAAACGCTTGAAAAAGAAGCATGGAGAGAAGATGGCCTTGTTAGAGAAGAAGATTCTGGAGAAAGTGAACAGTCTTTTCGTCGTGAACCTGGCTTATGCCTATGAAACCAAGACGCACCTGTGCCTGGTCATGAGCCTGATGAACGGCGGTGACCTTAAGTACCACATCTACAACATTGGACAAAAGGGAATCGAAATGGCCCGAATCATTTACTACACGGCCCAGATCGCCACTGGTATCTTGCACCTGCATGCCATGGACATTGTATATCGTGACATGAAGCCAGAGAACGTATTGTTAGACAGCAAAGGCCAGTGCCGACTCTCCGACCTGGGGCTGGCCGTGGAGGTGCCTGTGGGAAAGACCATCACTCAGAAGGTGAACCATGGCGTGGGGTACAGGGGCACGGGCAGAGGTGGAAAGTTCAGGAGCAGAAAGTAAAAATGCAGACCGAGATTGTTTTAAACAAGCAGTTCAGTATAAAGAGTGACAGTCACAGAATACACAACTGGTTGGTCGAGACAAAACCTTTGGCCAACATTTTTACTTTCCGGATGTGAACCATCCACCTCTGGACACCACGAAATGGCACATTATCACATCAATGGAAAATGTGGCCACTCTTGTAAGGTTCATGGCACTAATTTATAACAATGCTGCGCGAGACATCAGATAGAGAAGGTACAGTCGCTGGTGCTGCTTCCACTTGAGGTCTTTGGGTTTTTTTTTATGACAAATTTTCCCAGTTTTTCATTTAAGGGTAGGTCTACTGGGCTAACCAGTCTGATATCCGATATGTGAAGTAAGCTGGCACAATTAACACGCCGTCTGAAAAATACGGATTGAGATTCATGCATCAATGAAGCTGGCCAATCACATTAAAGTTATTACAGCCCAGGCATTCTATCCTTCCCCATGAGTATTCTGCCTTCTCTGTGGGTGCTCTGGCCCTCCAGTAACCACAGGTTGGGTAGGAAGGCAAGCGTCACAGTGGTGATGTCAGCGATGTCAATTAAAGGGGGAAGATAACCCCTGTGTTTCCTCATAGAACCATCCTCTTCCTTATAATTGTGGAAAATTCCATCGCTATTCCATGTTGAGACCAATTGTTCTAGGCCCTGGAGATCCCCAATGTGCACACCAATGAAAAATCACCACAGTCAACATGGCGTTGCACGACTACTGTAAGATTCATTGGTTCCTTTGGTAAAGTTTGGCAGCCTATACGTCTGAAGCCTCACACAGCAGTCTTGTGGAAGGCTACTGACAGTGATCTAACCGTTTCTGTCTTCCAATCATATAAGGTGCTTTACATAATGGAAATGATCCCATAAAGTGCTAAAGCCTGTCCAATTATAGGTGGTTGTTACTTAGCCAGCTGAAACTCCTTCTGGTTGACCACACACACGCTGATTGTTCTTTTTCTTTCTTTTTGTTGTTCTCAATGGAAACTGCAGGAGGAAGGGAGTCCCCGTAAACCCTTACAGTATTGTGTCTGAATTCCTGAATTCTATATGTGTGCAAAGCACAGCCGGAAGGGGCTCAGGAGCCACACCACTTTATGGAAAGGTGTCAATGTCGTGTTTTAATTTAGGAAGCAAGTAGAGGCAGGAAGTAAGATTACTGGCCATCGAATGCTGAAAAAGGGGGAAATGCGACAGTTTAAAGGGCCCTGCCTACTCTCTAATTGGGAAGTATGCGGAATTCCTTCTTAGGGGTAGGCATCCACATTTTGTTGGTAAACAGGAAGTGCATGTTTAGCTGTTCCACGATTTGTGCCGTAAGTAGAAACGTCACAAGGGACACCGAGAGCTGGCTCTCTGACCTCAAATCCTCTTACTTAGGGGGCCTTATGATAATCTAGATCTGATCAGAGAGCCCTCATTAGGCAAGGCAATGCATGTGCGCGTCTGTGTGCGGCTATGTCTGCTCTTTCTGTTTATATGTAAGGGCACATGTCTCCCGGTGAGGAGACACATATCTGCAATATCAATCACATCACAGAAATTAACCAGAGAGACAAAATATGACCTGAGCCTTTTGGCCATGAGCTTGAACTTATGTAGGCTTGATTACATCCTTTATTGAAATTATTTAAATGTACTATTATGCTCAGTGTATATAGTGATTTTTTTAGTTTGGCGACTTCTAGGGTCAAGCGGTAGTCCGAGGTAACAGCTACACTTAAGTGCCTTTTTATTCGTACAACTAGCTTGCCCTGCTTTTATTTCGTGAAGGGCATTTTGAGGCATCGGAAAGCTGTGTGGCCAATAGCCACAACCCGTCGTGTCATTGTGGGTGGGCGTGGCCTGATTCAATCGCTATATTATGCTTTAGAATTCTTTTTGTAAGCAGACAGAGGGTTTGGTTAGACAGCCATATGACATTTGACTTTACGGGTAGGATTAAGATTAAGCTGATTCACTGACTGAAGTAAGGGTTCAGTCAGGAACACTACAAAGCCCTGAGCTTACATAAAATAAATACGATAACACATGGCTGATTCAAATGATAGTTTTTCTTTGGTTTTAAGGATTTCAGTCTTGTCTGTCATTGACCATCTTGCTAAAATTCATCGCAAATACACTTGGGCATTCATTGTAAGCCCGGCCTAGCTGCACTTACGCCCAATTGACTCCTTGGCAACACATATGTTCGTAATGTTCTATTTTATTGTACATCGCTTTGGTTAAAAGTGCCTGTTAAGTATGTAAATGTAAATTAAATGTTAATTTATCACCCCTTTCTGTCTGTTGTGTGTAGGCTGGCACTGGCGCGTACATGGCCCCAGAGATCCTGAAGGAGATTCCATACCGTACTTCAGTGGACTGGTGGGCATTGGGCTGTAGTATTTATGAAATGGTGGCAGCCTACACACCCTTTAGGGGGCCTGAGACCAAGAAAACAGCGAAGGAAGACGTCCAGAAACGCATCTGTGAAGACGAAGTCAAGTTTGACCACCAGGGCTTTGATGATGCCACCAAAGACGTCATAAACCAGTTCCTCAAGAAGAACATCGATGAGCGCCTTGGCTGCAGGTGAGTTTCCGGTGTTCCAATTTCCATCATGGGCATCCTAGCACTTTATTATAAACACCTGCTTATTCGCGCAATTAATCAGCCAATCACGTGGCAGGCGCACAAAGCATAAAATCATGCAGATACATGTCAGGAAATTCAGTTAATGTTCACATCAAACACCAGAATGGGGGAAAATGTGATCTCAGTGATTTTGACTGAGGTATGGCTGTTGGTGCCAGACGGCCTGGTTTGAGTAATCCTGTAACTGCTGATCTCCTGGGATTTTCACGCACAACAGTCTCTACAGTTTGCCCCAATGAGCGGCAGTTCTGCGGACGGAAATGCCTTGTTGATGAGAGAGGTCAGAGGAGAACAGCCAGACTGGTCCAAGCTGACAGGAAGGCTACGGTAACTGAGACAACCACCCTGTACAGCTGTGGTGAGCAGAAAAGCATCTCAGAATTCACGACACGTCAGAGAACCATGTGTGGTTCCACTCCTGCCAACCAAAAGCTGAAAGCTGGGGTAGCAATGGGTACAGGCTCGCCAAAACTGGACATCTGAAGACTGAAACAACATAGCCTGGTCTGATGAATCTCAATGTCTGCTGAGGCACACAAATGGTGGGCTTTGAATTAGACGTCAGCAGCATGAATCCTTGGACCCAGCCTTTCTTGTATCAGAAGTCCAGGTTGGTGGTGTAGATTTAATGGTTTGGGGAATCTGTTCATGACAATTTGAGCACGTTAATGCTTATTGATAATTGCTGGAATGCCACAGCTTGAGTACTTTTGCATCCCTACATGACTACAATTTACACATCTTCTAATGGCATCTTCTTACAGCATGATAATGCACCATGCCACAAAGCAAATGTCGGGAACATTTTACTTGAGGTGGCACAAATAATGTAGTAGTATAAGTTTACTTAGTGTATTCATTAACCAAAAATTAAGT
>JAODKL010000044.1:12954522-12968243 GCA_026780765.1 Petrocephalus schoutedeni | reverse complement strand
TCAACGTTTCTTTCTTTGCTAAAATGTTACAAGATGCGGCACCTCCAAATTGCCCATTTTGTGTGTGTGTGTGTGTGCGCCACAATGGACTGGCATCACGTCTAGGGTGTACCCCAGCTTACGTAGCCAGGCAGAGGCTAGAGGTGTCCTGTGATGGTCTAGGAAAAGAGGTCAGAAGATGAAAAAATAATTCAGGATAGACAATTGAATCAATTGGAGCAAATTTATTAATACGGAAATATGCAAAAACTGATGGTGTTCCTGGACTAGAACAGTGTTTCCCAACCCGGTCCCCGGGGACCCCTAGACAGTGCATGTTTATGCACCTTCCCAGGAGCTGGGAGGGAACAAAAACATGGACTGTCTGGGGGTCCTTGAGGATCGGGTTGGGAAACACTGGGCTAGAAGACCTAGACTCCAGACTCCACCCTCAGAAGCTAAGGGACATGAAGGTATATATCATGGCCTGTATGGATGCTATGTAAAAGCATTAAAAACACAAGCCAGCCTGCAGATGTAAGAGTGAGGGATAGACAGAGTGACTGGACCCCGTTTAGCGTTAGGACCTGGGGGACGCCTCAGACCGTTCCTCTTACCCAGGAGTTCCCTAATTTCTCAGCTGGCAGCATGGAGAGAGACGAAATAAAAACACAGACATGAACACAGATAAAACCGGGACAGAGAGACCACAAGCTGCAGCATAACGCGCCCCCAACACAGAGCTAAACATCACCGCCACCCCCCCACCCCCCCCCAGCTGTTGCAGTCTTACTTAGAATGCCGCCACTCCATTCCAGGACAGGACGGAACAGCTGACAGAAGCTACCCTCATTCGATTACACTGGACCTGAATGGCGGCCCCGTATCCATGGCAACCAGGACTGCAGTTACCTTGGCTGTGCAGTTGATGTGAGGTTCTCCTTGCGGCTTCAGCCCAATGACCTGGGGGAAGAGAGGCCGACAGGCACGGTTAGAGTGGATTTCAACCGGGGCCGGCACAGAAGCACCAGAGGACCGGGTGTGAAATCACATGAGGAAGTCTAGTATAAGCCTCGTGCCCGTTGCTTCCGGGATAAGCTCCGGACCCCCCGCGACCCTGAACAGGATAAGCGGGTTGGAAAATGGATGGATGGATGGAAGTCTAGTATAAATCACAAGTCTAGTATAAAGGGGCTGCTGTCACGACTTACCCTGTTCATCTTGACCAGCACGCAGGGCTGGCCGCGAGGGTAGCCGAAACTGGGGTCTGACAGGCCAGAACACTGCCCCAGGAGGGCCCGGCTGAACTGGCAGGCCTTCTTCTGAGGATGGGCGTCCTGCTCGAAGTACCGCCCCGCCACACACTGTTCGTTGTCCTGCTGCTCTACGTCATTGTACTCTGGCGGGGAGACACGGACACACACACACACACACACATACGGCACTCTCTTATATTCCCACACGGCGGCTTTGCCGGAGTCCCAGACTCTCACATCTTTTCCCAAACATTCACATGCTTTGGCACGGTGAGTGAAACTCACCCCACCAGTGTTTGATGTTCTCACAGACAGGCCAGTCACACTTACACAGCTATTTCCTCATCTACTGAGGGCCGTCTCTGTTTACACGCCCATCTTGGTCTCTGTGAGAAACGGTAAGGGGAGCCAACGTCTTATCACTCACTGTGCAGGAATGACTCCAGCTCCTCAATGTACGGACCGTAGTTCTGGGGCTCGGATCTGTTGAACAGAATATCCACGGACTTCGGTCTGATCACAAGGCCTGAGGGAAACCACACACGTGGACGACAGAGAGCTTTACCACTTAAAGACAGATACGCAGCGGTGGGAAAAGGAGCGCACAGGGAACTGGGTGTGTTTCTGGGACAATGCACCACCGTAAAGTATTACCCGAGATGCTTCCGATTGCTGCCGATCTCCGTGTATTATTTTCATGCCATTCAGACATGTAATGCAAATATTGTTCAAAGCAACCTCACAATGAATCAGTCTCACACCCTCCCACGATTCACTAGAGCCATGAGGTCTGTTTATGTGGCTCCCAGAGGAGTCGGGCCTGACGGCGTATGAGAGTTCAGTGTCAGGTGATACTGGTGTGATCCAGCACTCCCTTCATTTTACTCCCCTACGTTTTAAGCAACATGCTAATGACCATATAACCAGGATAACCATAAGCCCTGCCCAGAAATGAAATACAGCCAATAGCAGGACTCAGGTACAAAACAGGCCCGCCCCCCCATCTTAATAAACATGGAAATTAACCACTTACGACTATAGCTGCATTTAAAACGATACATTACCAAAAAGACAGAAATAAGTTCCGCAATTGCACAACAGGCACAGCAAACGAGAAGAAAAACATATTCGAGAGGGGTCTGACTGGAAAACATTCAGATAGTGACAGGCCCGGACTTGCCATCTGGCATACCGGGCATATTCCCAGTGGGTCGATGGGGTTGTGGACCAGCAGAGTTTGTTGTGGGGGACTCCCACCCTCCTGATCGGCATGTATATGTGGTGGGCTGGTATGAGCAAAAGTCCACGGCTCACTTTAAATCCCAGTCCAGCCCTGGTCAGAATCAGGCTGCATCCCAAACAAGGCGACTCCCTGGCCCGGAAATCACCTGGGTTGGCCACTCGGTCCCGGTACCGTGGAGTGAAGTCATCCAGCGTCTGTAGCATGACCCACATGGTAAGGGTGAACATCCCAGCCAGGAAGCCGTAGAACACCAGGTAGAACAGGATGATTAGAGCTGGAGATGCAGAGAGTACGAGAGGCTTTAGAACAAACACCAAGGATAGCTCTCGCTGCACCCAGAAGCCTCTGGGAAAGCCAATCAGGCCTGGACCCGGGACCAGGGAGGTCAGGAGTACAGAGGCCACTCCTCTGTCACATGGGTCCCAGCTTTTATCTGTTATTTATGCTTAGCGCGGAAAGACTGAAGTAGTATTAAAATACTTTTTTAAAATTCAGGTTTAACTTTAACTTGTGCAATATACATTCTACTCTGGGTTACCCAGAATTCCCTGCACTACACAGATCTGACTCTTTACATGTATAGTGCACACAGTCACCGGAAGGATTTAACATGCCTTCAATGTGTGAAAATGTTAATGCCTCTACATAACTACGTGATACACTGATACGTGATCAAATACACTGGCATAAATCTTCTTACAAGCATGTTCCGCTGAGCACACAGCCACTCAGGAAACTCAAGAAACATAATATATCCTTCTCTTCCTATAATAGGATGACATTTCCTGGACAGAGTAAAAAAGAATCCCACTATAAATTTGGAGGTGATCCAAAAGAAAGACCTCTAGTGATTTCCTGAAACCGGAGTATCCTCATTAAAGCCGAAACCGAAGCGCTGCTTCTAAGAATGGGCTGATTGGACCGGCAGCGAGAGTTTCAGGAAAATACCAAGGAAGGTGCCAATTTGGGCTTTTAGCGGAGCGTCCCAGCGCAAAGCGGCACGCAGGAGCGCCGGTGAGCGCCGGGCCCACAAAAACCGGCGCCGTGCCCGCATTTAGTTTACAGTAACATGAGAATAAGTCGCCCCCTTCTAGCGTCACACTCGATATGACTATTGAGAAGACATTCAGTGCGGAGCCAAAAATAGAGTGTTTTTCTGCACGACTGGCATCTTGCGAGCGCTCCCCTTCAAGACGACCCTGGGAAGCTGCCATGCCGTAATCAAAAGACGAGAGAAAAAATTAAATCAGAAGCCCGGGGGGCTGGGCGGGGGGTCATGATGAAAAGTGTGGAAAGAATACGGCATTCACACACGAACGGGAGTCCCGCACGCAAGACATTTATGTCATCAATCAGACCGTCATTCAATTATTAAATAAGTAATAAAGATACCCTACTGTACGTGGCCGACTGTAGTTACATTTAAATACATTCCTTGTCTGCGGACGCGAATTAACGGATTAGTCTGATCGTAAATCGGTTTAAACCTGTAATACCTGGAGTCTGCTCCTAATATCGATAACACTTGAAATCCACGGTGCCCGAAGCTGTTAACATCAATCACGTGTTGCCAGTCCTGTGCAAATTAACTTGTAAGCGTTGACTTTATGATCGGAGTTAATATATGCGGGATAACACTGAATGGGGGGGGGGGTATAATGGAAATTCTATGTACATGTCTAACAAGCACCAAAAAAGTACCGTGCATCATTAAAACAAAAGCATGCTTAAGACCCCTGCTTTGTTTGTAAATAAAACCTCTTTTATACGCTAAAAGTATGAATGAAAAAAAAATCGCGCACACGCCAATTACTGTCAGATATGAATCTACACCTCAGTCGCCCGTAGAGGGGCTCCTTACCCCAGCCACTGGCCGTCCGACCCATAAACTCCCCGCTACTCCGGTTGTAAATGTAATCCGTCCAGCTAGTCTGGTGCTCTTTTTCCTCCTTGGGTTTTCCTCCGTGGTTCCTCATGGCTGAACTGCAGATTTTCTTGGGCAGAGACGAGCTGGAGCTGGTGTGCTTAAAATGAGCGGTGCTAAAGTGACCGTGCGCCCGGGGCTCTGTGCCGATGACTGCCGCTCTCCGAAAGGTCCGTCCCCGCTGGAGCGGCGAGGCAGCCGGGATGCTGGTGCGCATGCGCCATTCCCTCGCTCTCCAGATTCCAAGATATTCTTGGGTTCCCTTAACATGATACAGTATTTTGCAACGTGGTGGATGACGGTAGAGTAAACAGCTGGCCCCTGAACTGACGGCCTGCTTAACTGAAGTCAGCAGTCGAATGCGTCAGACGCAATACAACCCGTAACTCTACCTGTCTTGGCTGTTTGAGGTCTTTTCCACAACACATAATACAAAAAGGAAAAGTGGTCTCACAATGTAAGTATTGTAGGATAATGTGTTACTGCGAGCCATTTAAATCTTGCACTTAAACACCATGATTATACCTCCCAGAGATCCAGGGCTGAGACTGGCTTCATCCTGAATTGGCTGGAAAACAGGAGAGAAGACGGGAGACAAACTCCAGATGTGATGAGAGGTTCCCTTCCTTTTGGTCAGTGGTGGGATACCACAGTCGGAATAGAGAATTGAGTCATTCACCTGCAGTGAGCACAGTGGGAAAATCTATGCTGAGGGTACATGCAGTGTAACACCTGCCATAGGCAGCCGACACCGAGATCCCTCCTATGGCAAATCTGCTTTTAATTAGACCCTCAAACATTCCACATGGTAAGCAGATTGCTGCCAGAGGGACTGATGGAGAAGCCTGGCAGGACATGGGTCACCTGATGGCCCTGCTTGGCGACTCGTACATCTCGCACTACGACACAGCTAAGTAAACACGCTGCTTTCAGTAGCTATTAAACCCATGTTCTCACACACCACTATGGGACACAGACAGGAAGTCACTCTACAGTTTGACACTGTCTACATCAGCAGCAATTTAATAGCAGCACTGATTTACTCTAACAGAGGCCTTTGAGAAGTGTGAGAACGGAACTAGGGCTTAACTGACCTTCCCATAGCAGTCACTGAGTCTCTGCTGCTGTCTCTCTCGCAGTGGCAGTCTGACACTCTCTTGCTGGCACAGTCTCACTGGAATAGTCTGACACTCTTTCTAGCAGTTCACTGTCTCAGTGGAATAGTCTGACACTCTTTCTTCCCATTACACTGTCTCACTGGAATGTTCTGACGTTCTTTCTATCTGTTCACTGGAATAGTCAGACACTTTCCTGCCGTTACACTATCTCACTGGAATAGTCTGACACTCTTTATTGCCTTTACACTGTCACACTGGAGTAGTCTCACACTCTTTTTAGCTGTTCACTGTCTCAGTGGAATAGTCGGACACTCTTTCTTGCAGATATACTGTCTCACTGGAATAATCTCATGCTTTCTTGTTGGTACAGTCTTACACTGGCCCAGCCTGACACTTTCTTGCTGGTACACTGTCTTACACTGGCCCAGCCTGACACTTTCTTGCTGGTACACTGTCTTACACTGGCCCAGCCCGACACTTTCTTGCTGGCACACTGCCTCACACCGGCAGCCTTTCTCTCACTCTCGCCCAGTCTCTTACTTAACCTCATTTATGAAAGGTAGTGGTCTGTGGGTGTTTGGGAGCCAGGTGGTGTCTGGGGGAGCACTAACTATAACACAGCAGTGTTGGCAGTAACAGGTGAAGATAACTGATCCCTGTTGCTCCAGCTTCCTGGCTTGGATTCCTACACTTGTGTCACAGCACACTGGCAGTCCACTTTGTGCCCGCTGCCCAGGCAGTGACTTTCTCCAGCTTTCTGCAAACAATATGCTCTTGTTGCTGTACAGCATGTGGGAGGACGAGGCCCGCGAGAGCATAAATGCAAGAGGATCTCCTCCCAGACAGAGCCGTTATGCAAAGTGCACGTTTGCATCTGTAGGTTTGCCGTATGGATGAAGGCGGCCGCCTGTTGGGTATGCAGGCCGCGCGGAGGAAAGGAGGGAGGGGATCACGCCTCACTGTGGAAATTCACTCACAAGTGCAGAATACACCTACTCTGTGCCCCAGTACCGGCCGCTCCGCCCGGATAAACCGGCTCCAGTAAACAGACTGACGTGCCCAGACTGTTCATTTTACCTGGCATTCTGTCATCAGACATGGTGACCTCACAGAAAGCATTTGGATACAATCTCCGCTAACTCAGCAGTAGCCAAAAAAGAAAAACACAAAAAACAGTCACATATGGATGTATTACCTAAAGTACAAGTAGTCTGACCTGCTCATTCCATGGGATCTGCTCAGCAGAGGGACACAATGTTTTAGGTCAGCTAAAGGGTGTACCCTTAAGAAAAAGACTTAAGTCCCAATGGAAAAATGTCTGCTGAAACAGATGAATCAGCAGTAGTATTTAGGGTATATAAATAGCACTAGGCAAAACATTCTGTGAGACCCTTTGTATATGACAGCGTGGAGTTTAACCAATCAGTGGACGCTACATCAGCAGAGGCTGACTGAAGGTTGTCTCTGGCTGGAACCTGCAATCTGGCGCGGCCTGCGGAAGACCTTTAAAG
The DNA here is from genome assembly GCA_026780765.1 of Petrocephalus schoutedeni. Classification (NCBI taxonomy): domain Eukaryota; kingdom Metazoa; phylum Chordata; class Actinopteri; order Osteoglossiformes; family Mormyridae; genus Petrocephalus; species Petrocephalus schoutedeni. The sequence continues at coordinate 12,961,212 of JAODKL010000044.1, read as the reverse complement.
TTGGCTTTCATAGACAGCGTCTCCGCTGTTGGCAGGCTGCTACTGAAATGCCCATCTTAAATTACACCCTGCGGCCTGGCGAAACTTCAAGGGACCTGAGATCATCAGCATTCACACAATGGGCTATTGAATCAAAATTGTTTTACCGATTTTAATGACGTTAAACCGTAAAAACCCGGAAAAAAAGGACATTAAATACCCTGGACAGAAGCTGATCACCCTGGCACGGAAACAGACGTGAAGGACAATGTTCATTCACCTGAAGGTAGTCACAAACAAGCAGTACATCTTCTACAGAAAATCACATTTTTTGGCTGAGGAATCATCCTATAAATGCCACCTGGCTGTAAACGCTGACACTACAGCGGAATCGCTGCAGCTGAGCCTGAGTGTGTAGAGCATACAAAAGCGTCCTAAGTGACCATCCAGGCATCACATGGCTCTCACAGAATATCCATCTCCAAGCAGAGATGCCTTCAGAACATTGCCCACGCACAGTGTGCAAACTGCAACATGACAGTACAGTATAATACTGAATGATCTGCATTAGTGACATTTCTCTCATTTGAATGAAGGAGCCATGTCTTCAAATTGAACACTCTTACACAATCACTTAAAAAAGAAAGATGCCTTTCATTCTATCTCTGAGGAGTAAGGAGCTGTATACACACCCGCTGCTCATCATCACATACAGACCCCTTACTCGTTTACCCTATTATAAGTGTTCCACGTGTTAGTCGTTAGTCTGAGATTTGGCCCCACTGTTGTAGTGTCACTGCTGGTCCACAGGGGGCGCCATCCGCAGCCCAGCAGAGCGCTTTGTCAGGTCTTGCTGTACCAATGCATGGAACGGTACACTGCTTTCTCCCATCCCTGCAGTACTGGCATGTAGGTCCGGCGTTCCGCCCGTGGTACAAACGCCTGCTCGGACTGCTGCAACCGTTTGAGTTCCCCCGCGCTCTTCCAGAAGCCTGCAGGACAAGCGGACCCATGGAAGACCCACAGAGAACAGTGAGAGATCCCTCGTGGCAGTAAGATCGCAAATGTACGCATATTATCAGGCGTGTGTGTAAGAGATACAGCAGATGATGTCGTCTCTGTCCAACGAAAAACAGGCATCTCCAAAATATATCCAATATATCAGGAACGTGAAAAAACATTTTCTTTGAAACTACTTTACAGAAAACACCTAAAACATAAAGAGGCTCATTTAGCATCACAAATATAAACCAATCTTCACAAGGTAATCAAGTGAACGGTTTAATGGTTTAAATGGACTTACGGGGATTGTTGTCAGTGAATGCAATCTTACATAGTTGTTTTCTTATCATGCATTCCAATGGCGCACAATTATTTCAAACCTCGTCTCCCTGTTCACTATATTCCAAGAACTCTGCAGGTTACCAACAGCTAGTTTAAATGTTTGGGAATAACATGGTAAGATAAAGCTCTGATTATCTAGCTATCAACATTAAGTTGGCAAAAAGGGCTTAACTGAGATCTCAGTTCCTCAATCCCCATGCAGTCGCATTCCAAGATGAAACTGATTCTACCGTGTTTGCATTAGCGGAGACCTCTTGCTTCAAGTGAAATGCTCCCTCTTTCTCCAGAAGCGGAAAAACTGGTTATAATAAAGAGCAGACGAGGTTTAAGTTTCCGCTTAGCATTTGCCAGCGGTGAAGCTTGCCATGCTTGTATGCTTGACCAAAAAAAAAAGTGTCAAGAGTTTGAATTTAAATCAGCAAGTGCTTAAGAGCCGATGATTGGATCATTATTACAGCTCAGCAGCATTATGCAGCAATAAAGTGAAGTCAGCTGAGTACCTGAATCTACTGAATAGCCAGGTTATCCCAGCAATAGATTCTCTCTTCCCTAATGGCATGGGCACATTCCAGGACGAGAATGGCAATATTCATCAGCCCTGAATTGCGAAAAAAAGACGATGGGATGTGCTGAGGAAGACTTTACAGAGTGGTTCATCTCATCCATCACCAATACAAGACCTTGGCGAAAAACAAATGTAAAGCTGGATGAAATGTTGAGAGGTTGCATAAGTACTTGGAAACAATTCCATGCCGAATGTGCGCCACCATCGCAGCTAAAGGTGGTCCGGTGAAATATTAAAGTGTGTGACTTTGTTTTTGACCAGGCGGTGCGTGTGTCAAGGGAAGAGGGGATGCAAATGCAGAGCAAACGGGTAGCCAAAATGCTAAGGGAAAGGTCAAAAAGCCGGGAAGTGTTGGGAAAGATAAGCACTCATGCAGACGCAGGGATATCAGAACAGGCGCTCATACGGCGATCAGGATACACACTCCGGACCGGGAATCAGGAGATTAGGTGATACTGAAAGTGAAGTGATTAATGGTCATTGCTGACACACAACAGCACAACAACAAAGTGTGTCTGCTATATTTAAGCCATATGTGACATAGCAGCGGGCAGCTAATGCAGCACCTGGCCAGCAGTGCTGGTGGGGGGGGGGGGTACCTTGCTGGTCAGGGAATCAAACCAGCAACCTTTTGATCACAAGAGCGCTTCCCTAACCATTAGGACACCGGCGTTCCTACTATAACTCAACACAGTCAATACCAGTACTGTCAGTACCCTGGCAAAAGTGACCAGGGGAGGGGAAAAAAGAACGCTGACTTGTGACTGCAGTCGTTTTTGCATGTGTCATAAGAGGAGCTTTCAGGTGTTAGACTTGCATTAGATTGTAACACTTTGCCTAGTATCTCTCTGCCACACAGAAGCTGACTTCTTACAAAAGCGTTAGCCAAACATTGGAAAGGCTGTACAGCACTGTTCCAAGGGCATTTTTAACAAACATTACCTACACTATATTGGCAAAAGGATTGGGACACCTGGATTTACACACACATGAACTTAATGACATGCCATTCTTAATACATAGGCTTTAATATGGAGTTGGCCCACCCATTGCAGCTATAACAGCTTCAGCTCTTCTGGAAAGGCTTCCAGGAGAACATTTGTGAAGTCCGGCACTGATGTTGGATGAGAAGGCCTGGCTCGCAGACTCCACTCTAATTCATTCCAAAGGTGCTCTATCAGGTTGAGGTCAGGGCTCTGTGCAGGCCAGTCAAGTTCCTCCACACCAAACTCGGTCATCCATGCTCATATAGACTTTGTCAGGCAAGTATCATTCTCTCGGCAACCTCCAAACCCAGACCTGTCCATCAGATTGCCAGCCAGAGAAGCGTGATTCATCACTCTAGAGTCCAGTGGCGGTGTGCTTTACACCACTGCATCCTATGCTTTGCATTGCACTTGGCGATTTAAGTCTTGGAGGCAGCTGCCTGGCTATGGAAACCCATCCCATGAAGCTCTCTATGTACAGTTATTGAGCTAATTTGAAGGCCACATGAAGTTTGGAGGTCTGTAGCTATTGATTCTGCAGAAAGTTGTCGCCTTCTGCACACTGTGCGCCTCAGCATGCGTTATCTCCACTCTGAGATTTTACGTGGCAAACCACTTTGTGGCTGAGTTGCTGTGGTTCCCAATTGCTTCCATTGTTATAATACTATTAACAGTTGACTGTGGAATATTTAGTAGTGAGGACATTTCATGAATGGACTTATTGCTTGAATTCATTGAGCTCCTGCGAGCAGCCCATTCTTTCACAAATGTTTGTAGAAGCAGTGTGCATGCCTAGGCGCTTGATTTTATATACCTGTGGCCATAGAAGTAACTGGAACACCTGAATTCAATGATTTGGAGTGGTATCCCAATACGTTTGGCAATTTAGTGTATGTACTGCTTGTAAATGAAAATGCACTGTAGGCCATATAAACATATTCTCATTCATGATCATATGTTTTGGCATTATTGGTAATCTAGATATTTTTTGTGGCAATAATAGATAATGCAAATTTGCACTATCGGTCCAACCTCAACTGGAATCCAACCTCACAGCATAACAACAACAACAACAACAACAACAACAAATAATAATAGATTTCATAATTCCTGATTCACTGTTTTGGTGAATTAATTTTTTCGATCAATTCTAAGTACCAATCCAATCTTTTAATAAATGCACATAGAGTGGATGTCGGTGCATTCTTCATCCGAGCCTCGCAATCTGACAGTATTGTTCCTTTTGATGTTTCCGCAAAAAGCCTAATTAGACTTCTTGTATTACATGACGCTCGGACAAAACGAATGCCATGGCAAATACTGCAGGTAGCTGTTCAGCTACTTGGAATTTCAAATTAAAAAAAAAATTCCCCATGGCTGACATCTTTGTAGTTTGTCGTTTCAAGCCGTGTGCTTCAGGCTTAATGATGCATGTGACAAAATATGTGCAACTGCTGTAAAGTGGCCGGATGCGGGAAACTAAACAGAGATATATATATATTCAGAATTCACATTTTACCCAATAGCCGCCCTAATTAACGCTATTCCAAACAAGGGGTGGGAAAAACCGTTTTAAAGGACACTTCCAGCATCCAATGGAGATACTGGTTAAACATATGACTTCATAAAACATTATTTTTGGGTTATTTATGGGCATATTCAATCTACAGTAAAAACTCTCACTCTTCAAAAAGTGGACATGGGTGGTTTTCATTGCACAGCGAAACTATATGTATAATGAAACATACAGACACTTTGCCAGGTATATATTTTATATATAAAACCAAATCTCACCTACTACCAACCCTGCAATGAAAGCCGCGCCCAGGCTGGACATGTCGAAATGTCTTGAGCGCTCCACCTTCTTCCCCAGCAGGTCGGCGGTTATTTGCATGACGAAATCGTTGGTGCTGACTCCCCCATCAGCCCTGCAGTAGCACACAGACACAGACACACGCACACACATCATCGGCAGCCCGCCCACTGGAAGCTCAGTCTGGGCTGTGGGGTTCTATTGGCCTTACATACCTGATCTTGGTGATGGGGATCCTGGTCTCCTGCAGCATGACGTCATATAGCTGCTTGTTTCTGAAAGAGTTGCCACAGGGCGTGAGGGGCGACCGCGGAAGCGCGTGAGCGAGGCCGCTCTCCGGGTCACGCAGCTTAACCCTTTTCCCGTGATAATTTCCCCATGTGAAATTTGCCTACCGTTTAATGATGCTCTGGGGTCAGATTGACCCCAAACACGGGATAGGGGTTAAATACCCACCTGAACGCTACAGACTCCAGAATCGCCCGAACTAGGTGGTTCTTGGTGGTGGATGGTTTAAGACCCATGAAGGAGGCACAGGCCATGGGGTCATTCAGCGGAGCCTGGGAGACGCACACGAGAGCACACACACATACAGGAAAAGCAAGTGAGTTGGCCAAAAAGGAAAAAGAAAAAAAAAAAAAAAAAGTCCCAACTTCAGTCAATGCTGAGAAGTAGGAGACTAACCGATGACTTACAAGGACGCGGGCCAGGTAAGCGGAAGGAAGGAAAGGGGTTAGTGCACAAGAGCAGTAGCGGCAGGAGAAGGCGACCAGCGGATAAACTCCCCATCCATCTCACACACGCACACACCTGCAGGCCACTGAAGGATGGCACAAAGCACACCCCGTCTGAGTCCTCCACACTGTCTGCCATCGTCGCCGTTTCTTGCACATCTGAAAACAGTTCTGTGTGTGTGGTTGGGGGGGCAGTGGGGGGGGGGGGGAGATGTGATGTCATAACGTCACTTCCTGTTCAACGCACAGATGGGTGGCGCCAGCGATGATTGACAAGCCTCCGGCGGTAAGAAGCAGCCCGTTATCGGTGCAGTGCAGCCGCCAGCCGTTGGACAAAAAAACGCACAGAAACACCCAAATCCAAGCTCAACCGGTATGACCGCAGCATTTTTTTTGGAAGCCGTAAATCGCGGTTCGAGGAGTGTCCCCCGACCCCGTGTCACGCTCACCCAGCCTCTGTGCCCACTTGATGGCTGTCCCAGTGTCAGCTGCATTGCCTTCAGCCAGATAGACCACATCTGGGCCAATTTTCCAGCCCACCAGGGGATAGAGCCCTACACACACACAGACAGACCCCACAAACTTTAGCACAGAGAATAGTAAACCCCCCCCCCCCCACCATTACCATGAATGTGCCCTGGCTTCTCCCATCACGTACCAGCCACAGAGGTGTGAGGCTTACTCCCCGTGTTGATGTCGATGAAAGTTCCAGTTCCCATGGTGATCTTCACGTCTCCCGTATCAAAGCCGCACTCCCCAAACATGGCTGCCTGCTGGTCCGCCACCTGCAGGAGAGAGAGGGCAGGGAGCCGGGGACGTGACGGCGGTCCAGCGGGATGGACTCTGAGGCTCCACACCTCGCATACTCACGATACACATGATGGGCAGGGACGCGCCGAAGATGGTGGGATCCGTGGAGCCAAAGTTATGACTGAAGGAAGCAGAAGATACGTTTGTGATTAATGAACTGAGCAGAAACTGTTACAGAGAATATACAGAGCAAGGTGACCTTAGAGTAGCAGAGGTTAAGAGCATTGCCCAAGAGCCCAACTGTAGTACAATTACTCAGCAACCACGGGATTTAAAGTCGCAGCCTTCGACGTGAACGCAGATTGCTTTTTTTTTTTTCCCTCCACCACCCCCCCTCTGCGGAGGACTACTTTATTTGTATTTATTTACTTATTTATTTATATTTATTTATGTATTTATTTACTTCCTCAAAAGAGGGAGAGGGAGAGAGAGGGGTGGAAACAAAGGAGAAAGGGGAAA
>JAODKL010000044.1:12915536-12954422 GCA_026780765.1 Petrocephalus schoutedeni | reverse complement strand
GCCAACCCACACCCCGGCGACACACCTACCAGGACCCAAGCCCCCCCAGCCCAGCCGGAACCCCAGCCCGGAGGCAGAGTGCCCCCAGAACCCCGGACCCGCCCAGGAGCAGCACGGCCGCCAGGCCGGTAACCTACGTCCGCCGGCACAGGCTACCCCAAGAGGCCATGCAGCAGGTGCCAGAAAGACACGACCCAAGAGCCGTGGACGCAGATGGCTAACCCGCTCAGTCACACATCACCCCGCAGATTGGCCGCCTTCGGTTAATCATGTCGCGCTTTCCGAGCTGACGCGGGCATGGCGCCGGAAACGCCGACAGGTCACTCACCCCGTGTCCTGCACGGCGGGTAAAATGGAGATGGGCAGCGACACGAGGGAACACAAGAAACCGCTCCAGCACATCTGCAGGAACAAACCCGGGAGAGACAAGCCTGAGCCAATCACACGCCGACATATTCAGGGAGCACACCAATGAGGAAGCACCGCGGCGGCCGGCACGGCCTGCTCAGGGAGCCATCGGCCATGCCACTGTGGCCATTTTGTGAAGCACTCGGGGTGCTGGGCCACAGACAAGCGGAAAACCCGACCTGGTAGGAGTCAAATATCCCTGTCGAACTGGCATTGGAATAGTCCGTAGCATGGACCGCACCTGGATGACAACGGAGAAGTGTGTGAGCGCATTTCACCTCTTTTCAGGGGCGTCATGTGATACTCACACACACACCTACCTTTTGTGAGTTTGAAGAGCAGCCAAGTGTCGATGGTGCCAAAGCAGCACCGGTTCTCCTCCACGGCCCTACGCACCTGAGCCGGAAAGGACCGTCACTCACGGCGTCACCTACACGCGCGCCCGCCCACCCACGCACACACAAAGACACACACCTGGCTAAAGTGCTGCAGCACCCAGACGAGCCGGAGGCTGACGTGCTGGGTGCTGAAGACCACGAGGCTTGCCGCCTGGAAGCGCTTCTGCCTGGTCAGGAAGTGCAGTACCTTCATCACCCCGTGGACGGCCTGGAGCCAGACAAAACGGACAGGTGCTGAAAGCAACCCCCCCCAATGCCCAGGTGAACTGAAGCAAGGAGGCTCACAGGACACACCTTCATGGTGCAGGACTGGTTCCACGACCGAACGAGCTCCGCTGCACGCAGATCCTGCCAGCTAATGAAGTTATGGAAAGGCTCACCTGTCCACCTGGGGGGCGACACGGGACACGTCTACACAGCCATCTCCAGCCTAGGAGCTACAAAGCTTTGAGAAGGAAGTGTGTGGCTCTCTGCTCAGCTGCTATGCTGAACTTGAGACCTCAGGGGAGATTTTATGGCGGGCAGGGAATCCCGGCAAGCACTCCAGCACTCACCTGTCCCAGGTTGTAAATGTCGCTCTCTGGGTGGAGATGCCCAGAGCTGCCACATGGTTCATCTGCACTCCGGAGTCTAGTCAGGAGGAAGGGCAGAGAGCCGATCGGCGTCAGCCGTCAGAAAGAGAAAGCGAAAGCAGCCCGCGAAAGCGCCCTTGGAGCGGGGGCCACCTTGTACGGCGCCTTTCACCACGTCCACGAAGCACCGCCACAGCACATCGGGATCCAGCTCGACCCGGCCGGGCTCCGGGTACAGCGGCGACAGCTGCCAAGCGCCGCCCGGCAGATCGTACGACCAGAGTGGAAACGCACAGTTAAGCAAACAGTGCCTACGGCAGCAGTATTAAGAGCCTATGAACAAAGTTAATTGACAGAATCAGTGAGAGTGTGCGTCCGGGGGCACCTCGGCTCGGCAGGATCCCCGGACCCGGCCTTCCCGGTCATAAACGTGGCTTCTGACCGACGTGCTGCCCACGTCCACCGACACGATGTAGCTCCGGCGCGGGGCCATGGCGGCAGAGAGAGCCGGGGCAGCCCGCCGCCTACCGAGACAGCTCCGATCCTGGATTCGCAGACCGGTTGGGCGAGCTGTCCTGCGCGGTGAGACATTGCATCGCCATGGGGTGGAGTTACGCTGACCCGAGGCAAAGGCCGAGATCGATGGCTCCGATTAATGATTAAAAAGACGATCCATGGCACCGATCGGACCGAATGCCCGGGCAGCCGTCCAGCTAGCGTCCCTGCTAAGGGTCGCCCCGCCCAGTTCGACGGCACCTAATCAATTCTGACAGTTATGTGACTGAAAGTCCCTCCTCCCACACACACAGCCCGATTCTACGGCGTATTTCTACTTCATCGTCATCATCATCATCATCATCTCCCCATTAACTTCCGCTATTACAACAAAGTTTCTTAAAATGGCAACACCCTATAAAGGTTAACGTGCTAAAGAGCGTTGGGGTCTCGCCTACTAGAGAAATGATCTGAAAGTAAAAGATAAACGCCAAGCGTGGAGGAGAACGGCGTTACTTTTAAAGTGGCGACTCGCTAAAGGCAGCAATAAAAATCCCGCGAACACGCCGGAATATACGGAAATGTACGACAAGCGGCGGGAGGACAAATAAACTGGGTGGCGTAACGCGCGAGAACGCATTTCCGCACATGGGAGTTAGAATGCTGTAAAAACGTACAGATACGTAGCAGGATGGCAAGTCTTTATTTCCAGAAACATGAAAGGATATAAAACGTATTTTCCATTGATAATTCAGATTAAAGGGCAAAGAAATGATGCACAGATATATTTCATTTAAACTTTAAAACAAATTGTGTCTTTAAAAGCATGTTTTATTTCTCCTGCCAGTTGATCAGAAAAAAACAGAAATACGGGGGGGGGGACAAAAATCTTTAAGTAACATACAAGTTCGAAATCCAGCTGACCAAAAAAAACCATGCCTCTGTGTATTGATAGCTGCCAGTGAAATCAACGTAGCTATAGTGAAACCGGCATCACCTCCACATTATCTGAATGGGGCACACTCACATACAAGGCTCCTATACGTAGATCAAATGGCAGGATTTGGAGGATGCATGTCCTCCTCTACTGACACTCGGCCCCCCAGCCCAGAGCAGCAATCTACTTATAGGGCAGGAGACCTCATTCAGAGCAACAAAAGCAAGGAGACACACACCCAAACACACCAGTAAAAAGAGTAAAATGTGCACCAATACAAAACTTCCTTTGTTGCTGGCTTAGAAATGTGTGGCCTAAGAACAAATAAAAATTTTAGGTCGTCACTTTCTTTTTGTTTTGCTGCCTTAGAAATGCATTGACTAAGAACAAATAAAAAACGGCAACAAGAAGCAAGTGAGGTTTAGACAAAGTGGAAGTTGGTTAATAAAATGGACCTCCGGGTGGACCAGGCAGTCTCCGAGAACAGAAAGGTCTCAGAAGAGACGAAGACTCATCTGGCAGACATGAGAGAAACAGGAGACCAACAAGGTCCTGCAACATGTTCTTGATTCCGTTGTGCATCTCGTGAAAAAACTAAAATACGTTTTAAAAGAGCGACCCATCGTGGAGGGGGAATCTTATTCGGAAACCTTTGCAGCATCAAAGTTCACTGCCAGCTTCCTGGGTTTTCTCTTGGAGGCCGAGCCAGGGGTATGGTGAGTAGCCTTCTGCCTTGGTGTCCTGGGCCCATCTTTTGCCGAGGGCTCCGGGGAAGCCGGGCGATCGTTCGAAGGCAGCACCTCGCCCGCTTCAGCCTGAGAGGGGCAAGGGGGTGCCAAGCCCTGCCCCCCCACATACGCGGAATTGAAAAATTCTCTCGTCTCCTGGGCTTTCCGGTAAGACACACGATTCTTTGTCACCTGTGTAGGAAGGAGACGGCGTGCGACAGCATAAGGACCCGGCGGCCACCATGACTACACGACCCCAAGACGGGTCAGGGCAACCCAGGCATTCACACGCCAGCAGTCACCCTTCTGTACCACAGCCGATACAGACTCCTACCTGCATGGGGACAAACTGGTTGTGTGATCCAATCGGGATACAGGGAGGGGGAGGGCGAGCCCCGGGAAATGTGCCCTGGAAGAAGGGCGGGGGCTGGTGAGGGAGACACGCCCCCCACTGCAGAGGCGGCATCAGCAGGCTCCCTGCGTGGGGAGGTTTCACGTGTGAGTCACGAGATGGACAGAGACAGCCAGAGAGACAGACAGACGGATGGACAGCCAGAGAGACAGACGGACAGCCAGAGAGACACACGGGCGGACGGACAGATAGCGAGACAGACAGACGGACAGCGAGAGGGACAGACGGACGGACGGACAGACAGCCAGAGAGACAGACGGATGGACAGCCAGAGAGGCAGACACACAGAGAGACAGACGGACGGACAGACAGACAGAGAGACAGACGGACAGAGAGACAGACAGAGAGACAGACGGACGGACAGACAGACAGAGAGACAGACGGACGGACGGACAGACAGAGAGACAGACGGACGGACAGACAGACAGACAAAGACAGACGGACGGACAGACAGACAGAGAGACCGACGGACGGACAGACAGACAGAGAGAGAGAGAGAGACAGACAGACAGACATCACACACTTACCAGCAGGCTGGCCGAACACAGCGGGCAGGGGGGCTGGTGGCAGCGGCCGGATCGGCTGCATGCCATTAAAGATCGGCTGGGCCAGTGGCAAAGAGCTCTGCAAGGGGAAGGATGTGTGTCACACATACACACACACACACACACAGCCTCTAAATGGGGACCTTCCATTCAATCCTATGGGAAAAACCCTAATCCCAATCAGGACACCCTTAACCCCAACCCAAACCTAACCTTAACCACAAGTAACCAACCCAAATACAAGACTTTTGGCATTTTTAGTTTTTTGATTACATTCACAGATTTTTATAAAATTGAGGTTATCCAAATGGGGACCTAAAAACTGTCCTGAAAAGTAGGGAAATTTCAGGTTTTACCACACTTTGGGGACATTCTGGCCCTCAAATCTGATCTATGCAAACCCACACACACACACACACACCAGGAAAATGCTCTCACAGGCGCGCCAGGGGTCTCCTTACCAGTCGCTGCAGGGCAAACATGGCTGCCTTCTCCTGAGCTTCGCTGTCAGACTGGCACTGAGGCCCATGCACCACAAGGCCGTTAGCAAGCTTCACCTTGCACACTGACAGGCCCTGGGAGAGGGAGAGACAGAGGGCTAGATATCTATGGTGCTGAGGCCATTTCCTTTCTCACTGCATATCTATGGGACTGCCAGCTTCGTACCTGTTGGCTCCTCATAAGGGTAAACTCTGGTAGTGCCATACCCAACCCAACAGAGGTGTGGGCGAGCTGTGATGCGACGGTGCCGGTGGGCAGCTGGGCGGCCATGTCACCCTGGGACTTGTGGATCCGTGCAGCTGCACAGGAGGAAACAGAGGAGCCACAGCTGTTACCAGGCGAGTCCCTTCTGATGGTGCATCAGGAGGAGTTGTACTGCGGCGAGCGAGTGCACACACGCACACACACACAGTCTATGTATTCATGTCATTATGGGGACACTCCATTCATTCCTATGGGCATAACCCTAATCCCAATCATGACACCCTTAACCCCTACCCTGCCCTAACCTTAACCATAAGTAACCAAAGGAAATATGAGACTAGCATTTTTAGTTTTTTGATTGCAGACTTATGTAATTGTGGTTATATCCTTGTGAGGACTGAAAAAATGTCCCCAAAAGTAGCAGGTTTTTATCACATTGTGGGGACACTGGGTAATTACAAAGCCACACACACAGACACACACGCCAACATACCGAGTTTCTTGGTGGACCTCTTACGGCCCCCCTGACCGCTGGTCTTGGCGGGGTCAGGGGCAGGACAGGAGCTGTCGATCTTCAGCATCTCCTTCAGCATCAGTGTGCCCTTCTGTAGGGAGGACAGGCTTCAGCATTAACATTCACAGGCACCGTAACAGAGTAGAGGCTCTGGGCAGATGCTTCCTCACCACAGCAAAGGACTGTGGAGACAGCGGCTCTTCGGTGGTGAGGGGCGGCTGGCTGGGGGCAGCGTGGGAGCCCACCTCAGGGCCCTTGGAGATCTTCAAGTCAGCCAGTAACTCCTCGAACTCCAAGGAGCAAAAAGTATCAGTTATCACACACTGTCCGCAGAAGAATATCATATCGTGTACGTGTGCCTGTGCATCTGCGTGCGTGCGTGCGTCTCACACCTTGTTGGGAGGCGCTTCAGAAAAGAGGTTCAGGTCTTCATTTCTTTTTAATACTCGAATATTTCCAGTTGGACCCTATAAACAGCAAAAGAACATCACTCAGAAGGTGTAACGTGCACACACATGCGCACAGGCACACACACTGCTACATACAGGCTTGTTGGGAGCCTGGCTCCCCTGGGGTTCCATTCTTAGGCTCCTAGCTCCCTCTCTGCCCTTCCTGCCTTGCTGGCTTTGCCCCTCTGGTTGCCCCCAGTTGTTCTTCCCCGCCTAGACAAACACACACACACATATACACCTGGAATACGCATACAGCCCATAGCATATTACAGGCAAACGCAGGAAGTGACACGGGCAGGGGGGCGGGACTTACACCGTCCTGCCAATGAGCAGGTGGTTTCTGGGGCATTCCAGAGCCCTGCAGAGACTGCCAGACATTACTAAACTCCTGATCCCCTCCAGAGCCCTGTGGGAGGAGCCAGATGAGGAATAAACAGTCTTACTGTTTTACATCCAGAAAACACATACGCACGCCCACACACACTTACCTTTGCTATGTTCTTCTGACCATAAGGCTTGTTCCTGTTACCCTGAGCTTCCGGCCTGACGCCGTGTCGCCCGTTCTGCTACCATTAAACCAGGAGAGGCACAAGTCAGTTGGGGAGGGGAGGGCACGCACACACACACACACACACACACACACACACAATGTGTATTCCTATCATTATGGGGACACTCCATTCATTCCTATGGGCCTGATTCCAATTATGACACTCTACAAAACCAAACAAAATATGAGACTTTTGGCATTTTTAGGTTTTTGATTGCAGACACAGATTTTTATAAAATTGAGGTTATCCTTGTAGAGACCGAAAAAATGTCCCCACAAGGTAAAAGGTAGCAGGTTTTTATCACATTGTGGGGACATTGGGTCCCCACACTGTAATAATTACAAAGCCACACACACACACCAGTCACACCAGAGACACAGCAGCACTACCTGCATGGGTATGAATGGTGAGCGAGGAGAGTGGTTAAGACCACCCAGCTGGTCTCTGTGGGCGTGGTTATTGGTTGCAGGCTGAGGCTTGACGACCGCGGTCAGCTTGTGGGATACGGCGTCCATGCGCACACCGTGGCTCAGGTTGATTAAGGCACTGGGAGGCAGGCGGTAGCCACGGCCCTGAGAACACCTGATGGGGCGGAGTCACAGATCAGCTCCGGACACAGGGGCGGGGCCAGGAGGGGCGGGCGCTGGGCACATACCTTACGGTGAGGCCTCCTGGGAACTCCTCATCAAACACGACTTCAAACAAGACCTCCAACTCTCTATCAGCTGCCAGACACACAGGGGAGTGACGATCAGCCTCGTTCCGGGACAGGAGGGGGACGCGGGGGCGGCCTGCTGCTTACTCACCCCCCTTGATACCAATGACTGTTCCCCTGAGTCCAAGCGGGACGGTGAAGTTCTCTCGCACGTTCACCACGCGGTCAAAGAGGCGAAACTCTGCTTCGGGATCAGGCAGAACGCCGTGCTGCTGCTCCAGAGGCTGCACACGCGCGTACACAGGCACGGGGAACAGGGTTAGGACTACAGTTAGAAAAAACACACGCCAGCACAGACATGGGGGACAGTAGTGCCCAACACATACACACACACCGTGTAACAGAAAAACACACCCTAACCCTACTCACCCTGAAGAGTAAGTGAGGCTTCACCGTCACGCGAACTTTCTTGCTGCTTTTATTAAGCTGCCAGAAACAAAGGGTGGGGCTAAGACATGACTGACAGAACAACATAGCCAATACCATTATCATCTCCATACGCCGAATCCAGGTGATTGGTCAGCGTTATGTGATTAGGCGGGCCCTCCCATCATGTCAGCGGAGTCACTCCACCCTACCTTGGACTTCACCAGCTCATCCTCGATCTTCTCTACGATGCCGCTGTCTAGGATCTGCAGATCACATGATGTGCGTGTGGTAGAGCTCACTGGGTGGGTCTTAAGCCAGGAGACGATCTCCTGAACCTTTGCAGCCCTGCACAGCAACACAACGTCATCATCATCATCATCATGGTTATCAGGCAAATCCCTCAGCCCAAAAAGCACCACTAACTGCACACTTCTTGGCCAGTAATAAGAGGCTGAAGAGGGCAAAGTCTTAAGGAGACTACGGGTAACGGGATCAATATGTCGCTTTAAGGGGCCATGAACCACAGCATTGATCCATGATACCAATCACTCAGGACAGGCGGAAAAGTGTCCCCGTACCCAATTCCATCCTCTCCAGGCCAAACGTCGTCTTCGTAGAAGACATCATCGTGACTGTTCTTTGACACGTAGCTGAACACCTCCGAGAACCTGGACGACAAGAGTGTTATGACGAAGCACGCGACATCAACACAGCGCACACAGAGCCGGGCGGACGGACCTCTCCAGGTACTCGGCGAGCAGCTCCTCTACAGCTATGGAGTACTGCCACTCCTTCTCCGTCCTCTTGGTGTAGCCGGCCACCTCTTCATTCTTCTTGTTGAACTTAAGGTTCAGGCCCACATTGACCTTGTGCTCCCCGTGTGGACTGCGGGTTGGAGGACGATGGGGTCACGCGCCGGCAAGGTCGGAGGACGCAAAGAAGAAGACGCGAGGCCACACTCACTTCTTTTTGGAACCACGGCCGATGAAGATGCTTCCAGAGAAACGGGACACCAGGTAGCTGGTGATGCCCAGCCGGGACGCCAACACGTAGCCGGGACTGTACTTCACGGAGTATCTCTGCGGGAGGAGAGCTCCAGGCTCATCGACGCTGCCTTATGGGGAGTCGGTCGAGAGCCAACGCGGGAATTCGGGAAATAACTCACATGCTGGTTCTGTATTAAGGCGTAGAGATGAGGTTCACAGGGCACTGTGAAGACAACCCGAACTCGTCCCTCGCTGATGACGTCGCTAGAATCCTGCACCTGAAAAGCAGTTTAGGCATGAGGGACACCACACCTGGTTGCCATGGCGACCGTGGGGATTGAGCACTTTCGTGTAGTGCAATCCCAACGTGCAACAGGCCGACAACCGGAACCCAAGGCTCATCGCGGTACTTCTGGCAGAACTAACCTCTCCCATAGAGCCATAATATGGGTTTCCCACCATGAACACCGTGCAGCCGACTGGAAAAAGCTCCTCCAGAGTCTTCAAGCGGGAGAAGGACGATTCGAAGGCCAGGATGTCCTGCCAAGACCAAAGAGACGCTCGCCATTTCTGGAGATGACAACAGCAACCACCTCACCCGAGCCCAGTCCTCCACCTGACTATGGCACAGACGTTACCTTGACGATAGTCTGGTAGGGAAAAGGCAGGACCTGCTTGGCCCACTGCTTCTCCAGCTGGACCCGACCATCCGGACAGGGCAGGTACCTCCGGCCCGTGAGCAGTTGGACGTGCAAGACCAGCGTGGTGTCGTTGATGATGATCCCCTTTCGCCTGCAGTGGCTGGAGAAGCAGAAGACCAGTTTACCGGGCGGTCTGTCACCCTGGGGGGGGGGGACGGGGACGGGCGAGGGGCAAGGCAACCAGCACGTACTGCTCGGTGAGGCCCTGCACGTCTTTCACCCAATCTTTCTGGTCCTTCTCGCTCAGCAGCACCACCTTGGAGGGAGGCGGCGTTTGGCTCAGGTACAGTTTCTGCATTCCAGGGGGCTCCTCCAGGAAGAACCTTTCGGAACAGAGGCAGCCGGTGAGACCTGGGGCGCCATGGGGGCGGGGCCACGCAACACCACGACGCTCTTACTTAGTCTCCCCGTCAGACACGGCAACGACGCGTGCTTCCGCTAGGTGAGGCCAGTTCACGAAAACAGCCTTTCCCAGGACCAGGGCCGCCACTGCATCCACCTGTGGACAGTGCAGGTCTCAGTGCCTCCTGTCACGCCCCCAGTCCACCCTGACCACACCCCAGCACTGCCCTGGCCACACCCCCAACATAATCACTAACCACAACCCCCTGACCATGCCCTGGCCACGCCCCCGAGTAGCTTCACCGGTTCCTCCTTAGATGGCAAGATGTCCAACATCATGTTCTCTCCCCGGCTGCTCTGCTGAAACACCACCACCCCAGTCTTCTTCTTAAAGAACTGGGGAGAGACGGGTCAGTCAGTGTGAGGACAGGCAGCCCGGTATCCCAGCGGGGCGTGTAGGGGCATCTACCTTGTGCCGGATGTGTTTGAGGGTGGGAAATCCGCAGAAGTACAGAGTGCTGGGGTCCAAGCGTCGAGCCACATGCCCTAGATGCACCTGCCAAGCGTCCATGGGTATCAAGGTCTCCCTGAAAACAAACAGTCATGTGACTTGCGCTGAGAACCAAGGAGTGCGTGCATCTGTAAACGAGAGCACACCTACAGACCTGACGTGGCAGTGAATGATGTCGGGGAAGGTCCCTGGTAGAGGGGATCTGTAGCAGAAGTCCATATCTCCCTGATGGCGGCACAGGGCGCACTCGGAGTGCCTGTTCCTCGCCTTCTCCTCGGCACTCAGCAGACTATTGTAAGGCTCCATGGCGGCGAGCAAGCGCTTCTGTCGAAGGACAGGATGATGGCAGATCTCAGCACGTGGGAATTCACGCACCCGGCTGTCGACGTACGCGGCGGGATCGCTCACCTCGTCGATGAAGGGGATGAGAACCACAGCCTCCCAGTCCTGCTGCTTGCCGTTCAGGTCCGTCTTGAAGTCGAGGGGGTAGTAATCTTTGATAGGGGAACTCTCCGACGTCATCAGGTGCTGGGGGAGGAGTGTGTCAGCAGTGAAGGAATGGATACACCTTTAGCATGCCGGTGTGTGTGTGTGTGTGTGTGTGTGTGTAAAAGCCCGGGCATTTTCTGGCTGTACCTGGTAGCACTGGGGTAGCAGGTCCTTACTGGCTGCTGGAAGTACTCCCAAGAGCTGCTCAAAGGGCATAAATGGAGCCCCCTTCTGGAAGGTCAGCTGCACATCAGCGATGTTACGAATGTCAGACAGGAAGGGGGCATAGTGGTATGGGTAATACCTGGGGTAGGAGGACAGGTAAGTGACTGACAGGAGCAGACACAGCCGGGCGTGGATGGAGACATACTCACCAGCCCCATGACTGAACCCCGTGGTAGTAGTAATGAAGGATCCACTGGATTCCCTCCACGTAGCACAGTGCCTGGCCGGCCAGGAATTCGCTGCAAGGACGACAGGCCTGACGAATGAGGCCTGCACTCAAACGCTATCGGCACGCGGTGCGGCTCGCAGCTCGGCAGGCGACTTACTCGGACACCAGCTCCACTCCCATCTTGGTCATGTAGTATGAGCGCTTGTACTGGCGAAACTCCGTCTCGAACATGTCGTCGTCCTCGCCGTCCTCCTCCGAGCATTCTGGGGCACGGGGGAAACCAGAAAGTCAGGAGGGCGGAAAAGGGGCAGAAAAATCAGCACGCAGGTTCACGCGAGGTACCTTTGGTAGGGGGGCCATCAGAATCCTTTCCCCCATCCAGAGCAGCCAGACAGAGAGAGCCTTCAGGAACCTGAGTGAATAGAGACACAGCTAGTGTGAGTAAGCAGTATGTCACATGGCCAGACAAGGGCTCCACCTCCTCACCTTCTTTTTCTTCTTGCTGTCCCGCCCCCGAACTTCCTCTGCTGCCAGGCCAGCTGCTTCGTTGAGGTACTTGTTCCCCACTTTGCTCTCGAACCACTTCAGATCCACGAAGATCTCGCCAAAGTGCTCGCGGTCAAACTGAAAGGGAGAAGGCAAAATCGGGAGCTCAAGGCATCGGGTATGTCCCCCCAGCTGTCAGACCGCCCCAGCGGGCGGGGCCTCACCTGAGAAAGCTTCTCCAGGTACTTCTCGAAGTTTGCCAGGTTCAGGTTCCCGTTCTCATTGAGATAACCTTGTGACACAGGGGCAGAGAGTCAGCCTGCACATCCGTGGGGATTCACAGCCCAGATGGATCAGCAGCCTGTGGATCAGCGCACCCACCTCCCACTTTGGGCAGCACGCTGATATAGGTGCGGTACAGCAGAGGCAGAGCGTCCTGGTCGATGTGCAGGTGAGGTAGATGAGGAATGAAGTCATTTCCCACCAGGAAGCCCATCAGTATCCAGTCATCAATGATTCGCTCCAAGTCGTAATCGAACGTGATCTGATTCTGTCAGTCAATACATCGGTGGATCAATCAATGCATGCCAATAAAAGGGACGTTTATCCTGTTACTGTCCTGAGTATCCGCCCCAGTCTGAGGGTTAATGCTATCTTCAGTCTACCCTGGAGGTCGGAAGTCAGAGCTGGGAATGACGACACACCCGAGGTACCCACACTCCAGCACAACACGTCGGAAAGCCATTTAGCAATACCAGCTCTAGCCAGGTTCATTCTTAGTCATTGCTAGCAATATCAAGTGATGATAATGCATTATACAGCATTTTGCAAATACAAGCATCATAACAACATGTCCACAGATAACAGTTGGACAGTACTGTTTGTATGACCAATTTAATAAGACACAAGACATAAATTGTAATAAACTGTATATAATTGTAACTTTCACTTCCGTTGATGATGGGCGGAACCATCTTAAATTCTGTGGATCAGGGTTCCTTGGACTAACAGAGTTGCAACTTCAGGGGGTGTTCCAGCTGAAATTTCAGACTTGGAAACTGCGACTTCCGAGCTCAAATGGAATAAGGCATAAATATAAGGCCTCCAAGAGAACAAGAGAGTGTCAAAGAGCTAAACTACTCACCCTTAGTGCAGAGAACTCATAGTCAATGTACTCCCTCATGAGGGACAGGTGCAGCAGATGGAAAGTGGTCTCCTCAGGAGCTGTAATCCTGAGACAGAAGCACGGCGACCCAGTGAGTGCAGAATCACGCAGAACACCGGCTCGGCGCTCGCAATTCCGCTCAGTCTGCATACCTTTTCTGGGACTTCTTACCGCCAAAGCGAACTTCTTCTCTCAGCAGAGAAAAATGAGGTTGATGGCTGACCAGACCAAGCATGATCTACAGCAGGAAAACACATATCACAATGCCCAGTCGGAGGGCTGCATCACCCGCATCACAGTAGGCCAATCAGATCCAACATCACAGTAGGCCAATCAGATAGCTATACTATTTATCTACAGAAATGTACTTATTTGAAGAAACCCAAGATTCATAAGTAAACAGTCGACGTGCACAGTATAGGAGGTGTATAGTGACCAAACGTGAAGACCTACCAGATCAGCATCTAGGCCATACAGACAGTGTCTAGTGTTTGGATCATAACTTGGCTTGGCGATCTCCGAACGAAGAAACTCCATGATCTTGTGCTCTCCTTCTCCAGGGGTCTAATGCGAGATATAGGCATGTTTACATGAGGTTCACAGGTTCAACTACCATCCCACCAAGCCTAGCCCTGCCGCAACCTCACCTCATGGCCGGAGAGATACACACTGACTCCCTGCCATAACCTGTCAGAGGACAGTTTGCTGTGGACAAAATATCTCAGCTGCCTCTGCAGTCTGGCCATAAAATCTGTCCCTGTAGAAAAAGATGGATTTAGGTCTGAGCAACAAAGCCCGAGCCAAAACAACCACCATCCACATCAATTCAAACATCTGTAATACCTGGGGTGATGCAGTTGGAGTCAAACCTCGCCTCCGTTGGGAGCACCTCACCCTTCTCAAGGGCCTTCTTAATCTTCTCCTCAGCCTCTTTTGCTGACCTTAACACATACAAGAATTTTTCAAACAGAATCCCAGAGCCATCAGATTGCACATGTTCCGGTCAGACCCCCGGAGGTACCTGAATCGTCTTCCTCTCTGCTGGTTCATCTTCGCTCGCGGAGCAACACCGTCCACAGCCATAAAGAACACTTTGCGCGGTTTGATGATGCGGAAGAGCACCTCCAAGTAGTGGAAAATGTCTGCGAAGATCTTTTCCTCAGAGATGCGAAAGTGCACATCTTCATCATTAGGGTGGGAGCACTGATGGATAATGCCATTCATGTCCAAGTAGAGGTTGTCAAACTCGGGGATCTAGAAACGGAAAGAATAAATGTTCAATATCTTCAGACCAGGAACCAGGAAAAAAAAAAAAAAAAACACACAAAAGCGCCCAGGGCAAGGATCTCTTCGGTGAAATAATCCTACATGTTAAAGCCCTAATATCAACATGAATTGGAGATTTTTATTATATTAACATTTAACTATGTAATATGTGTATGAGAGGGAGTATAACTATTGGCTATTGCTATAGAGTAGCAAGCCCAGAGCAGGAGGTGACAGCATCCAAATTAGTGTCACCCCTGCCTGGACAAGCAGCGCGTCCCACGTCAAAACGAGGAATTTTCTGCAATATCTCAACCGAAAAGCCTGACCCATTTTTTCCACACTCACTGTAATCGTTCGTTATTTTCTTTGTCGTTCTCATTTGCATCTCATTCTGTAAACTACTTTGTAAACTTATTTTGCAAAGTATTTGTAACTTCTCCGAAACGTTAAATTCATCTACATGCATTTAAAATTCCCTCATCTTTCTGCCATTCGGTTGCACTAATGTGGACCCTAAATTTTTGTTAAATAATTAAAGCTATACAACGTATGCAGCTTGATCAGCCAGTTAATGATCTACCGGTATGCCAATTGACCTGCACAGTCAACAGCTAGTTCGAGGGTCAACATTAGCAAACGTTTGGATCACTAGAGACAATAAAAGTTTACATTGTAGCATGACAGACAATGTAGCCGAGGTTAAACGCCTACATTATGAGCCGTTTGCCTTTTAAAGAAGCCGCGTATTCAAACATTGCAAGGTTATAAGGTATACAGCCAATGCCGGGCCTGCTACTTCACTTAGCCTCATAGCCATAACATACCTGATGTTCCTTGACAACTTCACTAAGACACGGATACCGCTCCGAAATCCACCGGTAAAACTTCGGTACTCCCATCCTGCCCCAGACAAGTGTTTCAAGATGTATTCAAATACAGTTCACCAAATCAACAGAAGGGAAAGCGTTTAGTTCCTAAAGTACTTGAATTCCCACAGAATTCAAGGTTTTGTTTCCGTCGATCGTGTTACGGTGCAGCGCTAAAAGGTGTCCGGGTGGAACTCGTAGTGTGCTATTGCGTGAGTGTGAACTTAGTAACACTGAGGTTACGAAAGCTGGGTGTGTTTTTGTCTCTACAAATTATGGGACGTACCCAAACACTTTTTTGGTATATATAAATATGTATGTCAGTGTTCATGTTCATTCGTCATGCAGACCAAAACCCTACAAGTCAGTGAATTGGTGTTTATCAACTGCAACCATGTACCCAATAATTGGGTGTGGTAATATAAAAGTTTACTTCTTAAGGGCTTGGTAAAAGATACATCTGTGCGCCAAAGCTCATAATCCTTTTGTCAAATCATCCATTTTCCAACGGCAGGGGTACACTCCAAATGGGATGCCAGGGCACCATCAATTTATTTCAAGACAAAATGTTACTCAAGGTAAAACCATTAGCACTGGCACAGATGCTTCAAGTGACTGCCTATGGACAAGCCGTCGTGATTTTTAAGTAGACTACATGTGCACCATGTATGCACAGGGCAAAGCCATCTCTTATCTGCAGAGTACGTGCAATGACATACTCGTAATGCTCTGTATCAGAGGAAAAGATAACACTTGAAAAAATATAAACCTGGACGTTGTACTTCTAGATTTCTTTTCCACCAGCCGAAAATGTACACTTAATTCATACATCTGATTACCTGGTTATCCAATTTGGATATTAGTGAGTTTAAATACCTTTATTACAGTTTCTGTAGTATTTGCATGTATTTATTGTGCATTATTCACACTTTAATCTATATTACAATTTCTCATTAAAACAATTGGCGTTTATTAATAACCTAGAACAAGCCATAAAGAAAAAGTTAACCCTAAAAACATATCAAATAAAGATGGCTAATTCTGTACATATAATTTGAGTTTTTTATTTATGTAAATATCTAGTATTAGAGTAATTAATGATGTCAATAATAACGGCACATTTTTCAATATTCCGCAAAATATTTAATGGCGTAATTCTTATTTATGAATATGTCCCACTTCCATCAACTCGAGATCTCGTCTGCGGTTCGCCGTCCCAGAACCGCCGTGACGCGGCGCGGCCCCGCTTTCCGATTGGCCGACGGGGCTGTCAATAACATGTAGGCGGGTTCTCCGGGGAAGATGGCTTCTATGTCGGTAGGCGAGCCACAAGCGATGGAAGGTGAGGTTGTACCGCTTTGCTCGGGCGCTGCAGCAGTTTGGCTATGACGATGGGCTTCGCTCTTCGCTCTGTATTTATTTCCCTGGGCGTGGGCCGTGCTCCGATTTAGCCCAAGCGACGCTTGGTCATGCAGCCCGGTGCTGAAGCTGCATTTACACCGAAAGCGCTGTCCCCGCTGCAGGGTTCTATTCTCCGCCAAGCTCGCGTTCGGGCATCATTAACGTTAACATTACTGCATGCTGCTGAGACACGTCTCGTAGATTAAAGCGTGCATTGGACGGGCACGTCATGCCGCCTTACTAGCCAACGGGCCCCGCCTGCTCCTGCGTGATCAAGCCGCCTGGTTGCACATTTCGGCTCTATATTTGCCTGTTTCTGCTGCGTCATATTTCTGTTTGTCATTAAGCTGGCTGAGTTTGCTACTTCGATTGTATTTGTGGACGTGTCAGACCCGGCCGGTTTGCGGAAGCTGGGCGTATGAGCTTGTTGATGGGAATCGGTAAGTTGGGCTGAATCCAGACCGTGCGATCCGGGGGATGTTCGTGGTATTTCGTATTAATGCAGGAAAAAAACGACGAGACGCGTGTTCTCCCTGCGTACTTTTGGAATCCGATGTGGTAGATGGCAGGGCAGTTTGCCCACTGAGCGGTACTTATCTTGTCCGCATCCCCTGGTGACAGCACTGCAGTACCGGGGGAAGCAATGCAGGACCATAGAATGGATGTATAGAATGGCCCGTAAGGATATATAGAATGGCCCGTAAGCTAGAAGGTGTAGGTGATGCTGCTGCTTTTCAGCAACACCTCCCGCTCTGTCTTCAGTGGACAGGAAGGGCGAGTCGGAGGAGTCTGGGGATGATGAGATTAAGCGCCGAAGCCTAAATGGGGAGCTGGATCCGCAGCAGCCACCCTTGTCAGGTGAGGTGATTATCTCACTGGTATTGGAATCTCATACCAGAATCACAGTGATGCATGATGTTTTAATCCACCCTGGTCCTTCTGTTGTTCACTCTCTTCTTTCGGAAATACATACCTGTGCCATCTTCAGAGAAGGAGGAGTCCCCAGTTGACATGGACACCATAACACTGGACCCAGAAGAAGAGGTAAAGTTTCACCCCAGGTGGCGGTATCTTTTTTTTTTTTTTTTGGGATCACCCTGAAAGCCTACTGTAATGTACAGTCAGATCCGAGCCTTAATTGCCACACTTTGCCATTTTCATGTCTCTCTCCAGGACGTGGATCTGATTCACTGTCGAATAGGGAAGATCGAGGGCCTGGAGGTCTTGCAGAAGGCAAAGGTCTGTGTTGTGCTTGAGCTTGAGGGCAGGGTGTGTGTTTGAGGAGAGTCTGTGTCCCCAGCCAGGTCTGTCCTGGCTTTGGCCTTCTTGAAGCATGGCTGGGATGTGTCTGGCTCACCTGGCTTTTTCTTCTGCTAGACACTGTCGCTGCGACAGAACCTCATTAAGCGTATTGAAAATCTGGATAGTCTGCTCTCTCTCCGAGAGCTGGACCTCTATGACAACCAGATCCGGCGTCTGGAGAACTTGGAGGCCCTGACCCAGCTTGAGTGAGTTTTCTTGTCCTTATACATCCATGCACACTGTTGACTGTGCAGTAGTTTGCAGTGTGTACTCTGTATATGGGTGGAGTTTCACGCAGTGTTCACAGAGTGTTTCGTTATTGACCTCCAGGGTTCTGGATGTTTCCTTCAACATCCTTCGTAAAGTGGAGGCTCTAGAGCGGCTCACAGGCGTGAAGAAGCTCTTCTTGCTGCACAACAAAATAAGCCGTATTGAGAACTTGGACCACCTGACCAACCTGGAGATGCTAGAACTGGGCTCAAACCGTATCCGGGTGAGGGCTCGCCCATGTGTAGCTAATCTCGACACCCTTACTCACACAAGCCTCTTAAGTTAAGAGAAGTTCTTGCTAAAGCGCACCAGTGATGCTCAAAGAGTGCTGTGATGTGATATATCCTCCTCAGGTGATTGAAAACTTGGACGCTCTCTCCTCTCTGACCAGCCTGTTTTTGGGCACCAATAAAATCACTCAGCTGCAGAACCTTGAAGGATTACATAACCTGACTGTTCTCAGTATTCAGGTACATCCCAGACATGCATGCATGCGTTTGTGTGTGTGTGTGCATGTGTTTGTTTGTGTATCTGTAACCTTGTGTGCTGCTACCTCCCTCAGAGTAACCGCATAACTAAAATAGAGGGTTTGGGGAGCCTGGTCAGCCTGAAGGAGCTCTACCTGAGTCATAACGGCGTTGAGGTACTTGAAGGCCTGGAATCCAACGTGAGTCTGCACAACGTTCACCTGTCCGCACGTCCTTATTAACATGTGTACAAAAGGTCTACATGATGTACGCACACTATACCAGACACCCCACTGTAGTTAATATTCCTGCAGTGTTTCATAGATTCGGGTCTATGGACATTTTGTAAAGAAGGGCAGTACTTTGTGTGGTTTACACCAGCGGTTCTGAAACATTTTGATCAATAGTCCTCATAAGACTTATTTTCAAACTTCAATGTCCGGAACAGTTTTCAATAATAAAAGACAGTTTCATGAATTAACAGTAACTTTCGATATTGGACGTTTCTGAATAACAATAGTGGGAACTTAACGTAAAGACTGATTATACGCTAGCTGATTGTTTTGGCTTTCTGTCATTGGGTGGTGGATTATGGCGAATTGTGTATGTATGAAGTTTCATAGTTCTACATTGTATTTTTGTACCTCAAACCATGTTAAGCCTTTTTACGTTAACCATATCGATTCATAAGGTGCATTTGCAGATCGGTCTGCATCTGGATCATGGTCTGGAATCGAGAACCCCTGGTTTAGAGCATCAGATATCTTTTGCTGTTATTACTTAATACTATGATGGATATTTATTGTTGCTAAGATAACTTAAAGATGGATACGGTTAGGGAGTGCTTTAAAGGTGTTGGGTTCCTCATATGGCAGTGATGGATCTCTAAAGTAAAGTTGTGAAGTAATATTGGTGGAAGGCAGTGCAATCCTTCCCTTGTCTGTTCTCGCCCCACGTTCTGCCTTCTCTGTCTGGACGCACACTCTCTGATAGAAAAAGCTGACAACTCTGGACATCGCTGCCAACCGCATCAAGAAGATCGAGAACATCAGTCATCTGACAGAGCTGCAGGAGTTCTGGGTGAGGAACACGGGTTGAATAAAGGGGAGGGAGGGGATGAGGCACAAAATTAATTAGGATGCATAATAGGATTCTTGCAGAGAATTGCTAAGAATAGCAATATCCGAATGAAGAATTTTGGAATGATGGTTGATGGTTGCTCTGTGGGTCTGTCTCAGATGAATGATAACCAGATAGAGAACTGGGCCGACCTTGACGAGCTGCAGAATGCCAAACACCTGGAGACGGTGTACCTGGAGAGGAACCCCCTTCAGAAGGACCCGCAGTACCGCCGCAAGATCATGCTGGCGCTGCCCAGCGTGCGGCAGATCGATGCCACGTTCATCCGCTTCTGATTGGTCCTGCCTGCGATTCCCCACAAGACCCTGGCCATCTCATCATCAGTCTCACTCTTGCACACATATACGTGCAAACACACGCACACATGCATACATTTGTACACGTACAGTTATTCCACCTATACTTATGAAGTCACATGGTTATTTGGACTCTTGCTGGAAGGTGTGAATAGTCTCCCCCCAAGAGCTTGATGGTTTTTGGTTAGTGCATATCATTGCCCCACTCCCCCTTCACATACAACCTAATATAGCCTCTTACAGGAAGCAGTGCATTCTGGGAGTTTAACCGTCTAACAGCAATATAGGAGCAGCACCGTGTGGTTCTCAGTCTGAGTCTAAGGCAAATGACGCACCCTGAACTTCAACTTGTGACTCCTGTTCCTTACAACCATCTGCAGCCCTTCTCATGCACACAGATTCTCCCCTTCTTGTCTGGTCGTGAGGGAATCTGACCAACTGAACAAAGTTTATTGCAGGATCTCTTAACAGGTCCCATTTTTTGGGGGGGGGGGGGCAAATAAGGTTTTCCTTTAAAAAAAAAAAAAAAAACTTCAATGTTTTTAAAGAATAAACAAGAATGATGTTCCTCTGTGCAGACTGCATTTGCTTGCATATGGGTTGCGTTGGTTGGTCTTGCACTGACATATTCTCTGGTATGGCTGGAGTGTGTCATGTCCAAGAGGGGCTTCAGCTGAGGCCTTTTCCACAGGGGGTGCATGAGGATTAGCCTGTAGCTGCATGTCATTGTTGCTCTGGTTGAGGCTATGGGGTTGCTAGGGACAAAGGGGGTAAAAGGCCCAGATCAGCCCACACAGGGGGATCTGCTTTGAGGGAGACTGGGTTCTGTCCCTGAGGCAAGTCATACACTACTAGTATTCCATAACTAGTTAAGAGGGTCTTCAGAAATCATTTGCTTTTTTGCTTAATGTTTTTCAAGTGCTTGGTTGACTGTTTTAAACTGAATGTATCATAAAGTATTAAATAAAATTGGGTAAAAAATCCTTGTTTTACCTGATTTTGTTGTGTTTCGCTCAGAATCAAGTATCTGTACACCAAGGTCAGAAGGTTACCTTTTATGTTGAATGTTTACTTTGCAAATTTAGTTGAGATGATAAAAAACTGTATGTGTTTCTGGGATAGCAATTTCGCATATGTGTAAAGCGAGCTTCCAACGGCAACGTCAATCTCTTTCGGAAACTTCAAAACGGTAGATGGCGCTGGGTTCTTCACCTTGTCGATAAAGCAAAGACAAGGAAAAAGTTTAATCGGACAAAATCGATGTTTGATCATTTTTCCCAGCGACACACATGGCAAGTCCATTAAACGCGTATATATTTAAAGTGTAATAAAATTTGGGGGGGAAAAGCAAGCACTCAAATGAAGGAAATACAACACCCATAATCCTACGAGGCATCCTGTGACGAGTGAGATTGCTGTTATCGTAGTTAGGTGCGCAGGCGCACAACTGTGTTGTTGTCGGCGGCGGTAAGATGGCGGCGTTCGGGGATACATCAGCTCTGGGGCTGAACGGGTTAATACAGCAATTTACAGCCATAACGGGTAAACACGTTTTGTTCACACTTATTTCAATTTTACTTCATATAAATTACTGTCAAAACAATGAGCCCGCGAAATAAGTAGGGAAAACTGCGTAGTCAGGACTGAAGGGGCATTAGAAACTACTGCCCCCTCTGTCAGCAGGAGAAAAGCCTACAACGAAAGGAAGAGATGGGCAGCCGTGC
Organism: Petrocephalus schoutedeni; assembly: GCA_026780765.1. Taxonomy (NCBI): domain Eukaryota; kingdom Metazoa; phylum Chordata; class Actinopteri; order Osteoglossiformes; family Mormyridae; genus Petrocephalus; species Petrocephalus schoutedeni. The sequence goes on along the minus strand of JAODKL010000044.1, from coordinate 12,932,812 downwards.
GTGGCCACCGACATCTCATATTGCCCGTTTCAGCGAGGAAAAATGGTCAAAATCGGAGTAATATTGGAGGAAAGCTGTATGGGGTCGTACATAAAGTTACTTTTTGACAGGCCGGTGCAGCGCTGGGTGTTATTTGCACATGCTTTTCCTGTAACGGAGCTGGCCAGGCTCTCTTCCTAACCTGGGACAGCTGGGTTTCAGGCAGCACAACCCAGAACGGACTGCTGGCTCCACCGGCTTCTCTAACACGTTTTTCAGATGATTTAGCCACAGCAGTAGAAGTGTCAACAGGCAGCCCGGCAAAACTTGCTGCTCGCCAGATAAACTTATGAATCAGGGTTATTGTTTAATTAAAATAAACGCATCGGGCGCAGGAGAGGGATGTTGGGGTAGTTGTGGTGCCTCGCATCATATTGGCCTGTCAATTGACCATTCATAAGACTGTTTCTCTCTTACTGTGTTTGTTCCTTTACTAGTTCTTAGGTGTCGAACTCTCATAAGCATCGACGAGATTAGGAATGTACATGACTGGTGTGTTTATCAGAACTGCATGAAGCGCCTGTTGATTAATTTACGGGCCGCCATCTTTCGCGCATGCGCAATGTCTGCGCGCATATGTTGCGCTTTGATTAACCAGTCGTAATAAACCTGCACGTTTTAAACCGCTTCATGACTGCCACAGTCACGAAAGTATTCATTATTGACCCCTTTGCTGATCTGGGCCCCTGTTTCCTAATTTATTTCATATTGTGATGTTTAAAATGTCTTGTTAGTGAGTTTGTCAGTTATTTCAAGGAGTAGACGGTGATATTCACGAAGATAATGTGCCCTCTTTTTTGAGAAATACATTAAACCTTTCCTAGACCCGTAGATAAATTGTTGGTGACATTATTAATTTTGAAAATAATCTGAAAGCGTTAAAAAGATGTGTGAAAATGGGATCCGACAGCCCAAATTTTAGAATTGGATTAGAGGGTCCAATTTTTAGAACTGAATTAGATTTCAGTCAGAATGATCTATCTCAGTACTTAATAAAGACACATACAATTCAAGTTATTTTTAACTTTTTAGATTTGGCTATTGTGGTACCCCCTAATCTGATGAGTGGGGACCTCAATGTCAATTCCACGGCGGGTTTCACTATTGATTGTAGCTACAACTCTCCTGAAAAGCATTGTCTTTCACGGTTTATTTTGGTTTAGTTTAGTGGGATTCTGTGACGAAATTGAGGGTGAATTTGACCGATACTGCTTTGAAAGAAATATCAGCAAGGTATAGCTTGGCTGCAGAGTAAGAAGCATCCTTTCTTTTTGACATCACTAAACAGAGAAATAAGTTGAATGCGAAGCATTTTGGGTATGTTTTCACACTGTCCTCCAGTCGATGTTCTTACCTGCCAGTACCTAGTTGAAATGTTAGTGTGGGCATTTACAAGCGGGTCAGTCTCTGTGTGACTGCTGCACATCTGCAGGTGCGACTGAGAGTGTTGGGAAACACATGCTAGAGGCCTGTGACAATAACCTGGAGATGGCTGTCACCATGTTTCTGGATGGAGGGGGTATGGTAGAAGAACCTAGCACCAGCTCCAGCTCTGCGGGGGCTTCCAGCAGCAGAGCGCCCCCTACAGAGTGAGTATTGAACTAATGCTAGGCGTGCACAGCTTATGCCATGTATGGGGTGCACCATGGATATTTTTTTAGGTCCTGGGCTTATCGCTTTCTCTCCACAGGGAAGAGGTTCGGGCCCCCATACCACAGAAGCAAGACATCCTGGTGGAACCAGAGCCACTGTATGGAGGTATGGTTTTTGCCATGATAGTCCTGATGGCCTTCACTGGGAGGCTGTGGCTCACCAGGCTGTCTGCATGCTTGGTCTGTCTCCGGCAGTGCCAAAACGACGGCGGCCGGCCAGATCCATCTTCGATGGCTTCAGGGACTTCCAAACAGAGACCAGTAAGGCTGTGGACCTGCTCGCGGTTTTGCCGACCTTGTGTTTTCTTGTAGGATAGGGCGCCAGGTAGAGACAGGCCGATGGCTTTGTGACCCTTGCAATGGTGTCAGTCCGACAGGAACAAGAGCTGAGGAACGGCAGCACAGTGGATAAGAAACTCAGCACCCTGGCAGACCTGTTTAGGCCCCCCATTGAGCTAATGCACAAGGGCAGCTTCGAGACGGTGAGATCCAACTTAGTGTTGCTGCATTCTGCATGGAGTGTGCTGTACAGTAATTGCCATACATGTTGTACAGAATATAGTGCAAACTGCACACTCTACAATGTACCAAATATTGAGTATGGTTCGCTGTATGCTGCTCACTTTACTTTGTGTACGATGTGCTGTATAACATGTACAGCACTGTGCAAAAGTCTTAGGCAGCCAAAGAAAAAGTTTAAGGTTATTTGTCTGGGCAGGAAGTGTATCTGAAAAGTGCTAACAGTTAACAGTAACACAATAAAAACAAACAAGAATTTCTGCTGTTCTCCAAAAAGTTTCTGATGTCTTGCTGGATGGCTAGATGAACACCGCTTCAGTTCCCAAACGTCTCCTCGGAATCACCTCGGCCGTTTCATGCATTTCTTATATTTCTCAACCAGCTCAATTAATTTATTAAATAATTTAATGTGGTTAGTCCTGGAGTAAAAAAATAAATAAATGGGTGTATTGGACGTTTGCTGCTAATACTGGAGTGATTTTGGAGAGATTCTGAAAAGATTGACACACTTCGACTGACATAATGTCATTGTCTTTTACCAACCTGAAGATCTTCTGGGGGCAGTGGTGGCCTAATGGTTAGGGAAGTGCACTTGTGATTGAAAGGTTGCTGGTTCAAATCCCCAGCCAACACGGTACTACTGAGGTACCCTGAGCAAGGTTCCACCCCCAAGCACTGCTCTCTGGGCACTGCTGAACCCTGCTACAATGGCACATGTGGGTTAAATGCAGAGGATGCATTTCATTGCTGTGCTGTGGTGTGTCGACACTCATTTTAAATATGATTTTCTTTGACTGCCTACGACTTTGGCACAGCACTGCAAATCTTGTACTGCACTGGTCTACATCGGGGCTATCTCTTAGCTTCTGTCTTCTGCTGTAGGCCAAGGACTGTGGACAGCTGGAGAACAAGTGGCTGATGATCAACATCCAGAACGTGCAGGATTTTGCCTGTCAGTGTCTGAACAGGGACGTCTGGAGCAATGATGCCGTCAGGACCATCATCAGAGAGCACTTTGTGTTCTGGCAGGTACTGCACCGGTGCAGGACAGTCCCCGTAAATGCCGTACACCCCGACCCTCACAAGACCGGAGGTTGACACCACTCGCGTGACGCTTGCTGTTCAGGTGTACCATGACAGCGAGGAGGGCCAGCGCTACATCCAGTTCTACAAGCTGAACAAGTTCCCCTATATCTCCATCCTGGACCCCCGCACAGGTGACGCTTCGTTCTTGCTGACCACTAAGCCCTAGGTAGCTTTCAGCTCTGAGAGCCTCATGCCTCCTGCTTTACATTCTCAGGCCAGAAGATGGTGGAGTGGAACCATCTAGATGTGCCGTCATTCCTGGAGCAGGTGACGGGATTTCTAACAGAGCACGGCCAGCTAGACGGCCTGACCAGTCGCCCGCCTCCCACAAAACGCGCACGCTCCGTAAGCAGCCCTGCCTCTCTTGCCCTCCTCCTTCCCGTCTCTTTTTTTGTTGCCTCTGACCTCTACTTGGCCCCGCCCCCCAGGAGAGTCTGATTGACGCCAGTGAGGACAGCCAGCTGGAGGCCGCCATTCGAGCCTCGCTGGAGGAGACCCACTATGAGTCCCAGCAGACCCGGCCGGACTCGCGCTCTGAGGAAGACTCGGACGCCGAGCCCTTCTCGGACAGCGAGGGCCTCATCTCCGTGGACGGCTCCGATGAGGAGGCCCCCGCCCCGGCCCCGCCCCCTTGCCCGGACAGCCCCGCCCGCCACAGGAAGTCTCCACACAAGGAGTCCAGCCACAGGAAAGAGGAGAGCAAGAAGAACCACCTGGAGACGCCTGTCACGCCGCAGCCCTGCAGGGAGGGACTCGGGATGGCGAGGAGGCAGAACTCGGAAACGAGGGGATGCGAGCCCGGCGCCGAGGACCATGGCGATCCGGGCCAGCCCAGTGACAGCGGTATGGGCTACAAGGAGAGGGATTTACTGGGTTTACCGGAGGACTGGACATTTTAGAATGAAATATTCAGAGTCACAGGTGACGGAGATCAGCTGCTCCTCCCCAGACGTCACAGTTCACATCGCAATGAAAGTAGCCAAAATACCCACTCTGGGTTGTGAACCTGCATGTCTCACTCACTCACGCACCCACCCACACACACACACACACACACGCACACACATATGCATGCTTCAGCTCTGTACCCCACATTAGCCTTTGCCCGTTCACCCAAAAGCCTTGGGTCCTGGAGCCACCATAGGTCAGACTCGGCCTGTTGACCCCTGCTCTGACTAGCCGTGTTCCACCCGCAGGTCCGAAGGCTCAGCTTATGCTGCGTTACCCCGACGGCCAGCGGGAGCAGATCGCCCTGTCTGCTCAGGCTACGCTCATGGTATGCTCGCCGGACGCTTATCTCCCTCGACCCCAGCATCCCGGGCTCTCTGACGTGGGTTAACTCCCTGTCCCTTTTCTTCTAGGCGTTGGTGAGACATATCCAGTCTAAAGGTTATCCAAACGAACGCTTCGAGCTCGTCACCAATTTCCCACGGCGGAAGCTGTCTCACTTGGACTATGACATCACATTGCAGGAGGCGGGGCTGTGTCCGCAAGAGACTGTCTTTGTGCAGGAGAGGAATTAGGCTGTGTGATGCCCCTCATCCCCCCCACCCTGACATCACACTCACTCCAGACCCACAGTGCTGCAGGCTCCGCCCATCCCCTCAGTGTAATTGGCCCTAAGAGGTGTCCGTCAGGTGGTCATCAGCCGCTCCATTCTGTGTACTGTCCATGGACACAGTTACCCAGCAAACAGTGAATTCGGTCCCTGTTGCTACACATACATGAAGTCATTGAGCGTTTGTAGAATACGGCCTGACTGTAGAGATCAGCACTGGCATTGGCCAAGGGCTGCTGGGAAATAAAGATGGTGGGTCACAGGATGGTGGTTTCCAGAAACCATGTGATATCCGAAGAGGACATAATTCTACTCATTATTGTCAGTTAACCATTTTCCTGTTAATGAGGTAGTGGCTTCCGGACAGCTGCAGCTGGGCGATGCAGACTCGCTCCTCTGAAGGGAGAGACATGTCATCTTCGAGTGTTCGTCAGGTGGTCATGGGAAACTGGGAGCCTGCCATCACCATGGTGATCCTGGACCAGAGACTGGGTGTAGTTATTGACATGTAGTTACAGGATTTTCCTTTTTTCCTTTTTCTTTGATTTTTATATGACCTATTTCCAGAAAAAAAAGTTGCTGATTCTCAAATATAACCTTCACATCAAAGGGTGCTTGTTCGTATGTTCTGTCTGTCCAGCACCTGGAGGGTCCTCAAGCCAATCGCTGACACACTGGTATGTTCCGCATTGCTCTCCACCTTCCACCTATCAGGGGGGTTAGGTTGTGTCCTGGGGGGGGAGATGGAGTTGGGGTCAGGGGCCATGGCCTCGCCTCTACCATCCAGGACCCAAAGGGGACCATCGACTGTATGCAGCAAACCCAGCTGACTTGGCGGAAGTTGGGCCTCAGGTGCCGATTGCATACTGGTACTGCTCAGCCTAGTCCTACATTTCCTGGATGAGCCATGTTTTTAAATTTTTGCCCTCTGGTTGATTTTAAATAGATGAGTGTAAATTCACTTTGGATTCAAACCATGGATTTTTGTTGGGTACTTAGAATGCAAAACGTCATAAGACTTAGCTAATCTTCAAATTGGCAGTCTGCCTAAAATTCACCTCTAAATGGACTGTTTCTTATCCGGCCAGATGGGAGTAGTCTATGTAAATTATTATTATTACTTTTTTGCTCAATTAGTCCCTCAGTTATTCTCCGGTGTGGTGATGCTGTGGGTAGCATTGTAGCCTTGCACAGCTAGGGTTATGGGTTCGATCCTTAGCCCATCCCTGTAGTACAGAAACACGCAGTTATGCTAATTGGTGTCTCTAAATTGCCCATAAAGTGTGATTGTGTATGTGTTGTCGCAGACTGGGATTGCATTCAGGCTGTCCTGTGCTTTGTGCTTCCTGGTATCAGTTGCAGGCTCCTGGTGACTCCGTACTGAATAAGTGCTTATGGATAAATGATGGCTTTCAATGTTTCTCCTCCCTTGTTTTCCTAGAACAGAAGCCCTAACAGGCCTGTTTGCAGATGAGCACAAGACAAGCTCAGACCCCCTGCAAAAACACATAGAACCCTCACCTTAAATCAACACACCTGTTGCACCTGGAGTGTGCTGCTCTGCCTGGGTAGATCAGCTCTGATTGACTACCTTCTATAGAGGAGGTGGAGATCCACAAGGAAACCACAGACTTACATAAGCGATTTTGAAGCCCTATTTCACCTCATTGAAAAATCTGCAAGGTCTTTCTAGTTAAAAATTCGACAACTGTTCTTTTGACTGGGCTGTAGGATGAGTGCCCTTTTCACTTGAGTTTAGTGAGTCAATATTCCCTTTTCTGATTGGATTAACAAGGGCCCAGGCAAGGATATCCTCAATGTTTTCACTGTAAATAATGCACTGGGTAGAGGTGACTTTTAGTCAGTGTGCGTGGGTGTGTGTCTGTGTCTGTGTGCGTGCATGTTTGGGTAAAACTTCATGTGCTTTAAGGGACCAAACTTTTCTGTTTTATGTACACAGCTTGTCTTAATATTTTACTTGAAAGAAATCAACCAATAAACAGCTTTTTCAGTACCTGTTATCTGCCTTGCCCTTGCTGTCTGGGTGTGGCTTTTTTCTGGGGTCTCTGTGCCTGTGCATGATGGGAAAGTTACTACTGTCTGATGGCTTACTGGTGCTGTTTTGCCTACATATGGTGTTTGGGGGAGATGGGACATCAGTGCTGGATAATCCTCAGCAGCCAATCCCTCAGTGAGACCCTGTCCTCATTCTACAAATTCTAGGAGCTGATTGCTATTGGGTTTTGGAGGTGCTGGCTGGATCAGGGTACTGAATTTTAATTTTTTTTATTTTTTTGGTGGGGGGGGGGGGAGCTGGTACTGTATTGTTTCGATAGCAGAAAAGATTGCAGTAGTTTGAATATCACTTGTCACGCCAGAAACCACATCTCTGGCAAGTGATACTTTGAGTTGTCAAACGATCAATAGAAGTTGATGTATGACCTCAGTTTAAACTGTTGTTTGAGGAGGGGGTGCTGTCATGGTGTCCGTCAGAGCAGGGGTGGGCAATCTTATCTGCAAAAGGCCAGTGTGTATGCAGGTTTTTGGGATAACCTTAGATCAACTATTCAAACCCAGGTGGGAGGACTCTTCAGCCAATCAGTTAGGTTACCAATTAGGGAGCTGTAGTGATAACCCACATACGCAACGGCCCTTTCTGCCCACCCCTGCATCAGAGGGTAATGGCGATTCCTGTGCTTCTCCAAGCCAGGGGTTTCCAACTCTGGTTCTGGAGAGCCTCTGTCAATTAGGTTTTATTTATTTTTTTAAATCCTACCTCACAGGTGTTACTCATCAGAAGCCAATTAGAATAGAAAACTTACTGGATCGTAGCTCTCAAGGACCAGAGATGCTTCTCTCATCCTAAGCAGGGCTGTCTTCTGGGCCTTTATAAGTTACATCCGGCCAGTTCATTCATGGTGTCCGTTGAGACAGCAGTAAGTAGAAACCTGGGAAACTCAGCCCAGCAAACGTTCAATGATGTAGGAAGAGATGTAAAATCAGGTTCAGGTTGGAGAGCGTGCATCGGTACAGTCTGTTGCTGTATCCTCCACATGATGAAACTCGGGATCCCGGTTGGCAACCCCCCAGGCCCATCTCAATTAGAGTCAGCTTTGCTTCGACATAGCCAGCTCTAATACTGAGACGCTTCTGAAGAGCCTGATTATCAGTATCAGGTGTGTTAAATTAGACCTGCACCAAAGCTCTCCAGGAGCAGGATTGGGCAGCCCTGCTCTATACAAGAGACAAACGTCTCAGTTTGGCAGCTCAGAAAAACTTATAATCTGAAGCAGATCACAATAAATGGAATGCATATGAACCTGCCATGTGAGATACATTTACAAAGCTGATCTCATAAATTACAACCTCAAACCTTTCATTGCAGAAGTATATGGACAGGGTAATTAAGGAATACTTACAGGAAAGAATACAGTATGATGGGTACCCTGTTTGGACCCTGCAGATGCAGAAACCTGTTATGCTGCCGCTGTGGTGAAGAAAAACCAGCAGCTTTGGGTTACATGAGCTGAAGGGGAGGAAGACATGCCACACAGGACTGGGCAAGTCTGCAGGGTGGAACATCCCCATCGGAACATTGGTGTCCATGGGAGACATTGCCTGGACAGGGCAGGAGGATGTCCCCCTTGAGAAGGGTGAGCTGCCGCTTTGCATTGTGGGCTGGCAGAAATGGGACTGATGAATCTGCCGTCCCTTACAATGTTTCCCCATCCTCAGTTGTTCCAGAGTTCTTCTCCACCAGCTGTGTTGACTGTGCTATACCTGATTCTAATCTGTGCCAGCTTTGCAAGGGTGATCTGAAGCCTGGCAGGGTTAATAGATGGAATTTAGATAGGAAAGATGGGGGGTTCAGGGCAGGGCAGGGCTGGTAGGTTGGTAAAAAAATGTCTAGGCTAGACTGAAGTGCTAGACTGAAATGCTGTCTGCTTGCAGTGTACCCAACGCCCTGTGCTAAGCAGGAATGTACTTTGTTCTCTTCCCAGTGCAAAGATTCCATGGCAATCGATGGAGATCAGGTATATTCAGCAGGGAAGTGTGGCCTGGTGCCAGCCATGGCAGAGCAGGATAATGCAGGTATTGGGGGGCTGTAGGCTGTCTGCTAGTCACTGTGATGCTGTGTGCTGACCTCTGTATGCTTGTCCTCTGCTTTTTTCTCAGGAAAGTGTGACTCAACAGGCAGTAAGTACAATTTCATCACCTTGCAGTGTCTTGAAGTGCCACTGGAGGGCAGCAGTGCTGATGTGCAGGTCTCTTCTTACAGAGACAGCCTCGTCTTACTTTGCGGTGGCTGTGGTGAGGAAAGGCTCCGGTCTCACCTGGAGCACACTGTTGTGCCACACAGGTCTTAGTCACACAGTGGGATGGAACATTTTCCCTGATGTAAGTGTCCTGGGAGTGCCCAGGTTCCCAACACCAGCATCTAGATCACCTTGCAGGTTTGTGATGTTTACAGCGTGGTGTCTTTCTTCTCTGACCCCTCAGAGCTGGAGCAGGCCTGCGTATTCCACCCATGTCAGCAGAAGTCATAGAAGAGGGACCTATGGTCACATCTGGTTCTTGGTCAGTAGAGTCCTTCACAGAAGACTGTAACTTAGAGTGCAAACAGCAATAAAGTATAAATTTTAATTGTATGGGATCTGAGTAATATATTCCGTCTGTGTTCATGGCCTGCTCCCCTGAGGCTCCCCAACTCTTCCTGTGAACCCCCAGCTTTTCCATAGGTTTGTGGTAGGTTTCAACCATCAGCACTCTTGATTTGACTAGTAAAGGGCTTTAGGGTTAGTTTGTTTGTTTGCACAATAGTGTATTGAATTTGCACTGTGTACCATAGGGAAACTACATTAAAACTGAACCATTTCTAACATACGATCAATAGAGTAGGTGTTTCGGTGTACTCTGCAGAATTTAGATGAAAATACACCCTTTTCAATTACTTTTTTCCATGGAACAATCACAAAATATCAGAAACAAGAAAACTTTTTATTGAGGGAAATTGCTAGCTATATTTTATATATATATATATATACATACACACACACACACACACACACAGGATTGCGTACCTGTCTAAATGGGGAACGTCCATTCTTTTGTATGGGAAAATCCCTAATCCCAATTACGACACCCTTAATGGCTACCCAGCCCTAAACTAAAGCATAAGTAACCAACCAAAGTACAAGAGTTTTGGCTTTTTTACTTTTTTGATCGCGTTCAGCAATTATTTTTATAAAATTGACCGGTTTGAGAAACGCTGCTCTACAGGGAGCAATCTCCATATCCTCTGATTACCCTCCCAGTGTGGCTTCTGCCATATCCTCTGATTACCCTCCCAGTGTGGCTTCTGCCATATTCTCTGATTACCCTCCCAGTGTGGCTTCTGCCAGTTCAGTGTCAGAGGTTAAAAGGGACTGCGGTTGTGATTTCATTCATTATGGAATTCTTTATTCAGCCAGATCCATCAAAGGGTTCTGAGAAGTGATGAGCTATGTGAGGTCAATTGTCAATTGAGTGGATTGTTGTAATAGACTTAACTTACTTGCCTTTGTATACGTTCTATTACTGCTGTAATACTCTATTATCTGGGAGCACACACCGCACAGTAAGTACCTTACAGCGTATTCAAAATACAGCAGCTCAAACTGTCACCAGGAGCAGGAAGTTTGATCACATAACCCCTGCTCTAGGTTCCCTACACTGGCTTCCTGTAAGATTTAGGACTCACGTCAAAGTTCTCCTACTTGCATATAAGGCACTTAAAGGTCTAGCACCTGCCTACCTAACAGAATTACTTCAAGTTTACGCTCTGCATCATACACAGAATGTAGGTCTCCTTGTTGTACCACATATAAATAAAGCGACTGTTGGCGGTAGAGCATTCTGCTACAGGGCCGCTATATTGTGGAATAGTTTGCCAGCCTTTGTTCGGGATGCCAAATCAGTCTCAGTCTTTAAATCTTAACTGAAGACCTATTACTTCAGTTTAGCTTACCCGCAATCTAACACATAGCACAATGTAACTATGGCTGCTGGTGCCACTGCACATGCCTTGTTTCACCTCCTGCGCTTGTCCAGTAGTGTGTCAATGCATGTTCTGATCATCCATGCTATCTGCCTTCCCACATGTCTGGAAGATGCCCGGGGTAGGCACCATCTGATCTGGAGTCCTGGTCCAGCCCCACGGAGGGGTGACATAGTGGATATGGCTTGCAGCCTTCAACGTCATGGGTACAGCCGTCAAATCTGCCACTGAAACAGGGCTGGCATGGAGAACTGATTCACTGATGGACTTCGACCACAGTTCTCACTTTGAGCAAGCAAGCTCACTCCTCCTTTTTCTGTGATGTTAACATGCCCAGGGGGGATGCCAGCTGACATTGGAACACCAGAGGTTTTATTTCTCCCTGCTTGGGAGTTTTTGGTTCCTCTCCTCCGTTATTAACTGGCTTTCTTTCTTTCATTTCTTTGTAATTCATTTTCTCTGTTCTACTTTATTTTGTTTATGTTAATGTATTGCAGCACACCCATGTAAAGCACCCTGGGACAACTCTGTTGTGAAGGGCGCTATATAAAAATTAACTGAATTGAAATTAACTTGTGAGTAACTTGTGTGATATTAATTGGTTTTCGATCACGTCTGCCCAAGGACTGTTATGGAAGTTGTGGGTTCAGCAGCTCGCTAGCATTTTATATTGCTGTACTGCTAAAGAAAGTCATTAAAAGGTAAAAATCTAGTTTCCCCGTGCTTAAATTGTAAGTCTCACTTAAAGATATTACAAAACTGGTGACGAGGATGTTTCATTTGCACCTGTTGTGAGAGGTTTTTGGAGTAGAACATGACAGTTTTTCAATCCATCCATCCATTTTCTGTTACTTGCCTGGGTCACTGAGCCAGCAGTCTGAGCAGGGGTGCCCAGGCCTCCTTCTCCACAGTCGCCTCCTTCACCTCAATAAAGATAGTGGGTAACAGGATGGTGGTTTCCAGAAACAATGTGTTAACCTTTTTCCCTATTTATCAGTTAGTGGCTTCCAGACAGCTGCAGCTTGGCTCCTCCTCTGAAGGGAGAGAGATGTCATCTTCAAGTGCTCGTCAGGTCCGTGTGGTCAGGGGAAACTGGGAGCCTGCCATCACCATGGTGATCCTGGACCAGAGACTCAATGCAGTTATTGACATGTTGTTACAAGAATTTCTTTTTTTTTAGATTTTTATATGACCTATGCTGCTGGCCAAGGACCAGGAGACGAGGTGGGCACTGGCCAGGGACTGGCAGACTGGACTCTCCCGGGATGCCTGGGGGCAGACTGGACTCTCCTGGGATGCCTGGGGGTAGACTGGACTCAGCCCCATAGGTCCCGTCCATACCAAGGTCAGACACGAGGACCAGGAGGACACCTCTGGGCTGGGCATGGCGGCACCCTCGCCTGGGCCGGGCGTGGTCGCGGCACCCTTGCCTGGACCGGGTAGCTGGAGCATGGACAGAGCACCACTCTCTAGATTAGAAGCCAGACCTGCAGCACTGACCAGAATTCTTACTGAGTTCTGTCATTCTGTCAGGACGAGGAAGACAGGGAGATGAGAGCAGGTGTTGGGGAAAAAACAAAGCAGGCTTTGTCTAGAGCAGGGAAACAGATTGTGCTTATGGATGAATGATAGCTTTCGCAGTTTGCCCTCCTTTGTTTTCCTAGCACAGAAGCCCTCATTATGGAAGCCTGTATCTACCATCCATAGTAGAAAAAAACACAAATTTATCTCAGAATTATGACTTATCCCCTCCATTCTCCATTGTGCAATTCTTATTTTATTTAATTATTTAATTTTCCAAGTTTCATGAATTTCCGAGTTCTTTACTAAGAACCAACAAGTAGCCATAACTTCTGGTCACGTTGTAATGGTTCAATGAGATGCACTGAGTCACTGCGGTGAAATCAGCTTTAGGTTGGATATTCGACAGATATTCAGATCCATTTCCTCCACACCTAGCGGAGGTTTTTGACTCAAGCTAGCCACATTAAGCAGGCTGAAGATGGTTTAGAACCCCACAGAAGACTGCTTGTTGCTGATTAATGGACCGTCAACAAATTACTGCCTACAACAAACCGTTTATGTATTTTATTTTTATTAATGTAATTTTTATATGATTTTTTAGGAAAAAATTTGGATTTTTAAAAAACTGGATCCCATAGTTTCGAAGCTATTGATTTTTCCCTTGCTAAAATATAAATTAAAAAAAATATATTTTAAAATATATTTTATATTTAAATTTATATAATATTAAAATTTAATATAATATAAATTTAATTTAATTTAATATTTAAAATTTTTAATAAAAAATTTTATATTATAAATTTTCCTCATGCAAAATACATAAAGGGTTAAACATTAATAAATGTCACCGTGTCCTGTGTGTCAAAGGTAGTACTACACCTTGCAACTGGATTTAAATAAGGGCAGCATGTGACTCAGTAGACTAAACCTCTGTGTCTGTGATCAGAAGGTTGCCAATTCAAACCCAACCTTCGCACATCTGTGGGGTGTTGACCCCCAGCTCCCTGGGCACCACCTCAAACAGAGTGATATTTATTGATGTTTAACCCTTTATGTATTTTACCTAATTTATTAGGGAAAAAAAGTTTTTTTTCAATAGCGTCAATGCTTTGGGATCCAGTATTTTCAAAACCCTATTTTTTCCATAAAACAAAATCATATAAAATACATATGGTTAAAAATGAATGGAAATTGCTTTGTCCTAAATATAGTACTACAATTTGCATCTGTTTTGGGGTCACTAGTATTTTGTTATTCGGGCAGTAATCCTTAATAAGCGATTGTCTGTGAGGCTGTGGAACTGAACTGTCTATAGACCGCTTATGCCGGCTAACTTGAGTGAAATACTGCTGCCAGGTCTGAAGTGTAGTTCTGAATATCTGTCAAATATCCAACCTAAAACTGATTTCACTGATGGCTGACTCTGCTCAGTCCAAGCATATTAGTATTTCCAGTTATGTGTGTTGTCATGTCCTGCCCTGCCTGACCCTCCTGTCTCCTCCAGGGCATAGCTCTAACAAGCCATGGCTGGTTAATCTCACCTCTCATTCCTGCCCTTCTGTGACTCACTCCAGCTGCCTCTTTTTTGCTCTCTTGTTAATCCAGTATTTAAGTGCTTCCCAGTATTGTGATCCCCTGTTCTGTCATGGAAGTCATGTAGTCCTGTTGTCCATGCCCTAGCCTCCCCTTGTGATCTGTGATCCTGTTTCTTTGCCAGTTCCACTTTTGTTAGTAAAACCCCTTGTTTTGGCCTAATACCTGCTCCCATGTCCTCCATTCTGCCCATACTCCTGTGAGCAGTATCCTATATCAAAGCTCGCCATGATGATTATCCTGTAAATGTTAACAGGTATGAAATTAGAAGGGGCAATAAAACTTTTCACATAATCTGGTGTCTAACATACCTAACAATAATGCTTTGTGCATTAGACCTTCAAGACCCTGCAGCAGCCAATAATGTAATACCTACCGTTAATGTAAAAACTGCCAATAATCTTTGTTATTAGTGTCATAAAAGCTGATGACATTACTTTACAAATATTTCTGAATCAAAAACATCTCATTACATTATTGACATTTATTACATGAAAAATATGACATTATTAACAGTTTTTTTACATTAGTCGTAGTTGGCTGCTACAGCCCCTAACAGCCGTGACATCACAGAAAGTTTGTTCCAATTAGTCAGTAAATATCAAACGTGCCTTGCAGTTAATTGTCTTTCAAGCTACTATAATCCTAGGCAAACACTGGCATCACAAGAATAACTGAGTAACTCAAACCAAGGCAATGATGGCAGTACTAGTGCCACCATGGGTTGCTGCTTTCAAAATGTTGTGAGCTAACAAACTACTTGCCAGCAGATTATGTGAATAATGCATATTTGGGATGTGTCCCTAAACAGCATCCTGCAGAGGAAGTGATCCTGCCTGATTGGGTAAAAAAAAAGTCTGAGAAGTGTTTTTTCTACTCCAGATGACTCTGACCGCTATTGGTCAAAACGCCTGGCACCCCTGGAGTGTGCTGCTCTGATTGGGTAGATCAGCTCTGATTGACTGCATGCTATAGAGGGGGTCGAGATTAAGGACACAACAGACATGCATCAGCCATTTTGAAGCCCTGTTCTTTCACCGCACTGAAAATCTGCAATGTCTTTCTTGTAAGAAATTTGATATGACTGTTCTTTTGAAGTATTCCCTTTTCTGATTAGGCCCCATGAGAGGATATCCTCAGTGTTTTCACTGTAAATAATGCACTGGGTAGGGGTGACTTTTAGTCAGTGTGAGTGGGAGTGTGTGTGTCTGAGTATGTGCTTCTTTGGGTAAAACTTTATATGTTTTAAAGGACCAAACTTGTCTATGCACACAGCTTATCATGATATTTTACTTGAAAGAAATCAACCAATAAACAGCTTTTTCAGTACCTGTTATCTGCCTTGCCCTTGCTGTCTGGGTGTGGCTTTTTTCCGGGGTCTCTGTGCCTGTGCATGATGGGAAAGTTACTACTGTCTGATGGCTTACTGGTACTGTTTTGCCTACATTACTTCTGGTGTTTGGGGGAGATGGGACATCAGTGCTGGATAATTCTCAGCTGCTAATCCTTCAGTGAGACCCTCTCCTCATTCTACAGATTCTAGGTGCTGATTGTTTCTGGGTTTGGGGACTGCTGGCTGGATCAGTGTACTGATTGTAACTGGATTTTTTTTGGTGGGGTAGGGGAGGGGGTGGTGCTGGCTGGATCACAGAGGGGATTGTAGCAGCCTGAATGTCATTTGTCATGCACCAAACCACATCTTTGGCAAGTGATACTTTGAGTTGTCAAACGATCAATAGAAGTTGATGTATGACCCCAGTTGAAACACTGATGTTTGAGGAGGGGGTGCTGTCATGGTGTCCCATCAGAGGGTAATGGCAATTCCTGTGTTTCTCCAAGACTTAGCAGGGCTGATCTTGTCCTTTGCACCTTTACAAATGACATCAGGCCGCTGTACAGTATAGAAGTGTTTCCTTCAATCTGACAGGTGTGACAGCAGGAATTGGTCTTTTTCTGCCTTCACCGGGATCAGATCACATCTGCTTCAAGCTGCCTGTTTGTTAGCTTGCATGTTGTGTAATGTTGACTGTACAAACAGAGTCAATGGAAGATCAATCAGTGCAAGGAATCCTGGAAAAACCAGCAGGCCAGCAAAAGTTCAGCAATGTGGGCAGAGATGTGAAATCAAGAACCGATTTATCATGCCTTATAGGAACCGTTTCTGCCTCTGAGAAAAATGGCCTCTCTGACTTCTTAGCCAGCCTGTAAAATCTATTGTGAAGGTGAAACCCCCTGTGTGTGTTTATCCTCTCGCCTCGTCCTTCCTGAAATTACCATATGTGTTTGTCTGTTGTGAAATTTCAACCTCATGTAATAAAGACTGTGGTGAAGCAAAATGTTCCAAATGTCTCAACTCCTCCCGTTTATCAAAATGAATCTTCTAAAGTAAATTAAGCTAACTGTCACGCCCTGCCTTCCGGCCCCTCCTGTTTTCTCAATAGTGCGGCTCTAATGAGCTACACCTGGTATGTGTTAGTCTTACCTCTCGTTTTAACCCTCATGTTAACTCACTCCAGCTGCCTCCTGTTGTGATCCTTATAAATGCCTTCCAGTCCTGTGCTCCCCAGTCCAGTCATTAAATTCATTGCGTCTGCCCTACTTGTTCTCTGAGCCTTACCGTGTTTAATGTCCTCCTCCTTTTGGATCCACCGTGATCCCTTTACATTACTTTTTCTGAAATAAAACCCCATTTTGTTTGCCCTGATTCCTGCTCCTGTATCCTTCCTCCCGTTGTACGTGACACCAATAGGAGCAGTGATTACTTCAAGAATTATCATTGCACACTCCATTTATACAGCTACTTGGGCTCAAAATCATCAAGACAAGACAAAGTGTGTATCTAATCTCAACCTAAACAACAATGTCATGATTGTTACCAGTTAATCACTACGTCACATCTGTCAGCAAGACTCAGACTCTGCAACATCTACTGTTTTGATGCCACCCCATATGTTTCAGAATGCAGCTGATATTATGATAATAATCAGAGTAGGTGATTTTTAAATGTGCTGTTGGCATATTAATGGCTTGGTTTTCAACAGGTGAACATTACAGCAATAATTAAATGAGAGCCACACTAAGAGATGTTTAATGTGCCAGATTGACCACTGCCTTTGAAAAAAGATAATGAAGATTTCTTGTAAATAACTGTGAACTCCTCAAAACAGCCCTGTGATGTGAATTTCCCAAATTAAGAAACAGGGTTCTTATCAATGCGAAGCCAGCACTCCCTAGTATTGTGACCTCCACTCTAAAGGTCTCCTGGATT
>JAODKL010000044.1:12891533-12913361 GCA_026780765.1 Petrocephalus schoutedeni | reverse complement strand
GTTGGTTACTTGTGGTTAAGGTTAGGACTGGGTTGGGGTTAAAGGTGTTGTGATTGGAATTAGGGTTTTTTCCCATATAAATGAATGGAAGGTCCCCATTTAGTTAGGTACACAAGTCTGTGTGTGTGTGAATGTGTGAATGTGTCATTCAGGTGACTGTCATGGTTCATTTGGTCCTTTCCGTCCGTCATGCTGGCCTAAACGATTTATTATTGCATTTCTGCCTGTCCTTCTATTTTCATGGAAACAGCCAAATACTTCAGCCAGAGCTGTGCCCCGGGGGCTGATTCTGAATCCTCGCTGTGTGCTCTCTGTGTGGGTGATGGCAAACCATTACATGATTCAAGGTACAAATGCAAGCCCATTTCTGAGGAGCAGTTTTATGGCTACACTGGGGCCTTCAGGTTAGAGGCGTCAATCTTCCTATGCTTGTGGCCACAACCAAACCTGTACAGATTCTGGGCTGACCTGCCTTTACCCTGCAGATGCCTTGTGGAGGGTGTGGGAGATGTCGCCTTTATTAAGCACACTACTGTTCAGGAGAACAGTGATGGTGGGTGACTATGTCCATGTGTATGATGCTCTTTACTGCTAATTTCCGTCTTGCTTGTATAGGAACACACATGATGTATAAAGGCATCTAGATCCACATTTTCTGTATCCTCTCTTGCAGGAAATGGTGCTCCGTGGGCAAAAGATGTGAGGTCTGAAGACTACGAGCTTCTGTGCCCTTCTGGACCAACAGAAACAGCACCACTAAGCCAATTCGAGAGCTGCCATCTAGCCAGGGTGCCTGCTCACGCTGTGGTGACCCGCCCTGAAAGCCGGCGGGATGTGGTGTCTATCCTGAAAGACCAGCAGGTGGGTGTGGTCTCAGGGAAGCTGTTCAGCTGTCAGTCGTTTCTGCTGCCAAGGTAGTTGAGCTGCTAAAAAGCATTTGTATGTGATAACCCAGGTACATTTGCCATTCAGAGCTGAACTCAAAAGAGACACACATCACCCCTGACTAGTAATAGATTTTCTTTTGTCTTATAGTCAGATATTTGTGTGCATATGTATCCTGGTTTGGAGTGTCTGCCTGTCTTTTAGTAACCATGGTTTATCATCTATGAATGTCCTCATACTACAGAAGAGGTTTGGTTTGTCCAGCTCCGAATACTTTAAAATGTTCCAGTCAAGAGGAGGCAAAGATCTCCTTTTCAGAGACTCCACCAAATGCCTCCAGGAGATTCCGTCTCTGAACAGCTTCGAAGACTTCCTGGGGAAGAATTTTGTGTCTACTGTCAACACTTTGCGAGAATGTGCCAGCAGCGTACCAGGTGGGTCTCCCAAGGCGCTATCATTTGACCCCCATGTGCATTTCATTTGAACTCCTGTAGGGTACGCTTCCCTGAAAGCACTGAAGTAAGTGTCCTGAGAGTGCCCAGGTTCCCAACACCAGCATCCAGCTCACACTGCATGTTTATGATATTAACAGCATGGTGTATTTCTTCTCTGACCCCTCAGAGCTGGAGCAGGCCTGCACGTTCCACTCATGCCAGCAGACTTCATAGAAGAGGGACCTACGGTCACACCAAGACCTTGGTCAGCGGAATCCTTCACAGAAAACCATATTTCAGAAAGTTCAAACAGCAGTAATGTGTACTGCTGTTTGTATGGTATCTGACTGACGTATGCTGTCTGTATTTGTGGATGTTCATGCCCAGTTCACCAGGGATCTTTAAGCTCTGCCTGTGAACCTCCAGCATTTCTTTAGGTTTGTGGTAGGGTTTACTATCAGCACCGTTCATATGACTAATACAGGCCTGCAGGCATAAGCAATTCATTTTCTAAGTGGAGTATTGAATCTGCACCTTGGTTCCCATTGGAACATGACATTACAACTTAAGTATTTCAAAGTTTACACTTTTTCTTATCCCGCACTGTATATGTTTCTCCAAACAGTTAATGTAGCCTCTATATTCTCAATTTCCAGCTACTGTCTGACATTTGTACTTCACAGTACTGTGACGCCATGGGGACGATAAGCAAAGACTAATGATTCGGGCTACTGCTGTGTTAATCTTGTAATTTGATGTGTATACTTGTGCATTTACACTGTATATAGTAGGTGTGATTTCTGTGCAATGCTGTCATGCAATGTATGTTGTTTCTGTTAGTGTCTAACCCTGAGTGTGAGCATCACGTAAACTGTCCGCTTTCTGGTCTGTGCCACTGCTAGTAAACATTGCCAGTGGGCTGTCATTAAAAGCGGAACTTCCATTTTAAAAGAGCTGTCGTTCTCTTTATTAAAATGACCCATGTACTCACCACAGTATGTTCCTTTTACATTATTGTGATTACTTAGCTCATAAAGTCAATTATACATAAGCATAAAGTGAATTAAAGGTTGCTTAAGCTGTCCTGGTGTGTTTGTAAACATGTCTGTGGAAGTTCTGTTTAATGTTAGTCATCAGCTCACTTGGATCGTTATTTTTCTGTGGATGTTTCCCCTTGTCTCAGTTGGAGGAGGACAAGTAATTTCAGGAGGAGCTGGAGAAGATCGTGGTGGAGCGCCAGAGTGTCACAACCAGCCACACTGTCAGCTGGTTAACATCTGGTTAATGGTAAACTTGGGAATATGTAGATTGCGTTCCTCTCTGGCTGGTTTCAGGAGAAGGACGCTTCCCTCTATCGATTTGCGCAGGCATGAGTGTTTGACGTTCGGCCTGTTGAGCTGACAGAAGGAGTTGGCACCATGGGAACATGAATGTGTCAGGTACCTTAAAGAACTTTTTGGGACACTATTACCCAGTAATACAGCCGCTTATCACCTAGGAATATCAGGATGTAATTTCTTAGCCTATAACATCTATTGTGGAGGTAATATGCTGGCAAGTCCGACAGAGGTGTGACTATTTTGTCAAAGACAGGACTCAATCCAGTGACCTTCCGATCAGAAGCGCTGAGGGTTAACTGGCCGAGTCACACACCCAGCCTCTGGTGTTGTGATGTGTCCCTTGCTGGGTGCTGTGATGGTGTCCCATCAGAGGATAATGACAATTTCTACGTTTCAGGATTGATCTTGTCCTCTGGGTCTTTATAAATGACATCAGGCCCGTTTATAGAAATGTTTCCTTCAATCTGACTGGTGTGACAGCAAGAATTGGTCTGTATTTCTGCCCTCACCTGGATCAGAGCATGTCTGCTTCAAGCTGCCTCTGACTGCCTGTTCGTGTTGTGTTGTGTTAGCCTGTGTGTTGTGTAATGTTGACTGCGCAAACAGAGTCAGTGGAAGGTCTGGGGAATCCTAGGAAGAGCAGCAGGCAAGCAAAAGTTCAGCAATGTGAGCAGAAATGTGAAATCAAGAACCAACTTATAATGCCTCATGGGAGCCATTATTGCCTCTGAGAAAAAAATGTGGCCTCTTGAGTTCATAGTCAGCTTGTAAAATCCATTATGGAGGTGAAACACAGGCTTGAAGAGGCCCTGTGTGTGCCCATCCTCCCTCCACTTCTGTCCTGGTATTACCATATGTGTTTGCCTGTTGTGTTTAACTTAAGTAGTGCACTGCCCATGCCCACTCTCTGACAGATGTTGAGAAATCATGCACAAACAAAGCATGCTTGTTGTAGGTTCAGCTTGAGGGTCATCTATAAAAGAAGCTGCTTACAATAGCTCTGTCTGCTCAGTGATTGCAGGGAATTCTTCTCCTTCACCCTCAAACATGAAGGTTCTGCTCACTTCTATTCTCTTAGGATGCCTTGGTAATGTATCCAAGCCAATGAGCCAAACTACAATTATGCTGGAGCCTTCCAGTGAGAAGCTCTGTGCAGTCTGATCAGCTTCCATCACTCTACACTCTTTAGCCTTGCATTGTTTGTCTCTAACCCTGTGTTCTTGACTCTGCCCACTGCCCAACTCAGAGATAAGCTCAGAGGCACAGTCCAGCTCCATAAAGTGGTGGTCCATGGGCCATGCTGAGAGAGATTTGTGACAAGCCATATTAGCTATTAGAAGCTGGGTACACTGTGGACATAAAGGGTTGGACATGGTCAGCAACAATACTCAGGTAGGCTGTGCCATTTAAACCAGTGTTTCTCAAACCAGTCCTTGTTTTTGCTCCCTCCCGACTCCCAGGTAACTGGAAGTGAGCAAAAACGTGGACTGTTTGGAGGTACCCTAGGACTGGTTTGAGAAACACTAATCTGAACAATGCTTATTGAATTGAATTGAATTGATACAAGGCTGGATGGATCCTTGCTATCTTGTTGTTTATGCAAAATTCTCACTATCTGAGTTACAGCAGAAAGTAAGACCAAGTGAATCCTTTCCAGATTTACACTGTCCAATTTTTCTAAGCCTATGCATTAGGTAGCCTCACGTTTTCTGTTCTGTAGCTAACGGTAGTGGTACCTGGTGTGATCTTCTGATGTAGCCCATCTGCTTCCCGTTTCACCTGTTGTGCATTCAGAGATGCTCTTCTGTATACCTGGGTCGTAACAAGTGGTAATTTGAGTTATTGTTGCCTTTCTATGAGCTTGAATCAGTCTGGCCATTCTTCTCTAATCTTTGCCATCAATATGGCATTATTGCCCAGAGAATCTCTCATTTGTTTTTTGGTCCATTCCCTGTAAACCCTAAAGATGCATGAAAATCCCAGTAGATTAGCAATTTCTGAAATACAGTCGTGGCCAGAAGTTTTGAGAATGACACAAATATTGGTTTTATCAAAGATTGTTGCTTCACTTTTCATGATGCCAATTTGCATATACTCCAGAATGTTATGAAGAGTGATCAGATCAAGATCAAGTCCCTTGTTTCCAATTGGGGTTCAGTTGTTCAAAAGGTTCAATTGCTGTGAAGAAGGCATCAGGGCGCCCAAAAAAGTCCAGCAAACACCAGGACCATCTCCTAATGGTGATTCAGCTGTGGGAACGGGGCACCACCAGTGCAGAGCTTGCTCAGGAATGGCAGCAGGCAGGCAGTGAGGCTATGACTTCTGGAGGATGGCCTGGTGTCAAAAAGGGCAGCAAAGAAGCCACTTCTCTTCAAGAAAAACGTCAAGGAAGTAAAAAAAACAAATAATGATAAAATAAAATTAATATTAATATTGATCTGTGCCATAAATGTAAATTGTGTATGATTCCAATCATATAAATACATTTTTTAGATGAAAATCTCGAGATTTTCGTATTTTCCGCTCAGACAGAGAGGAGCCTCATCCCCCGGCTCGCGCTCCCTCACTGACCGCGCCAAGCGCGCGCCTTCTGCTTTCTCACTGTATATCACCAATGTAATGTTTGCATACACCTATATTATATATATATATATAATTTTATAAAATATCCCTTCAGCCGGGAATCCTATTCCAGCGTTTGTCATTGGCCGGTCTTCGCGAAGTTTGGTCGCTATTGCTCGCCGTACTGCAGCTGCGTCTGCGCGACGTCTTTTATTCAGTGTGGCACAGCGGCAGGGTTAGCAGCCATGGAGGAAGAAAAGAAAGATAAAAAGCTATCAGAGAGGACGGAAGACAAGGAGAAGCATTCGCCCACCAAGGAGAAAGAAAAGGAAAAGAAGGACGAGCAGGAATTGGTAATTTATGCTAACGTGTCCGGGCTGGACGGAAATGCAGATGGAGAGACGGGGGAATAATGCCTGAGTCATTGGGCTGCGCAGGCCAGGGAGGCTGTACTCAAAAAAGGGAGAAATCGGGAAAACTGCTCGCTTTTCAGAGTAAAGCATTAACAGCGGAGTCTGTCCGCTGCGATTAGGCGATGACGTTCCTGTGAATTAGGGCCGCTTGCGAGTCTGCAGATGCGACTCGTCCCTCCTGTTACTGTATGGCGCTTTATAAGAGTTGTGATATTTCTTTGCAATGCTCCTCCTTTGACTGTATGTGCGTCCGTTCGCTAGATGACCCAGCGGTCAATTTCTATTCAGTTGGCTCAGCGGTCCTAGTTTGTTTGTAAACATGTCAGTGTCTGCCGACGTCCTGTCATCAGGTTAATGTTTATTAACCCGCCGCTGGGTTTGGTTTTTCTTTTCCCGTGGCTTCCCCCCCCCCCCCCCCACCCTTGTCTCAGTCGGAGGAGGACAAGCAACTTCAGGAGGAGCTGGAGGTGATGGTGGAGCGGCTGAGTGTGAGTACCATCTGGACCTTGAGCCGGGTAACAGCTGGTTAATGGTGAGCTCCGGGACGTGTAGATCAGTTTATTCTCTGGCTGGCTTCAGGAGAAGGATGCCTCCCTGTACCGGCCTGCCCTGGAGGAGCTGCGCAGACACATCCGCTCCTCTACCACCTCCATGACGTCGGTCCCCAAGCCACTCAAGTTCCTGCGAGCGCACTATGGGAAGCTGAAGGAGATCTATCAGGGCATGGAGGAAGGGGAGAACAAGGTCTGCTCCATTCCCAGTGTAGCTGGGTCACGGCCGCCGGGTGGTTACTTTTGGGGGGTCGCTAAATGCAAGATGCTGTTTGAAATCCTTAATAGTTGTAGTTTGTTGTATTGTGCTGGTGCTATAACTAAATGACAATGGAAAACTGTATTTGAGGGCTGCAGTGGAGCCCTAATCTCAATCTAGTGCTTAATCCCTACCCTCCACTCCACCGTGCCCCCAGCGGTTCTGTGCAGATGTGGTGTCGGTCCTCGCCATGACGATGAGCGGGGATCGTGAGTGTTTGAAGTTCCGCCTGTTGGGCTCGCAGGAGGAGCTGGCGTCTTGGGGGCATGAATATGTCAGGTGCGTTATTGAGCATTGTGGGGACACATTACCCAGTCATGTAGCTGCAGGTTGTCTGGGAATTTGTATTCGTTTTATCACTTTAAAGCATGAAGATCTTGTGACGTGTGAGCAGTATGGAGAGTCAGTCTCTGGTCCGGTGTGATTTGCTGTTCCAGGCACCTGGCTGGGGAGGTGGCCAAGGAGTGGCAGGAGGTGGAGGAGAGAGACAGCGCCCAGCAGGCGGCGCTGCTGAAGCTGGTGAAGGAGATAGTGCCCTACAACATGGCCCACAATGCCGAGCACGAGGCCTGCGACCTCCTGATGGAGATCGAGCGCCTGGACATGCTGGAGCAGTACATCGACGAGAATGCGTATGCCAAGGTCTGCCTCTACCTGACCAGGTAGGTTCGCCGTGCCTCCTCCATGGGCATATCCATGCTGCCGGTGGGCTCCAGTCCCTCCTCACCTGACTGTCACTGTCACCCTGCAGTTGTGTGAGTTACGTCCCCGAACCAGAGAACTCTGCACTGCTCAAATGCGCCTTGAAGATCTTCCGCAAGTTTGGCCGCCACCCCGAGGCTCTGCGCCTGGCCCTGATGCTGAACAATGTGGAGATGGTGGAGGACATCTTCGTCTCCTGCAAGGACATGTGAGGGAGCGGTTGTGTTTGCAGATGTGCAGCTGTAGGAGTGCATGTGCGCACGTGTCTGTAAAGAACTGTCCTGTGTGACTGGATGTTCGGCTCTCCCATAGCGTGATCCAGAAGCAGATGGCTTACATGCTCGGACGACACGGGCTGTTTCTGGAGCTCAGCGAGGACGTGGAGGACTACGAGGACTTGACGGAGATCATGTCCAATGTTCAGCTCAACAGCAACTTCCTGGCGCTGGCCAGAGAGGTGGGAGGATTAGCATTCGTGCAGACTTCTGTATTCCCTACGTTAGGTTAGAAGGCTAAAGCACATGCACTTATGGTCTCTTGCTTTCTTCCTTAGTTGGACATCATGGAACCCAAAGTACCTGATGACATCTACAAAACCCACTTGGAAAACAACAGTAAGTACAGAGCGGAGAGTGACGCGCGTGGTCCTGTGCTCTTGTGAGCTTCTCAGAACATGAACCGGACTCCACCCCGTTCCCTATCCTCAGGGTTTGGAAGCAGTGGCTCCCAGGTGGACTCTGCCCGGATGAACCTGGCCTCCTCCTTCGTCAATGGCTTTGTGAACGCGGCATTCGGTCAGGACAAGCTGCTCACAGATGATGGGAACAAGTGGCTCTACAAGAACAAGGACCACGGTGCGTGTGCCACTGAGTGTGTGTGAGTGTGTGCGCGTGCGCACGCCATTGCATAAGGGCGCTTTTCTACCGCACCAGGTACCGTACTTTTGATACTTTGGCTTTTCTTTTGGTTTCCAGTCCAGTGTAATTGCAGGTGCATTACATGCGATGTTGGTATTAATATCGCACTTTGCCCAGCCTTATAATATACTACAGCCATTTTCCAAATTCAGTACAAAATGCCCCGCCTTGCGTTGTGATGTCATTCTGTGCCGGTACCAATTTTCACTCCAGTGGAAAACCAACACCTGGGAATACTGAAAGTACCCTACCTGGTGTAGAGGGAAAAGCGCGCTGTGACCACCTGTTCGTTTTGTATGATCTGTGCTCAGGCATGCTGAGTGCGGCTGCCTCCCTGGGGATGATTCTCCTGTGGGACGTGGACGGTGGTCTCACACAGATCGATAAGTACCTCTACTCGTCGGAGGACTACATCAAAGTAAGGAGAAACTCTTCAGCACTATCTCCTCCCACTACTTGGCTGAGCTGCCACTGTACACTCTCTGATGCACTCGCACACAGTCAGGAGCCCTCCTGGCCTGTGGCATCGTGAACTCTGGTGTCAGGAACGAGTGCGACCCTGCCCTGGCCCTCCTGTCCGACTACGTCCTGCACAACAGCAACGTCATGCGGATCGGGGCCATCTTTGGGTGAGTCTGGGGGCTGTGGGCACCTGCCCCTAACCGGAAGGGTGAGGGTTAGTGATCAGTGATCCTGGGCTGGTGTGGGGTTAGCTCTTTGCCGTCTGACCATCCGGTCTTTCCCCAGGCTGGGCCTGGCCTATGCTGGATCTGGCCGTGAGGAAGTGCTGTCTCTGTTGCTGCCTGTTATGGGGGACTCCAAATCCAACATGGAGGTGAGGGGTGCGCGTTTGGGTGGTGCTCATTGGCACCCCGTGTGTCTGTGCTGGTGACCCAATGGCCGTCCTGGTCCAATAATACTTCCACGCAGGTGGTAGGAGTGACCGCGCTGGCATGTGGTCTGATCGCTGTCGGCACCTGCAATGGGGACGTGACCTCGACCATCATGCAGACCATCATGGAGAAGTCGGAGCAGGAGCTGAAGGATACATATGCCCGCTGGCTGCCCCTTGGGCTGGGGCTCAACCACCTGGGTAAGGCCTGTGCACCAAATGGGCAGTTCATCACTAGAGTGCGAAAGAATAGTTCAAGTTTATTTATACAGCACATTTACAGAAAACCACTTGCTGTCCCAAAGTGCAAATTACATATAATAAAAATACACCGCAACAAACATATGTAACAAATTAAGAATAAGAAGCAAAGGATAAAAAGAAAAGGATATTAAAATGAATCAGTATGACTAAACTACAAAATAAATAGTAATAAATGTTAAACACAACTGGAATTAAAAGCCAATACAAAAAAATGTGTCTTAAGCCAAGACGTAAAGCTTTCAAGGGTCTGAACAGCTCTGATGTGAAAAGGCAGAGTGTTCCATAGTTGAATTATTAGTTAATAGTTAATTATTCTGTAGAATAATATCAGTCTGTCACCTTGCAGGTAAGGGCGATGCCATCGAGACGACCCTGGCAGCTCTGCAGGTGGTATCTGAGCCCTTCCGCAGCTTTGCGAACACCCTGGTGGACATCTGTGCCTACGCAGGTCAGGATCGTCACAACAGCGACCACTTGGGGACCTTGCCGTTCAAACCAGATGGTGCCACCTAGTGGCAGCCAAGTGAAGCTTCGTGAAACATTTGCTATATTTTCTGACCCCGCTCGGTAATGCTTTCTGTTGGAAAAAAAGGGGCTCCAAGCATGCCCCAAAGCAAAGCCAGAGTGCCATGCAGTAGGGGGTCAGAAATACAGCAGATGGTTCATGCAGCTTCATTTGCCCATGGCTGGTGCTAACCCACCTCTGCTCTTTTCTCAGGGTCCGGCAATGTGCTCAAGGTGCAGCAGCTTCTTCATATCTGCAGTGAGCACTATGACACCAAGGACAAAGAGGAGGACAAGGACAAGAAGGACAAGAAAGATAAGGAGAAGAAGGAGAGCGCGGCCGACATGGGCTCCCACCAGGTACCGAGCGAGCCTGGAGCCTGATCCACATCCACAGAGCAGACTGACACATGAGCCGGTTGGCACTACTTCTGTATTGTGCTGCCCCCTGCAGGGCGTGGCAGTGCTGGGAATCGCGCTCATCGCCATGGGGGAGGAAATCGGCTCAGAGATGGCCCTACGGACCTTTGGTCACCTGGTAGGCAGCCCTACCGGAGTTCCTGTGTTGTGTGTGGTCGTGCCGACTCTGAGGTGCTCATGCTGCCATGCTCCTCAGCTACGCTACGGGGAACCCGCCCTCCGGCGCGCCGTCCCACTCGCCCTCGCCCTCATCTCCGTCTCCAATCCACGGCTGAACATCCTGGACACGCTCAGCAAGTTCTCCCATGATGCCGACCCCGAGGTCTCCTACAACTCCATCTTTGCCATGGGGGTGGTGGGCAGCGGTGAGTTGACGTGGTCGGTGTAGCCAAAAGCTCCATTAGCACGTGGCTGTATATAAGTAATTTATCGCCCATCGCTGCTCTTGCGCCCCCTGCTGGCAGGGACCAACAACGCCCGCCTTGCTGCTATGCTGCGACAGCTGGCCCAATACCACGCCAAAGACCCCAACAATCTCTTCATGGTTAGGTTAGCGCAGGTAAGGGTGAGGCAAGCCCCTACTTACAAGCATGTGCCCGGATGATGAGGGCCGCTGTTCACCTCGGAATGCACCGTTTGCCGCACTTGTAGGGCTTGATGCACCTGGGGAAGGGCACGCTCACCCTGTGTCCCTACCACAGCGACCGGCAGCTCCTGAGTCAGGTGGCGGTGGCCGGCCTGCTCACGGTTCTCGTCTCTTTCCTGGATGTCAAGAATGGTGAGAGTCTTCTGATGTGATGCCTTGAGTTAGACTAGGTGTGCAGTTCTCAACCCAGCATGATGTAGCCGTAGCTGCCTTGCCTTAGCGTATGTTAATCCTCTGTTTTTATTTATTAGTTATTATTCTCTTTTGTCCTTCTTCCTCTTCAGTTGCACTTGTTCACAGTTTCTGTATCTTATGTATATACACCGCACAGTCGAATTGCACAGCTAAGCTGTGGATTGTAAGTAGATGGTATGACACTTGTCGTGACTTAGCTTGATTAGCTCCCAGATTGGGCAGTTGACTAACCAGCCCGTTTGGGGGCCTGTTGCAGTGATCCTGGGGAAGTCCCACTACGTGCTCTACAGCCTAGTGGCAGCCATGCAGCCTCGCATGCTGGTCACCTTTGATGAGGAGCTGCGGCCGCTGCCAGTGTCGGTCAGGGTGGGACAGGTGAGGGCGTCGCACCCGTGGAGCCTGTGGCGTGACATGATGGGTGTGGATGTGTGTTAACGAGCAAGCATGTCCCTAGGCGGTGGACGTGGTGGGCCAGGCCGGGAAGCCCAAGGCCATCACAGGCTTCCAGACCCACACCACGCCAGTCCTGCTGGCCCACGGTGAGAGGGCGGAGCTGGCCACTGAGGAGTACCTGCCCGTCACACCCATCCTGGAGGGTTTTGTTATCCTGCGCAAAAACCCCAACTATGACGCCTAGGGGGAGAGCGGCCCATCACTGGGTACCAAGGAGCAGGGTGAGAAGATCAAGTGCTGTTCAGGGATGCAGCTGACATCACTTCCTGTGAAGGGTCGGATGGACTGGAACATGCCGCAGTCCCATGTACATTACGGAGGTTGTGGAAGCCCTGTGGGCAGAGAAACCATTCTGTGTGTTTGTCTGTATGTGTGTGTGTGTGCGTGCGTGCATGTGTTTTTTTTCTGTTTGTTTTTTTTTTTTTAAAGTGAACATGAATGGCCACATTAGTGTTTGTGGTTTTTCATATTGGTTTGGTAACGGTATTAATAAGGGTTTGAATAAATTCACATCTGTATCGGTTCCCATTGCCTTGTTTGATAAGCCTATGACATCTTGTACTTTTAGGCTTCCAGTGTTAATTTTCCTGGCTAGTTTACACAAATTCAGATATAGTTATAAACTATAGCAGTGTGCGGCTCAGTGGATTAAGATTCTGTGCCTGTGGCTGGAAGGTTACCGGTTCAAACCCAGCCTCGGCACATCTGTGGGCCCCTGAGTAAGGCCCTTGACCCCCAGCTTCCTGGGTGCCGCAGGAGGTGGCTGCCCTTCATGGCCAAGCTTGGTGTCATGGAGAGGAAGATTGGGGGGCGGTGCAAAGAGAATTTCCCCATGGGGAGCAATCAAAGTATCAATTCAACTCAAAAAACTTTGTCACCTCAATTGAGGGCACACAGGGCAGTTTTACAATGGACACAATGACATTAAAATGCAACAATAATTACTGTTGTTGTTGTTGTTATTATTATTAAGTTATATAAAAAGGTGAAGACTGGTCCTGTGGTGTGAGGGAGGAATAAATGAAAGCTGGAGAGAGCTCTCCGCAGGGTGGCATACAGATGGTATTCTCTTTAGATCTTTAGCAGAGACTGCACAACCACACTGTCTCAACTGCGGACCAGGGCTGAGTGTTGGAGGAGTATGCCAAGGGAGGCAGAACTAATTATAATGTACCTTCCCTCACCGTCCCTGTCGCTGGCCTTGTTTCCTATCATAGGAGCCATTACAAAAACACACTTTCACTTAATAGTAATGGCTCAGTGAGTGTTCATAAGTAGACAGGCGCCTGACAATTTGAAGTGACGTAACATTTAGTAGGAAAATGGCACTGAGATCAGAGTACGGATTGACACGACGAATGAACGTTATTGGTCACACTTAGTTACGGTCAGCGGGGGTGCTGTCGAATCGGGGCTGCCCTGCTGGTATGAGAGTCCTCATTCAGGAAACAGCTTGAGGGGGCAAAGGTTTTCCTCAATCTCTCCGGTTTGGTCTAGCGTCTCCCTGCCCACATCAGCAAGAAGAGGCTGTTGTTCCTCAAACATGCCCAAGCTACAAACAACATTAATGTACCTCAGAGTGAATTCTGTACCTTAAAAGGTACATTTACCTACAGCTATTGGATACAATTAGCAGACCCTTGAGGGTACAGCCCCAGTGAATGCTTTTCACCAGGCCTACCAGGAAGATGTAAACAAAAAGACCAGTCGGTTGCTGTTCGTCGACTTTGGTGCTGAAGCAGGTCGATAGGCACTTTCACTTATTATAGCTTTTCCTCAGATGCGTCGGCACTTTTCTCAGATCAGGAATGAAAATTTCATAACTACTTGTACAATATCCACATCATCGAGTCACTTGCTCACATCATAAATGCGAAGTCTCATTCTTTTGGAGAAATTAGAATGCTTTGGCAAAGTCATGCCAAAGCCACAGTCAAATGATTATGTACAACCATCTGCTGATTCCTACATTATCAACTGTTTGTCATGTTGGTCAAAATACATTTTACTGGTTGAATGGTCTTACCCCCCCAAACATCTAGGCATTGGTTCATTGTATAAGTCATTACATACAAAATAGTTGAACCAGTTGTCATAATCTGTCAAGAATATGTCTTGAGATGAATACTTGCTGTCAGTTGAATTTTGATTTTTACCAATATAGGGGAATGTTTAAAGCATTACATCAACCACTGCTCGACCAATTCTCTAAAATAGCTCAGAGGTGCATCTTATGAACCATCAGTTGGCAAGCATGTACTCACAGAGCACAACACAGTCTTACAACTTGACAAAGGAAGAACAACAAGGAAATGAACTGGGTCAACAGCTGGTAAGAAGAAGTGGGGTGAGGCTGCATGGTGGAAGGCTAGAGAGGCCAAGAACAGAGGCATGTTCCTGATGTTCCTGTGAACCATGTCCTCCATCATGGCCTTACAATGGCTGAGGCTGGTCGAAGGGTACAGTAGAATGTACAGCGGACAGTAGGGCACAGTAGAATGTACAGTGGACAGTAGGATACAGTAGAAGGGTACAGTAGAACGTACAGCGGACAGTAGGGCATAGTAGAATGTACAGTGGACAGTAGGATACAGTAGAAGGGTACAGTAGAACGTACAGCGGACAGTAGGGCACAGTAGAATGTACAGTGGACAGTAGGATACAGTAGAAGGGTACAGTAGAACGTACAGCGGACAGTAGGGCACAGTAGAATGTACAGTGGACAGTAGGATACAGTAGAAGGGTACAGTAGAACATACAGCGGATAGTAGGGCACAGTAGAATGTACAGTGGACAGTAGGGCACAGTAGAATGTACAGTGGACAGTAGGGCACAGTAGAATGTACAGTGGACAGTAGGGCGCAGTAGAAGGGTACAGCGAACAACTGTGTCCTCAGTCATTCAAACGGTTCACAAAGACAACAGGTATGTAATCCAACAATATACACTGTACTATAATGCTGTATACATACTGAAATACTTCCTTTTACAGTATTCCATGGCATTTTATAGTATACAGTAAATATACTTTATACAGTTACATACTGTCCAAATACTGTGCATATATATAGATATGTGTGTTTTTCTGTTATAGTACATGTACAGTATGTGTAACTTTGTACTATTGAAATTGATATATACCATACAGAAAAAGTGCAACCTTTCAGTTTCAGTCATTGTCATCCAAACCTTAGCCATAGTTTACATCGAAGGATACCTACAGAGTGCTGTGTTATATACTGACAACAAGGCTAAGCATTTTAACTGTCTTGTTCGTGAACAATGACACAAGGACGTGTCGTTCTGATGGCACTGACAAGTTCTTTGACATAAACATTTACTTTTGAGGGATGAACTGAAGATTTTGAAAACGTTACAGGCTTTCGCAGGTAATCCATTATATGGTGGTGTTTGTACAAATAGTTTCGGGCAATGCACTTACGCTTCTGCAAATGTTAAGGATGATTCGAGAAGTGAACCAAAGCGGCTGAGAAAAACTGTAAAACAGCACCTCCCGTACCTAGAATAAAATCATGAGTAAAACTAAGAAGACAACGAAACTGCTCCAAGAGTTATGGGTTGCATATGATTAAAACTTCAGCTTTTGTGCTGGGCAAGTCTGCATAAACGGACAGAACTCCTTGGAAGAATACAAACGAGCAGGGCCGGCCGCCTTGTACGTGACATAGGCGATCGCCAAGGGCGTCATTTGATTAGTGGGCACAAAGGACAGAAAAAAAATCAGAAAAAATACCTCTGGTTGCATGACATTTACACTAGTTTTAATATTTCACCACTTTTCTTATAAAACAGTCTCAAGCTAGCTAGTTAACAGTCGGATACCACGTGTTACTGAAATGTTCCTAATGTAGATGAATTGACAAAAATAGTTTTTTGCTGCTCTGGGGAGGGGCGCTCAGGCGAATCTCGCCTAGGGCGCCGGAGCACCCAAGGCCGACTGCAAAAGAGCGTATCACGCCGGTAACTCCTGTAGCTTTAAGGAAAACGTCTGACTTTAAGCTGGGTGTTCAAACTGGTGACACTGCCACTCGGGAGTCTGTAGATCGTTGGAGGTCGGGCACCAGCAGACCTAAGGAATATATTACCGCCTAATAAAACACCTGGAGTATGACTTAGGGGCGTTAGGGTACATTCACTATACAGCCCGGCTGCGTCCTCGTATAGCAAATATGCTGTTGACTGCGTTAACTGAATTTAATTTCAAGGTAAGCCTCCGCTCGATATTATTAACGCGCAAACGTTCCGTTTTAATGTCCTGCCTGCATTTATTCTCATCACCAGTGCTGTGAGAGTATTTCTGAAGCGCTCGATTATAAATCAATGTCGTAATGCACCTGTTCCGAGATACGGCGGACCAATGGCTCCTTGTCTATTGACGTGCAGCCGTGAATTTGCCTTTGAGAGGAGACAGACTTCTTCGGCTCACTTCAGCTTTTATCCATGGATGGATTTTTGCGTGCTACTCGGGTCTTAGTGCCGATGGTAAGATGGGTGTCCTTGCAACAGCATATTTTCATTAAATTATAGGTAAAAGAGTGATGACCCCAGTCACACCGTGATATTGGTAAACAGCGGGTTGCTCCGCAGCGTCACCGGCTCGCCGGCTCGCTTCTTCGCCGCTGCCTTCGCTATTAATATAAAATCAATGCCGTAATGCACCTGTTTCTGGACATGAAGTGCATCGAGATACAGGAATCTCTGGGAGAAATGATCATAGCAACAATCCACAGGTAAAAATTAGAGTGGAAACAAAATTTCGGAAAATTTCTATACATACCGGATATGTATTTTGTTCTTACTTTATCTTTATTTGCAACAGAAATGATACATTTTACGCGTTGCTCTACTTGATGTCATAATGAAATATAAAGTAGCGGGGCTTTGGGGTTATGTACGGGGTATCAGAACGTACGAAGAAATACGGATTAAGCTCAACTACGTTGGTAGAAATCCACTCGGCTCACGATTCTGGCACTTATTTATCTATATATTTATCGTGTATTTATCTTTAAAACCACACTGAATCAAAACCTGCACAGAAAGCTGGAATCTTTAATGTCGCCCATTTAAGAGACACAGCGAGTCAAGCTCAACAGAGCAAGTCAGTCCTGTAATTCTTAGTAGTGAATAATGAAATTTGTGACATATACACTGCTTACAGCCAAAAATACAACATTATTAGCGGGGTCAACCCTGTGTAATGAGGCTGAGATTAATTGTTCGGCAGCGCTACGCAAGCGGCTGTATAGCATTTTATTATCTCAATGTGACACATAATAGCCCAAATTCACATTTGGCTCCGCATAACGCTTCTCCATCTATCATAATGTGAGAAAAGAATTATAGTTTGTTACAAACGTATTTCCTCTCATCATAACCGACTGCCTGTTGCGTGTGATACACGGCTGTGGATTCTCCACCTGACCCCCATATTCAGGGGAAGCGTGCCGACATGACTTTCATCCATTTGCCACTAGAGGGCGCACAGCACTTGAAGATGAATTTGACCCAGTTATCAGGTCCCTGAGGGTAACTGCTTGGAGCTTTTTAACCAGAAAAAAAATTACTGGTGCTTTAGTTTTCCACACTTTACAAAACGGTACAACTGCATGTGCCACACTGTCTGGATTACTTGAACGTTAACTTTCAAATAATCTACAAAAGGTAGATTTTTTTTTCACAGTGGATCCGTGAACACTTCTAGTCTGACTGTCTGTTCTACTAGCTTACCACTGTGACTGAGTTTGCGCTTCTCTGAGACACGTACCAAGCCTACCCAGTCGCTGGTCAGATCATAATAAGCCTGATTAGTTTGGTAATTCCAAAATAAACTACAGCAGTACCTTGGCAATTGGCTCTGTTTTGGTTTAGTGTTACTGTAAGTGACACTGGCGCAGGGCTGGTGCCCCACTACAAACGCCTAGGCAGGATTTATGATGGGAATCTGACATCATCTATAAGGACCCCTGCCAACCTGCTTGAGACACCCGGACCCAATTTATGAGGAACTGTCACTTCGCAAGGGCAGGTCTCGGGAGAACAAAAAGGGGATTTATTAAACAAGACGGGAACAGCGAGACCATCAGGACCATGAGGGGTCTAAATGGGAACGCTAGGACTCCAGAAGGGCACAGGAAACAGGGGAATTGGCCTTAATGACCAGACGGGCTGAGGAGACAAACAGGTATTTAAGTACAAGGACTAACGAGGGGTAACAAGCAACAGGTGTGGCTCATCAGGGCCACATCAGGGAGGAGACGGGCGGGTCAGGCGTGCAGGACGTGGCAGGAACAATAGCAGCAAAACACAAAATAATAATTTAATCTCAAAGTGCTTCTATAATGAAACGTTTGGTGAAAGGTTTTTGTTGAACAAATGTATAGCTCAGTCAAAATCTGTGGAGCACATTTACTAAGATCTCTGAGTCCGCTGTTACAAATAAAATCAACATGTCACATTTTGATATTCATTTCCAGGTTTGTGTATTTAATAGGCACATTCAGGGATCCCAGGAGTATAAAACAAGGTCGAACTGATATAAATCCCACTAACAGCCTTTAGCATATTATGAGGCAGAGACAGCAGACAAATAATTACTGACATCTACAGATATGAGCCCAAAAAAAACACATCTGCACAACTGTGTCTTGGCATTAACCAGACAAGAGTTTGTTATTAACACATATTGACAACTGAATAAGACCTGTTTGTTTTTCAGATATAATTGATTTAAAGCCCTGACTTTCATAGTTACAAAAGAATAAGAGAGAGAACTGCAGAAACATCCCAGTTGAATGTGGTTCCTCCTGGCCGAACACTTTGGTGAAACAGAAACCAGCCCCTACACAGCGGCTTACCAGCTGACAGGCTCTTTAGCTCATTACAGCCAGATCGCTGAGTGGTTTAGCGACTTTAACATATGCTGATGATGTTCTTGGCTGCCGCTTTCTCGCATTTAGTAAGCTCTTCAGCACGGGAGCACAGGTGCTCCAGCCCAGACTGTCAGAGCAAGAAAACAGCGCAGGTTGCCGGTAAGCAACAGTGAGCAGCGAGTCTTTTACGCGACATCATCTGCGTATATCGCCGGGTAGCCTAGGAGAAATAATTCCATGGTGACCAGTTGCTATAGAAACGCACCTTTGCCAGTGGAAAGTTGGTAGATGCACAGTCAAGCGCAGGCAGCGGCCCAGTATGTTGCTTAAAGAGATCGTGATCTGCAGTGGTTTGTTCCTCTGGAGTCAGCTTGTCCCTGGCAGATTGAACAGCATTGCTGTGGGAGGAGCTTTTCTATAATAAATAAAGCGAGGTCTCGATATTTTGAGTTGATGTCGGACTGGCAGTGGGATTTCCGTCAGGTTCCATTCAGTTTTGAGGCAAGGCTTTGCCGCCATCACATCGTCTATTGTCTGAACCCCAGTGGGAGGCTCTGAGGCCTGTGAGGAAGCTGCTGCGATCCCCTGCTATACCGAGACGGGTTGGTCCGGATGTCATTTCACATTTTTAAGTTCGTGTCATTTTTAGTGAGCCCCCGTCTTGCACCTGTGGCAGCAGACATCTGTGGAGGGAGATAGTGGATCTGCTGACAGGCCCGGACAATGGGCAGCTTTAGGGGCTGCGCTGAATCAGAAGAGCTTTGTGTTTTTGGAGTGGGGCTGTGGGATCTGGGCCAGCCCTTGCCTCCCCGGCAGGTGTTCCTACGTGAGCAGACAGCAGACGGCAGACTTACTCGCACGGGGGCCGGGAACGGGGGCCCTGGAACAGAGCCAGCAGAGATGATATTTTGCCGAGGATTTGTAGCATCACACCTGGCTACTGGATGATGCAAAAGGACCATATCTGGACTGGAATGCTTGGGCCGAACAGGAGTATGACATTGTCTAGCTTATGAACTGGGAATCAGTGGCAGACTTAATGAGCGTGGCCAGGTGGCCTTGGTGATGCGCCGGTAACTAAATACTTCTGCTTTTTGCAGGTAAATGCTGTGGATGCTGTGGAAATGCTGCCAAAGCCCAGAAAGGCCCTGACCATCCACGAGATCGCAGCACTAGCCTGGTCGTCGCTCTATGGTGCGCATGCGAGTTCAGCCTTCCCGCTCTGCCTACACTGTCAGAAGAATGGGTACAGAACAGCTAGATTTATTTCCCAAGGTACAAACAGCATTGATGTACCCTCAATGGTACAAACATGTCCCTCAGAGTCTATTTTATACCTTAAATTAGACATAAAAGGTGCATTTACCTACAGTTAGGGTACAATTGACAGGCCCTTGAGGGTACAAGTAATTGTACCCTCAACGGTACAAATTGGTACTTTTTTCTGACAGTGTATGTGACCTTGTTCACAGCATATCTCCACCAGAGGCACCACAGAAATCTTTCTGTGCCCGGGCTGCTAACAGCCTTCCGGTCATGCTGTGCACACGCTGCTAACGGCCCCCCTTCCGGTCATGCTGTGCACACGCTGCTAACGGCCCCCCTTCCGGTCATGCTGTGGCTGCTGCTAACAGCCAAGGGTGTAACTTTGGTTTGAACATTGGGGGGGTTGAGGTCCTCACTCATTTAGGGGGAGACATGATTATTGGGGGGGTTGTATTAGCTGGATCTGATTTTTGGGGGGGTCATGACCCCCCTAACCCCCCCGGAAATTACGCCCCTGCTTATAATTATATATATTTTCCTACAGTGCATGATTCAAAATTTAAAACATCAAAATATATATTCATACATATTTAACTATATTAAGATACAGGGGTATTTTCTTTAAAACATACTCCAGGATTTGTATCTAGAGAATCTGGGGACGCTAATAAGCTTCTCACAGCTGACATTTCCTTGGATATTTCTCCGGGTCCCTCAGTCTCGTGTGAGAGTAGCAGCCAGCTGGACCGACACGCAGCTTTGCCTGTGGTTCCTCGAGTGGCCTGCAGAAGTCTGGTGTTGACGCAGCGCGGCAGAAGACTCACAATATGCTCGAGGGGAGAGCGGAAGTGGGATTAATTTCCGCCGCCGGGCTCGCTGCGTGCCCCTCTGTTGATCCTCTATTGTCTTGCCTATTTTCACGCTACTGTAACCCATCGCATACTTTTCCCTACATTCTGGGGGATACTTCCCTGTTACTGTAGGTTTTAGCATGCAGAGGCGATTATGGGGCCTCGGGGTCCCCGGCAGAAAACTCCATTGGGCCCTCTAACGCCCCCTCACCTGGCATGGTGATTATTACCTTTATATTACTATGAAGCATAAATTAATAATATCAACAAAGAGAATTTAATAAACACAAGACCTTTACTTCACTTAAACATAATACACAAATAGAATTTGTCGTTGCAATGTAGCTATTGGCTACCCTGACTTTTATAATGAATTAAAGGTGCATTTACGTCAATGGAAATGACTACATCTATTTATTAGTTCTTCTCAGGCATTTTTAAGGCATTATTTTCGAGTTATGTCAAAAATCAGGTCTCTGAACCAATTAATGAATTACGGCGGGGTATGACTGTGTTTATTTAGTGGACGCTTTTGCCTAAAGTGACGTACCGGCAAGACCGATAACACATAAATACAGCTGCGAAGGAGTTGGTTCAGCTACAGTATAAGCCAGACCTGAGACGCGAGCAAGACAGCAGGGAGAACAGGATTCATACAACAAGGAGCGCTGTCAGGAGCGCTGTGCACAAGACAGCAGGGAGAACAGGATTCATACAACGAGGAACGCTGTCAGGAGTGCTGTGCACAAGATAGCAGGGAGAACAGGATTCATACGATGATGAACGCTGTCAGGAGAGCTGTGCATGAGACAGCAGGAGAGCTCTGCACGGGGGCTGTGCACGAGACAGCAGGGAGAACAGGATTCATATGATGAGGAGCGCTGTCAGAAGCGCTGTGCACAAGACAGCAGGGAGAACAGGATTCATACGACGAGGAGCGCTGTCAGGAGCGCTGTGCATGAGACAGCAGGGAGAACAGGATTCATACAACAAGGAGCGCTGTCAGAAGCGCTGTGCACAAGACAGCAGGGAGAACAGGATTCATATGATGAGGAGCGCTGTCAGGAGCGCTGTGCACAAGACAGCAGGGAGAACAGGATTCATACAACAAGGAGCGCTGTCAGGAGCGCTGTGCATGAGACAGCAGGAGAGCTCTGCACGGGGGCTGTGCATGAGACAGCAGGAGAGCTCTGCACGGGGGCTGTGCATGAGACAGCAGGGAGAACAGTATTCATATGAAGAGGAGTACTGTCAGGAGTGCTGTGCACGGGGCTGTGCATGAGACAGCAGAGAGAACAGTATTCATATGGGGAGTAGTATTGTCAGGAGAGCTGTGCATGAGACAGTAGAGAGAACAACATTCATATGACGAGGAGTATTG
>JAODKL010000044.1:12876523-12891433 GCA_026780765.1 Petrocephalus schoutedeni | reverse complement strand
GGGGGTTGTATTAGCTGGATCTGATTATTGGGGGGGTCATGACCCCCCTAACCCCCCCGGAAATTACGCCCCTGCTAACAGCCCTTCTTTCGGCCATGCTGTGGCTGCTCCTGAACCCGCAGGTATCTCCCAGGCGGTGAAGGAGCACGTGACCAAGCCCACTGCCATGGCCCAGGGCCGGCTGGCCCATCTGATCGAGTGGAAGGGCTGGTGCAAGCCTGTGGAGCCCTTCAGCACGCTGGAGTCCCACCTGACCTCCTACCGCCACCTCACTGAGGGAGAGCAGGAGGCACGCTTTGCTGCAGGTGGGGGTCTGTGTGCGAGACAGTACCTGTGAGCCAACGTCTGTCAAAGAGTCTATGGGTGCGAGGCAGGGTCTGTGTGTGGGGGAGGGCACAATATGATATATACCTGTAATTTTGATGTTGTGGTGCCCTTTTTTCAGTCCTCACAAGGGGGACCTCAATTTAATAAAAATCAGTGACTGCAATCAAAAATGCCAGTTTGTATTTTGTATGGTTACTTATGGTTAAGGTTATGGCCAGGTAGGGGTTAAGGTTGCCATTGTTGAGATTAGCGTTTTTTCCATAGTAATTAATGAAGAGTCGCCACAGTGATATGAAAGCAAACATGTACTTCTGTGTGTGTGTGTGTGTGAGAGAGAGAGAGAGAGAGATCAGTGTCTACAAGCCCGTATCTCTGTGTGAGTCCCTGTTTGTGTTAGTCAGTGTCTGTGTGTGAGTTAGCGTCTGTCTGTGAACCTGTACCTGAATCTGTGTGAGTCACTGTCTGTCAAAGAGTCTGTGTGAGTCTGCGTCTATGTCTACCTGTTATTTTTTGCCAATGAGTTTGTACGTGAGTCAGTGTCTGTGTGAAACCGTGTAAGTGTGTCTGTGTGTACACGTGTGTTTAGGTCGGTGCTCATGCTTCTCAGGGGTAGCTGAGCAGTTTGCCATTGCTGAGGCTAAACTCCGAGCCTGGTCTTCCCTGGATGGTGATGACCCCAGTGAAGACTTGCTTGAGGAAGGCTTCTCCCTTGCAAATGGGCTTCCACAAAATATCCAGGTTGAAGGTATGCACTCACCTGTGTTTTCTCTGGAGAGTCACAACCCCTGCTCCCTTAGTGTTCAAATACTGTACCTCTGTCACGCTCTCAGCCAATGACCAGGTTCTCTCTACAGGCCCAGTCCCGTCGGACAGCCCCCCTTCGGGCGCCCATTTTCCCAGATTCCACAGCTTTGAGGTTCAGCTCCAGGCCCACACCCCTGAGGCACCCACCTCGCCCGCCTTACCTGCATATTTGGCATCTGAAATCCTGGCCGCACTGCAGGGAGGTTGTGCCCCCTCCAGCCCAGCTGATGAAGACTCTTCTTCTTCACCTTTTGAGTTATTAATAGAGACTGAATATGTCCCAGAGCATGATGGAAGCAGAAAGATGTCTGATGTGAGCTTATTTGATGTAATCCCCATGGAAGAGAAAGTGGAAGAGGGGTGATATTATCTCTGATTCTTCTCTCCTCACCAGGTGTTTAGTTAACTGGTGATTCCTTGCTCAGCTTAATATAACATTCCCTCTCTGGTATTTAGCATTACCCTGAACGATTCACATGCCTCCAGCCTGCTATCTCACCATGGCCTCACGCCAACCTTGACCCAACCTCAACATATCCATGACCGAATCCCTCTTCCCGTCTCTGTTTAGCGTCCGCGCCTTCCGTCCACCCACGTGTGGAGGTTTGTACAGATGTGAACGACCCGCCTAGAACATGAAACACCGACGTGCTTCTTCCGCAAGTGACCTGGCTTGGAGCTTAGTTTTTATTTCCATGTATCCTGGATGCCCTCAGCTTATTGCTCCACTCCTGAGAGATGCTGTTGTGTGGAACCTCTTCATACTGAACCCAGTGTGATGCATTGGGACACGTACCAGCCTGCTGAAATGTCCTTACAG
The DNA here is from genome assembly GCA_026780765.1 of Petrocephalus schoutedeni. Lineage (NCBI taxonomy): Eukaryota > Metazoa > Chordata > Actinopteri > Osteoglossiformes > Mormyridae > Petrocephalus > Petrocephalus schoutedeni. The sequence goes on along the minus strand of JAODKL010000044.1, from coordinate 12,889,482 downwards.
ACCAGGTCACATTTTTTTCAAGTATTTCTCTATAGAGATATACTTATATTGCACTAGTTTTCTACCATTAAAATGTTGTTCTGGTAATTATGACTTTGAGTTTCATTCCAGTGGCATATTATTATGCGATAAAGAATTTTTTTTTTTCTTTTTTTTTAAATGATGAGGTCAGACTTTTGAAGTGTAATAAATATGAGAAAGGTTTTTGGAATTGTAAATGAAACAATCATGAAAAAAGACAGGATCGTGTGTATTTGTGTTAATACAGTAAAGTTGTACCATCATTCACCTGTCTGGCTTTGATCTCCACTCAAAAGTGTGCTGGGGGTATAGCTGGCTGTGGGTATCAACCGGTCAATCATACAGTTAATAGATCCGTCACGTCTGTCCGTCTATTAGCCTGTCAAAGATTTACTCGTTTGATAATTAAATCAGATTTCTTTTAAATCAAAAATTCTGCTGAGGATTATTGCTGCCCCCTGCTGGTGCAGCTTAGTACTGAAGACTGGAGAAGATGAAATGCCATTGAATGGGATCTGCAGAAGCATGTCAGAAGAGCCTGGCCCGCCCAGTCACAAGGCTGGCATTGTGATTATATGTAATTATATATAATTGCCCCGCCCCCCCCCCCCCAAAAAAAATAAATCTTCCTGGCTCACTCTGTTACTGTGTGCTGGAGCTGGGCCTGCAAATGAGTCATGATATCAGCAAACACTAAAATGGCAGCATGGGAAAAGGTTGAGGAAGCTGTAGCTCGGACTGAGACAATGTTCATCAAGTAAATATTGATATAATCAAATCAGGTAAGTCACCCAGAAGCTCAAGGGACTATGAGTCACAATGTAAATAAGCAGACTGTGGAGTCGAATTTTCAGTTGTGAGCAGCTAAAGGATCAGGTTTCAGTTATATTTTAAAATAGAAAATTATATTTATAGTTAGTTAAATTCTACAGAAAAGACTCCAAGGATTTGTTAGGTGAAGGTCATTGTATTGGTTTGAACTTCTTACCTATTACCGTAAATTTGGTCAAAGTGGGTGTTAACCCTGCATACACGATTCTGGGAAATAGTCCAGAATTTAATGGATTGTGTCCCTGCATAGTGAATGTACGTGAATAACAGGATGTCCAGAGGTAGAATATTAACTCAGGCTAAAGAGTGAATGTTTGTCAACTACTTTCATACAGCTTAACACGGTTTGGATCGGCACTGAAGAATCATGAAATCTCTTGATTACCTGTGACTTTGCAATTGCTCTTTAAAAAGTGTGATTAAAAAATAGTCATTGTTTTCCTTGAGAGAGCTGTGCAGAGAAAGCCAGTGAGAGACACAACTGGGAGAGGAAGAGAAGGAGGACTGGGAGGGAGAGAAGGAGACCAGAAGGGTGCATGTGGAATTCGCTGGAACACGGAGAGCACAGCATTTAAATGGAAGGCACGAGAAAGGCAGGAACTAGCAAATCCCAGGTGCATGGTAGCGTGGAATGGACCTGACCAGTGAGTAAAGAACTGTTAGAGGTGCTATAGTAGAGCACTGTAAATGAAATCTATGTCTGAAGAACCCTACATTTAAAATGGACATTCTTGGACTTTATATGTCATCTTGGTCACCTTGTGAACATATCAATTACAAATAAAAGTGACTCGGTTGATCAGAATCAGAATCTTTATTGCCACACGATGAAGGCTGTTGGAAATTTCTGTTGGCATAGCTTGCTACTATAGGAGACATCATGACAGACAACTAGCAACTGCCATAAAGAAGATTATAATACAATAAATCGGTGGTGAGTATGGTCAGGAATGCAATTCCCCAGTTCTGTAGAAACACCATTTTTTTTTTTTTCCTCAGGACGCATATTTCTGCTGATCTTCCTGGCTGCCAGTGAGGTGGGGAACATTCAGACAAGACCAATCGACTTTGTGTGCGATGACCATGCCCGGAGAGACATGAACACGGTGAAGAGACTGGAGGCAGCTATGGTGAAAAAGCCAGCAGTTATATTAATGTGTGGTAGATTTACATTACATAATACAAAAATTCAATAATTTATTTCCACTCTATCCCCAACTATCGGACCACATTTTTTTGGATTCTCTACCTACCTGATTCCTGTCTGTCTGTCTGTCTGCCTGTCCACGTGTCTGTCTGTCTGTCTACCTGTCTGTCCACATGTCTGTCTGTCTGCCTGTCCACGTGTCTGTCTGCCTGTCTCTCTGTCTGCCTGTCTACGTGTCTGTCTGTCTGTCTGCCTGTCCACGTGTCTGTCTGTCTGTTTGCCTGTCCACGTGTCTGTCTGCCTACCTACCCGTCGTATGTCTTCTTGTCATCTACGTGTATGCTTGTTTGACTGGCTGTCTGCCTGTTTGATGGGTTGTCTGTCTGTCTTCCTGTTTGCTTGCCTGTGTCACTCTAGAGTGCTTGCAGTTTATCAGCCTCACTTCCAGCTCCTGTCCAGTTGCCTTGTGTTAAGATCCATAAAGCATCCTGGGATAAGAAATCAGTGAGTTAAAAAAAACCCCTCTTCCATACCCCCCCCCCCCCCCACACACACACACACTTGATGGCAAGTAGCCAGCCCCACCTAAAAAACTCAATTCCATTATATCTAACACAAATGTGTTCATCTGCTTTTTCTGCGTTTGCTAGATGCAACAAAAAAGACAGGAGGTTCAGGCTGCCCTGGAGATACTAAAGCAAGATATAAGACTGACAATGACTCTAAGTCAGCCTGGATGTCAGCTGTCACTGTTGCAACAACTGGAACACAGTGTTTCCAATTACCTGCACATAGTGACACACCTGGAGATCACAGTAAGAGACACTTGGTGTGTCGAAGTATCTAAGTGTGTCTGTGGGAGATCATCCATAGTCTCAATGTGTCTAAAAAAACACACAGGGTCTCATCTAAGTCGTGAGCACTCCCCTGGGGCAATAGTCATCAAAGTCATTGTTTATTTTATTTTATTATTATTTTAACCACATGAAAATGGTCTTGCAGCCCATTAGTTTAGTATGACTGGTCTAGAAGTTATAGATCACAAGCATCAGTATCTTAAGTAGATCTACTTGATATATTATTGGTACATATATTTTTCCGACTTGGTTCCGTCTCTGGTTTCCAGGGTGAAGTGGAGAAACACATCTTTTTCTGCCAAAGCCAGCACACTCACAACTTGGGTTTAGTCATTTGGCATTTTGGGAGGCTCCTCTCAGGCAAGCTGGAGTGGCTTGTAGCAGAGCTGGAGGACAGGTGTCAGGGGGGAAGGCCAACTATTAACCTTTGATGTGCACTAGACTGTGCTGTATGAAGCTCTGCATCATGGCACCATTTGCCATTTTTTTGTTGTGCTTTGTTTTGTTGTTTTATACTGGACACTGTAACAATTTCAAACAAATACTGTCAGTAATCTAGTCTTCTGGATGTGATAATTCATGTGCAAATAAAATTAAGTAATTTTCTTTGTAAACTACTTAAAGTATTTAGATTTAAACTCAATGCATTAACATTTAAATTTGAAAATGCATTTTCAAGGAAGACTGCCATTCAGGATTGCTGGTAATCTGATCCAAACATGACATTCTAACTGGCTTCATGTCATGACCAGTTATAGGTTCAGACCAGTCAGAACTTAAGTGTGGTTTTCTTATCCTGAGATACAGTCGGTGATGGGCCTGACGGGCAAAATGACACCTCATTAGTGGAGTCAAAAAATACAGCAAATGTTTCATGAACTGCAAAAGTACAGTTCATGAAACATTTGCTGTATTTTTTGACTCCACTAGTTGGGGCTCTCTGTTCAAAAACTGATTCAATCAATACCCCAAAGCAAACCAAGGTCGCCATCTAGTGGGGTAAAAAAAATACAGCAAATATTTTATGAGGTGTCATGAGGTGAGATTCCATCACCGCAAATATCTGAGCCTGTGTGCATTTCCCCCTTTTCTGGCATCGCCAAAGAGCAAAATACTGGCGGAAAACTAAAACAAGAGACATTACATATGTTTCACATATGGTAAAATACATACTGTTTCAGCAAGAATATCTACCATTACATTACAAAAGTCAACTCACAACCTTCCAAATAAGTCATGCTCAATCCTACCGTAATAAATCTGTTCTAATTGACAATTACACTAAACACATTTTAACATTTTTTTAATCAAACAAAATATACAATGTTAGAAAAAAAGTATGAATTTGTACCTTTGAGGGTATAATTACTTGTCACTGGGGCTGTACCCTCAAGGGTCTGCCAGTTGTACCCTATTGTAGGTAAATGTACCATTTAAGGTAAAGAAATGAACATTGAGGGTACATTATTCTTGTTTGTAACCTGGGAAACTTCTTCTTGTGCTTTGACGGGTCTGTTTCCTTGATTGAAAGACTCATCCAGCTGTTTCACATTAACATTAGTGACACGTGCATGATCATAGGAGACTGACCAATCAGCAGAACTTTAAACGCGCTTGTGTTTTATGTTAAAAATGTGGCTCCCCAGTCTCAGGCTCTGCCAACTTTAATTCGTATAATTCATATAGTTGAAAGAGAACAATAATTAAGGCACATCTATTTATACCATACAATTGAAAACAACAGGAGTTGCACCAAAGTGTTTCCCTTTCGATGTGAATCAATAATGAAAGTGAATAAAACCACCCGAACAATAAAATAACAACAAATTTAAATTAAAGATGATCATGATCAAAAACAGCAGGGTAACCTCAGGCTGAGTAAAAGCACAAATAAATGCCTATTTTCAGACCGAAAAAAACTGCAGATAACAGAATACATCTCCAAGTTAAAACTCAAGGAATGCCACTGTATAAAAATCGTTTTCAATCTAATTTTAAATGTCCAAGGAGTCAGCAGATCTAACACATAATGGGAGGCTATTCCATAAAAAGCTTGAGCAGACTTGGAGAATTAAACCGTGGTTAAAAAAGTCAGAATTACAGGAAGAACCTTTAATAGCTACGTGTTGTCGATGTAGGCGGTGCGAAGAAATATGACGTATCTGCCTACATGCCCTGTATCATCAAGACTCTTGACGATACGGGACAGGCCCTCCAGGACCGGAATTGCCCATCCCTGATCATGACGAATAAGACGTATGAACGACTTTTCCGTGGGGAGTGTTCAGGTCTTCGTGTAAACTACGGAAGGCCAAAAGGGTCAAAACGTGTTAGTTTTTTTCGCGTTATCACGCTCAAAGTTTGCGTGTTAATGTGCACATTTTGTATACGTTAACGCGTAAACGCGCACAAAGTGTGCTCGTTAACATGTCAATTTCAACTGCGTCAACCCGCCATAATTAGTCGCCTTAACAATTACAGAAATGGTGCGTTAACACGTTTGTGTTGTTTTGAAAATGTCCAAATGTCTCATTGGCTGTCCAGTCTCTGGCTCTGCCAACCAGTGATGTGCGAATCACGATCGAACGGATCTTTAAAGTGAACTAAACGAACCGATTCGCTGTCAGTCCATGTCAGCAATTCGGGAGGCAGTCTATCACTAAACAGCGTGAGAAACACAGCCGTGACGACATCCAGCCAATGGCTTTCACACTTAAGTTCACCAAGCACCTCCCACTGACTGTACAGTTCCACTGACCTGAGATCAGTGACTACAATGACCACCACAATATGAGCGCTCCCACTGACCTGAAGTGTTATTGCAGTTCAGAACGATTCGCTGAACTAGAAGACCCGTTGATTCACCAGGTTTTCTTGTTCACCGGGTCATTGGATTCACTCGTTCGTTCAGCAGTTCTTTGGTTCATTGTTTCAGTGGTTCGCTGAATCTATGGCCCTACACTGACTATGCAATATAGTGACATCTATTGGCCACAATAAGTATTGCCACGAGTGAGTTCCGGTTTGTACTGCAAAATATTGGCCAATTAAACATTTTTTGATTATTATGCATGTGTTTGGCTGTGTTCTGTATATTTATTTGGAGGCTATAGTAACAGAATGAAAAGATAATATTAATAATAATTAATAATTTAACTATTAAAATAATACATAAAACAATATTGTTTACAGCAGTTCACTTCTAGCCCCACCCAGTAAGTAATACGTTAAGTATTATTATTGAACGAATCAATGATTCAAAGAACCAGATCTTTTCAGTGAACTGAACGAAAAGAATTTAATCAGTAAAAAGATTAGGTATGCACATCACTAGTGCCAACTTGTTTGTTTAGTCCCGTCTATTCTAAAACACATAAATGGAAAATAACAAATGAGATTAAAATGAATAATGCTTACAGTATTTTTATTGCTTACAATAAAATGTTTTAAATATTAATTATTCAAATTTTAACGGTGAGAAATTTAATCTGGCGCTGCCACGAACAGCTTTTTATCTCCCAACATGCTTTGCGGTCTTCTCCGTCCATTTCGGTGGCTTCGCGGCTTGGTGATGGTATTATGTTGTGAACTATAGTCATTTCTTATGGATATTCGTAGTGTGATGAGTGTTAATTTTCATTTCAGATTAAATTTGTGCGCTGTAAGTTGCTATTCGTTTAGAGAAATGTATCAATTGTTGTATGATGCAGCCGATATTTAGAGGATTTCGACTTTTGGGCTGCCGAAGTGCTTGTGAGTACCAGGCTCTGCCAGAAAGAGATGAGGCATCGGAATATAGGAAGAAATGTGCGTAAAGCATCCAGTTTATTTTTTATTTTTGAATTGTGAGCCATTGCCGAATAATGTTTTCTTTGACGTCTAGGGAAATCTTAGTGCCCATTCGTTACTGTGCGTAGTTTTTTACGCGTTCGTTGTTACCACGTGTAATTTCTACGTCTCCTGCGGCCCAGGTGCTGCCATGAAATGCAAGATGCGTGAAAGGTGAGTAACAAATGATGGCTTGTGCTTCGTTTGACCGGAATTAATAATAATATTTGCGGAAAAGCAGTATTGCCCTATGAAATCCGTTTTGTTTTTCCTGATCCGATCAGCAGCTTATAAAAACCTTTAAATGCAAAACAGATCAAATTTAAAAAGGACCAAACGGATCCCGTGGAAAAAAAAACTGATTTCATAGAGCCCTAAAGCAGTGCCTCTAAGTGTTGCCCGTTTGTTCTATGTGTAATGAATGGGGTGTCAGCAGGGGCAGACAGGAACTCTTGTGCTGGACTGAGGAAGGTGCTACTGGGTGTACCTTTTAATGTCCTGTGCAAGCACAGGCAGATTCAATAAAGGTTAGAGAGGACGAGAATCACAGAGGTGCAGACGTTTAGTCTGTTTGAGCCCTGTCTACTTTTTGCTCGCAAAAGAAAATGGCTGATGAAGGTCTGGACTGAGGCTTCACAATATCTCAGTGTCCATATCGTCATGTATATTTATGCAGATGTTTTCCTCAAACAGTTTTCTGTGTGTGTTTATGTATTCAAGCAACTAAGGGTGCAACAGCCAGACCCTCAGCAGGCTTTAAGCAGCAACTTTCACATTGTCCTAATATATGCTTGTCTGTTCTTTTCATCCTTTGCAGGCTCTATAGCTAAGACATTGTTACCAGCAGGCGTCTACCTGGGTGAGATTCTTAAAATGCATGTAGAATATTGCCAGTGTGAGACATTGGTGGATGTGCTGATGCCCCATGCATTTTATTTGGCCCTATTTTGTGAACTGAGTTCATTTGGTTACTGAAAATGGAAGCTTTGTGCTTTCAGGTAATGAGCCATGTATCAGAGATGGGTAGTTCAGGTCCAGAAAATAAAAATCCAGACCAAAATTTTTTTGCCAACCGGTTGATTACAAAGAGTGACAGTCACAGAGCATTGAAGTGGTTGATTATAGCTAAATGTTGGTCTGGATTTTTACTTTCTGTACCTAAACTATCCACCTCTGCAATGTATTGAGAGTTGAATTTTGAGTTGCATTCATGTCTGTTCATTGAATATTTATATTGTTAACTTTCAGCAGTGCTGTTTGTATTACATGTGAATTCAGGGGATATTGCCTCTATGTGTTGCCCGTTTGTTCCATGTGTAATGAATGGGGTGTCAACAGGGGCAGACAGGAACTCTTGTGCTGGACTGAGGAAGGTGCTACTGTATGCACCTTTTAATGTCCTCTGCAAGCACAGGCGGATGGTACAGATGTGAAGTAAAGCTGTGAGACAGACTGATGCAGATTGCAATTGAATCTCTTTGGGTCGCAGTTGTTAACTTCAAATATTGTCTCTCTCCAGGAGTAGAGTGACCCCAAGTGGCCCAGTCTCTCACAAGACAATGGTCTTCTCGGTCAAGGTCTGGCATGCCCATGGTGACAGTTTTAATTGTTTGTAAGCTTCCAGTACATGTTGTTGGACTTGAGTGGGTAAGTATTGTTCATTGCACAGCTTTCTGAGTTGTGGCTTTTGCTGGAGGAATCAGATACCTGTACCCAACGCCATCACGCCACATGGTGCTGAGTCTACAGAGTGCAAAAAAGCAGCAAGTGTGTCTTTCCAGTCACACTAGGCCTACTATGAAGTTATCCATTCAGAAACCTGTCACCAAACCCAGAAACCTTTAGTTCTTCAGCACCAAAGATAGCTTGTGGTCTTTGTTGGTGACTTCCTGCTGTTACTGATAACTGCATGTTTGTATATGTTAACTAAATAAGACTGCCAGAGGCAGCCACTGAGGAATATCATTCATAAGCAGCACTGCGATTATCTGGAGGTACCTCTTACTGAATGCACCTTTGATGACCTGCAAGTATACACTGCTGGCTTAAGGCTTGCTGTATTCCTCAGCTCTGTTACAGAGCAGTTATTTGCATTGTTCTGGCTTTACCCATAAATGCATACACAATTCATGTAGTTCAGTGTGCTGAGTTGCATGACTGTAAACACCTAATGAAATGTATGCACACATACAATAAACTGTCTGTAGCAGATTCTGTGTGTGGAGTGGATTATTGTTTTTTAATAATGTGGGATGACATTTTTTTTTCAGTGGCAGCCAGGGGATGGGCCACTAGTTCATAAGGCAGTTACACTAGGTCAGGGGTGGGCAATTATATCTGCAAAGGGCTGGTATGTATGCAGGTTTTTGCTGCAACTCCCTAATTAGAGTACTGATTGGCTGAAGAATTCTCGCACCTGGGTTTGAACAGCTGACCTTAGGGTTATCCCGAAAACCTGTGAACACACCGGCCCTTTGCGGATAAGATAGCCCACCCCTGCACTAGGTGATTCAGACACCAGTTCCTCTAACTGCATTGGTCTGTGGGAGGCACCTGGAGAAAACATTTACAGCATCTGGCAGATGCCTTTAGCCAGGGTGACTTGCATAAATTCTTAGACTCCATTAGTGAATATATTCTGATACTGAATTAGAACCCAGGCTAAGAATACTATGTCTGTATACTGTAGGGAAGTACAGGATTTGTTTTAAGAGTACAATACTGGAAGTGCTAAACCAAGTACTTCTGGAAAAGGTAGGTCTTTAGATGTTGTGCAACATGGAGAGAAGCGCCTCACAGAACAGTGCTTCACACCACCTGGTGTTTAATTCTGGTGAGTAGCTACCCACCCAACTTGATTTTTCAAAGGCATTGTGTAATGCTGCTTCCTACACATTAATTAACCAAAGGGAAGTCATTCTGGGCATTATTGCAAGTTCATACAGGGTGGGGGAATATATGATGAACTGTGTTAAAATGATGATGAATCAAGCTACATTAATCCGTACCTGCTTCTCCAGTACAGCAGTGGACACCAACCCTGCTTCTGGAGATCTCTACCCCTGCAGAGCTTAGGTGCAGTCCTAATTTAACACCTGATAAAGATAAGGTTGCACCTAAGCTCTTCAGGCTGTTAGACCTCCAGGTTCGAGGTTGGAGACAATTGTAATACAGGGTTGCCAGTTAATCAAAGAGTGCATGTGAACAGAAGATATTTAGATTTGCTAGTTTGCTTAGCTAAATGTCTTTAAATTGTAAGAAGCACACACAAATATGGAGAGATTGCTGTATACATAGCCTTGGTTGAAACATTAACCTCTACCATTTTGAATAGTAGTGGGTAGAATTTTCCCTATTTTCACGGGAAATGTATTAGACCCAGATATGCTTGTCTCACAAGACGGGAAGCTTTGGGGAAGGATGCATCAGCATTCAGTTACATGAACTCTATTAAATTGAGAAAATGTACAGCTAACCCACTCTCCTATGGAATGGGATGTGTGTTTTGGTAAGTGGGTGATTTAGGTGGCTATATCTAATTATTGATAATGTAGTCCGCCTTCTGCGTACAAATTTGTCCAAATAGTCTATCACGTAGTGCGTTTTCTTGGCAGTATACCTAGTTTACTCTTTATTCCTCTTAGTAATTTCAAGTTGTATCTGTGAAAACAAAATTGAACGACATGTAAATTCGCTTTATAGTCAGGATAAGCGGAGTAGCAAAAGCACTTCAAAACCCAAAGAATGAATAGAATGAATCGGAGTACAGTCCAAGACTTCCTTGCTGACCTTCCCTCGTAAACGTCTGTGCGTCTCGCGTCATTACGTCGTGACGCCATGACGCCAGTCAGCTGACGGCCTTCTGAAGAGAGGCTGCAGACATCTTGAATGAATGTTAGCGGGTAACCAGCTAGAGGCGGCAGCGAAGGTTACCTGTGAAGAGGCGAGCAACGCGGTAAGTTTGGTTATAATGTCTAAATGAAGGTCCGCTTGGCCGCCAAACTAAGGTCAGTGTAAAGAGAGGCATTTTAAACAGCATGGGGGTCTCCCGGGGTTTGGGTTATGACCTGGTTACGGACGTTACGGTCCCACTGCCCAGTGGGTTAACGCTGGAAAACTAAATACTCCGCTTCATGGTTTGCACTGAGTTTCCCTCGACACATGTAACTGGGACCAAAAGCAAAGTGCTGCTGTAAGCTCTTCAGATCTCCAAATTCTCTTATGGTCTTGAATGGGGTTTTGGAGGATAAAGCCATTCTTTGCTTGGAAATTAATTTTACTTGCTTATGTGGTTCAGCACTTGCCGACTTTATTTTGCTGTGAGTCGACTGTTACTGATAGTCACCCATTTCGCATTTGTCCCGCTGCTCTGTTTGGAAAACCCTGGTTATGCCGTTATGTGACTCGGCAAAGGTTGCATAATAAGCCGTGTGATGGCGACGGGACGTAAGAATGCTGGCTGCAGGCATTATTATAAGATTTGGTGTCACTGGCCTTTTTAATGGCCGCTTCCAGGGCCAGCTAGCTCTGCGGTTGAGGTATCTGGCTCCCTGGAGTTCCGTGTCTGTCCTTGAATATTTCTAACTTGGAAGACATTACGTTATTTCCCCCATCTTGGATTGATTCGAGGCTCCAGGCTGTGTCACGTCTGTAGCTTTGGGAGCAGCATCCCTTTGCTGCTTCTTTGGATGCATCACTGCTTGATTAGCCTTACCAGTTATCCCCCCCCCCCCCCCCCAGAGCTGGAGTTCACTATGGCCACATAGGATTGAGACTCATAATGATCGGAGGACTGTTCATCTACAACCACAAGGGAGAGGTGCTGATCTCCCGCGTGTACCGTGATGACATAGGGTGAGTCCGGGGTCCTGTTTGGGCGTTTAAGTTTGTGTGCTTCAATGCCACTCGTTCTCACTCGACATTTTGAGAGAAGGTCGGCAAGCCTGTTCACTTCCTCTCCCAGGCGCAACGCAGTGGACGCGTTCCGCGTGAACGTGATCCACGCCCGGCAACAGGTGCGCTCGCCCGTCACCAACATCGCCCGCACCAGCTTCTTCCACGTCAAGCGCTCCAACATCTGGCTGGCAGCTGTTACCAAGCAGAATGTCAATGCTGCCATGGTCTTCGAGTTCCTGTACAAGATGTGTGATGTGATGGCTGCTTACTTCGGCAAGATCAGTGAGGAGAACATCAAGAACAACTTTGTGCTGATCTATGAGCTGCTGGATGGTAGGCTTTGCCCTCGACGCTTGCCGCTTCAGGGCAGGGGAGCTGGGTCTTCCAGTTCTCACCCTGCTGTGTTTTATAACTTGGCTAATGCCTAATCAAAACCTGATACATTATTACCACAGCCTCTTGGTGTTTGAATTGACAGTCATGTGGTTGCCAGTTTATATATTTAACGACTACACTACCTATATCCCAAAGCATTGTTCTCTAAGCTGTAAACCTGTTTCAGCAAATCCTTTATTAGGATAGCATCTAAGCTATATTTGCACCTGCTGTAAACTAGTTGCTACCGGACGTAATGCAAAATCCAGCATGCTTTGTGGCTGCCAGTGGAGCAGCATTTCTCTCCCGTTTCTTAAGCTGACTTGCATTAACTCTAACTCATATTGTTTCCCACATTAAACACGCCAGTAATTTTAATGATGTTGCGTCTTTGTTTGTCTCCTGTAGAGATCTTGGACTTCGGCTACCCGCAGAACTCTGAGACTGGAGCTCTGAAAACCTTCATTACCCAGCAGGGCATCAAGAGCCAGGTGAGGCCGTCTGAAATTTTTTGGGGGACCCCTTGCCTTTCTCGCGTGCCGCTACGCCGTTAACGCATGTTATTTTGTCAGAGGTTGCAGGGGGGCTCCTTACTTTGTCCAAGCCCAACTAGGAGTTTACATGGGTGTTTAATGACTGTGCATGTGTTTGTGTGTGCACACAGAGATATTGCTATACTTGTCAAGACCAATGGACTTCACAAGTATAGCGAATTGTGGGGGGGAAAAAAAGACTAGTGAGGTCATTTTTTTCCCCAGTCCTTACTACTTCAACCTTTATTTTATAAATGTCAGTGAATGCAATCAAAAAAGTCAAAATGCCAAAAGTCTTGCATTTTATTCAGTGACTTGGTTAAGGTTAAGGGCTGGGTAGGGGTTAAAGGTATTGCAATTGGGATTAGGGTTTTTCCCCATGGAAATGAATGGACAAACCTGTGTGTGCGCGTGTTGGAGAAAATGATATTCTCTAACATTCTCCTGTCTCCTTTGTTGGAACCTGCTGGC
>JAODKL010000044.1:12856093-12868439 GCA_026780765.1 Petrocephalus schoutedeni | reverse complement strand
GACAAAGAAGCTACAGAAGTTGCCCACAGTACAGGAGGTAAGCATTTCACCGTTATATTATGTTACCTTACTGAAAATCACAGTAGAATGGTACAATCAACTGCCACAGCCATTCTCACGACTGGCATGGAAAACGTACCGCGATCAGAGCGCGATTTTACCATTTTTGGCTAAATCAGCGTTACTTGGAGGGTCAGACGGTAGCTCGTCTTAGGCGGGACGTGGAGGAGAACGGCTACAACCTGCCTTCTTTGGGTCCGGCTTCTGACCACTCCTTCGCGCCCGATGGCTCTCTCTCTCCCCGACCCCGTGAGAGCGCCTCAACTGCTCAGGGTAAACGGGGAGCGCCTTACAGGCACCGGCACGTAATGACCGTTACAATGTTCGCGTGCTCACAGCATCTGTACACAGATTGGCTGTCGCTGAAACACGTCACCGTCATGTGATTACCGCAAGCCGCGCATACACAGCGAAGGGCTGCTCGGCTGTTGCTGCACTGCTAACTTAATGCGGCTAGCTGGCTGCACATCCACATAACTAAGCTGAGGTTCTGTACGATGTTTTTGTTTTCCCAGGCAAACCATCTTATGGAATGCTAGCGTGTCATCCTGACTGGGTACCGCCGTTACACCCCGGGCACACAGAACGACATAAACTAACCTGATATGAACTGCAATGCCGCATTAACCATTGTGTAGTTTGATTGAAGTCAATAAAAAGTAACGTTTCGTGTCAAACTACTTCACAGATGTCGACTCTTTCTCACCCACACGCAGTAGTCAGTAGATATGTTTGATATTTATTATTAACCTCAGCTAGATCACTTTACTCAATGGAAAGTGCTATTCATATCGTAAAAATCTCCCAAATCTGCGTGTTCGCACGGATCAAGCCCGTTAATGTCCTTCACCTTCTCTAAATAGTGCTTCTTTGCCATCGCGATTTCGCTGTTCGTTGTTGCCCTGTGCTTGTCCCAATAAATGGTGACCGTCTTCCAGAATGCCACGCACAATGACGTCGTTGCCTATTCTCTATTACGCAACCGACCTACGCGAAGAGCCAGGACACTAGTTTGGATCTTCTGATGATTTTTCCGTGGTATCCCGTAGCGATCCCCCCCGATCAGCACAGTATACGTGGAGCTCCGATAATGAGCCAGTTATGAATGACTAGTCCTACTGGAGTCATGATCCGCCACTATAAAACACACTACACATGGCGCTGCAACGACCAGAGATCCTTTCGTTTTCCTTTAGCTTTACTCAAAATAAAGTCAACTGACCCGGTGTCGTGTGGCGAATGTACAGCCGGATGTCCAGAGACCGTAGCGTCGTACAGGCCCAGTGTCCAGGGGTGGCCAGCCAACCCACACGGCCTCCTGCTATCGTGCGGATGAGAGGAACGAAGCCAGTATTGCGACAGTCTTTTTAAGGAGTCGGTGCTCTTTAAACAGCCATAACAGCGACACCGGAAATACAGCAGTGAAACATCCGTCGGAAGTGAGGTGGCTCTCGGAGCCGGACAAATCACTTCCGGAAACCCGCATTGGAAGCACATGCTGCCCTCTTGTGGTGATTTTAACCCATATTTCAAGGTAGGAGAGCTGCAACATACAGCCGTCACATGTATCATACAAACCGTGACATTTTGCGATGTTTTAAATGATACCTTAATAAAATAGCTGGCAATGATCGGTCCGATTTGGTTTCAGTACACCTCCAAGGTCTGGGTTGAGCTCTCCCCTTAGCTGTTACTACTCATGCTGTAAGAATATGTGGTTCAGATTGGCATCGCTGGTATTAGAATGATTTGCATCTCATCTGGGACAAACCTTACGGAGACTCCAGGCTTTCCGTAGCTCAGACCTAACAAAACATTAATACAAGGATGTGTGGAAATGATAAAACAGGTACATACTTACTAGGTGTATGGTAAGGAGTTCAGAAATGACAATGACACATGTACAAGTACTTCGTATATTAAAATTAAGTCAATCATCCACGCAGCTGATGTATTTCATCCATGTTTTTTGGCAGTAATCCATAGTCCACTAATTTGATAAGTAACATTATACTGTTCTTTTCATACACCACCTCCAGCGTATTTGTTTCACTTGGCAGAAAATGCAGGCTTTATTTTGTATGTGACATTTGTCTTCCAATACCCCCCCCCCCCCCCCACCCTTCAAGCTGGCATGGCACCTCCCACCCCACAAACCCCAGAATCGTTAAACGACGGAAGACGGACATTTCCGCATCCCCAACATACAGGAAACTGGACATACATGACAAGGTGACAACTGTCACAGAATTAAGAAGCATAAATATTGAAGACACAATTATAGTACATTTTGTATATAGATGTGGAAGGAAACCATTTCTTTTCCCCAAAGCTTGTCCCAGACTTCCATTATGGGCCTCCAGTCCAGCCAGAACAAACAAGAGCAGCTGAACACAGGGAGTAAAACAAGACCTCTACAATAAACTCTTAAAATAGAGGACACTGCTTGTGATTAGGCTGGAATCATGTGCATAGAAGACAAACAGGACTTACACATGGAATGGAGAGCATCAGCTTCTGAATGGCTTAAAGCCATTCAGCAATAATAAAGCATCACAGTATTTGATCCAAAATCCCAGACTGGAATGCAAAATGTAGAAACCGTTTGGCTTCAATAGTTTCTTTTAAGGCACAAATTCGAAAAAACCTGCTAGTTACAAAGCCTGAGAATTAAAAGGGGTAAAAAAAAAAAAAAAAAAAAAAAAAAAAGTAAAAATCGGTCAACCATCATTAGACAGACGCTCTTCATCTTTGCCTGTTGACATAACCGTTGGAAAAGGTCGAGTAAGGAATGCTGGGACTCCACTGGACAGCAAGGAAACTTGAAGGCAGAGATGCCTTCACATTACATGCCCATCCGGATGCTCTGGATAATCTGGAAAATTGCTGTGGGGGAGAAAGCCATGCATGTTAAAACCAGGAATCACTATTTGTATCACACCAAGATGTTTTATAACAGCTTTACTGGTTTAACTACCCACTATAACATCCCATTTCCCAGCCACACAATTAGGCCATCAAATCTGTCTTTTTCCAAATTTGACCAAAAACCCAGCAAGAATCCTGTTGGCCCAAGCATCCTTATTATGCTACACACAAAGAAACCAACTGAAAAGTAACACGCTGCCTTTCCAATTTTAGCTTCATGTTAAAAGGGGTTACCCAAAGCAAACAGAATAATCAACAACCGAAGGTCACCAGATTAGCTACAACTGTAGAACATAGATGTCAAACCATGTTGTACCAGGTTAGTTCCTACAAGGTTGTGAGAAACCCAGTTTCACAGTTTACTGATGGTCTTATGGCAAAAAAAGTTTCTGTGCACAATACAAACGTGCCAGTTTTACATTTTATTTTTTTTAGGTAACAGTACTAAATCAAAAGACACTTAAGGTGTCTGATGACAGTCCACATATTGGTTCAGTTAGGGCTCGGTGGAAACAGATTTCCAAGAGCAAAACGGAAGACTCTGGTAAATGCATTTTATTTATCGGAGACAAATGCACTCACCTGACCCGCAGACCACAAAGATGAACAGCGCCAATAACCAGGGTCCGACCGACACCTTTTCGTCCTGGGCATTTCTCTGCAGCCACGACACAAAGTTACATTTTAACGACGGGAGGAACCGAGGTCACGGTGACAGAGGACCAGCAGCTCCTCAGCCCGAAGCACGTCCAGCTTATGGGGGGAAAAGGGCCCTGCCCTCGTAAATTAACGTGACCCACATCACGACGAAACACTTTACGAACCAGAAAAAAACAGCGTCTAATCAACTTATGAAACATCTGTTTTGAAACGCGTGTAGAAAAGTGGTACCCACTCCAGGCCTGGTAGTCACTTCAAACCAGTTCAGGTGACGAGGCTTAGACGGGATTCCGGTGGGCGTGCTGCCCTGCTAACCAGGCGGCACGTTACTAACTACTCACTTACCATAGTCTTAGCCACGTTGCCCCTCTGAGTGATGTTTTTGCTGTGCTTCTCGTTAGCCATGCGAATTCTCTGTTTTGCGACCATCTTTTCAATTCAGCCACTCGGCGCGATCCGAACCGGCGTAGACTGTGACCTGCTTCACACGGAACTGCCTACGTACACACATATTTAACGTCGGCTCCAGTGGGGGCCGCACCGCGCCATTCGCTCACCGCGTATCGCTCCGCCAGCCACCGCTCCTATAGTCCGCTCTGCCACATTGTAACACTGCTTTTCAACCGGTAATCCAGAATACAAAGGTTTAAGGTATGTCGGGGAGGCGGTTTAGGGTAATCGTTTTCCATGGTAAGACCCATGAGTTTGCCCCTGGGCGAGATCTTTTTTTGTCTTTTAAGAACGTACTGTGTTTATTATTTTTTTTCGGTTGCCGGACAACTCCGGTGTCCCCTCGCATTATAAAAACGTGCAGATAACTAACTTATCTCCATAACTTGTGATTTGTGGTGGGCTGGCGTCCTGGCTTAAGCTGTCCCAGCCCCAGGCTCCCCATGACCCTATACTGGACACGCATTCGGAAGATGGATGATCGAAACTCGTATACGCGTAGGTAATTCCGTTAGGGATGACCCCGACCCCAGCCGCGTCACTCCGGTGTCTTCGGCGCATTGATACCGCTCCCTCGCTGTGATGCGGCGCATCACTGGATATGCCGACGTGTTCTTGTATTCAATCCATTTCCGCGACGTCCTCCCTTCACCCGATTGGTCCGGGATTTCGTCTTTAAAATGGCGGTCGTTTCGCTTTCAATCACGTTTCGCTTTTTATTCTCATGTCACATATGCAGCTACGCCTTGAAAACGAGCGACATGTTTGGTGTCGTTATTGCCAGTTTCCCTGTTTTTTCAAGTAGTCCGTAGAGAAATAATAAATGTGTCGATTTCTAGGACGTCTGTAGCAGGAGCCTTTACTAGGGGATCCGGTTTAATGGCACGAATGACATCACAGTATTTAAACTAATCAGAATCAGTGTAAATTTATTTGGAAAGAGGGATAATGTTTAAATTTTAAGGGGCAGATTTCCCCTAAAACAGCCCTAACGACGCCCTGTCTGTAGAGAGTTCATGGACCGTCTACGGATAGCGGGGATCGCTCTTTCCATGTTTATGGGCTTGTATGTTCCCTTGCTCCTCTGGTTCTGCCCACAATTAAAATACACTGTTTTAGATGACTTTGGTATATCCTCAAATTAACAATTCATACCAGCAATAACTGCACTTCAGCCTTTAAATTGCATTGCGTGCATTTTGTTCAGCACGTGCAATTTCAATCACAGTGGAAACCGCTTATAGTGATCGTGTCTGTCTGGACGAAGTCGATCACTATAAGCGGACGGTGAGTATAAGCGATTTTTTTTTTCCATTTTCCAGATTACAATCAAATTGACATTTGTATACTAATTACATGAATATAAAATAAAATGGACAGCGTCACTATACTGAAATGTATTGACTCTTTCAAAATACAATACTGTTTAAAATGCTTTTCAAATTACAGTACTGTACAAATTAAATTAATGAACTGTGCATAATTCAAATACGCTATAATACAGACTGGTACTGCGCAGCTTTTATAGTTTTGTTGCTGCTTCTCATTCTTCTCATTGGCTTGTTTCTGGCAGCAGAACATAAACATACATAAACTTTGATGAGCTTATATTTCTCACAGAGAAAATTACGTGGTTTCCACTGTATTACAGTGGGCACTAGAATTATTGGCACCTCTGAAAATGCATAAAAAATATTACAATAAATGAATAGCATCAAACAGATAAACTCAAAATGCAAAGATGTCAAAATTATTATTGTTCTAATGAAACTAACCATGGTTATTTATTCGTTTAAGTATCAATTTCTTCTAAATACAGAATTTGTTTTTATTTGAGTCATTACATGACTTCCTGTTTCACTAGCATATAAAAATGAGGTAACATGCAAAACCCCCTTGTCATCCAGCACTATAAAGAAGACAAAAGAAGCTAGCAGTTCAAAAGAAACAAATTGTCATAGATCTTCATAGATCTTGCCCCCCCCACCACACGATGAACCATCTCAGTATCCCAGTTGGCGACTCCCCAAGATGACACGCGGTCCAGTCCGGAAATGGCCATCTATCTGCCGCAGCCAGGTGTTACGTGGGTGTCCCTTCAGCCTGGTCTAGCCATGTGGATCCTCACCAATAAGGATCCTATGAGCTGGATCACCCTCAGGGAATCATGCCACGGTGTCATAGTGCCATCAGTGCTGGCCCGAGCCTTTATGGGGCCCTAAGCAGAATTTGATTTGGGTCCCCCCCACCACCTAAATTAAGATATCTTGACATTTCAAGCCCCCTTGGTGGCCCCCTGGTGGCGTGGGGGCCCCCAGCAGCCGCTTAGTTCATTTATGCCTTGGGTCAGCTCTGAGTGCCGTAACTGAAGCTTCTTGACAATGCAGGTAATGTGCCTCATTTAGGACTCCCTGAGCAACTGCTTGTCCAGTAGGTGTCACTGCTCACCCTATGGCATGTATTCTCTCAGGTTCATTCCCCAGTCACATTCCCCATAGTTCTCTTTATTTCCCAGACCACTGTGTAGCTGAAATGGCTGAGCATGCGGCTGATAATCATTAATTTACGGTCATTGTGACTTCAAGCTTGGTCAGAGGCCTCAATGACATTGGACTTTGTGGTTATTTACACAAGTGGCCAAAATTCTGTAAACCCTTCCAGTTTTTAGAGATTGCAGAGCTTTATATTTGTAAAATCATATATTGGATGATTAAATAAGTAACTGGGGCAACAATTGAATGCAATTATTCTGCAATCTCTGCAAACTGGAAGGGACAACCGCTTAAGTGATGATGATTGGCTAAGGAAGAGTACAATTTCATGGTGAGCCAAGCAGAGGCAGAGTTGGGCAGCCACAAACACAAAAACACACGCACAGTAGCAGACACAGATGACCAAGAGACACACGCAGCAATGGCAAGCCCAGAGAATTCAAAAGTAACTTTTTTTATCTGGAAGTACAGCCATTACTTTTCCCTTACTGAGATAAAAGGCAAGATTTTATATGTTAAATGTACATTATGCCCAGGAACAGAGTGTTTGTTTACGTCGGTTGTAAGCCATTCTAATTTCATATTGTCCCACAGCAACATTAAAATAGTGTAGATTCATGTACAATGTTTTCTGTTAATAATTTGTTCTATTAAGTGTCTATTACATTGATTAATCATATTTAATATTCAGTTTAATTATACATAATTGAACATACATTTGAATTTAAAGTTCCATTAAGAGAGGGGGAATATTCTTTGACATATTTGAGCATTAAAAAAATGTAACGCAATATTTACTCTCCCTGGTAACTAGTTACTTTAATAATGCTGTATCTCAGTTACTAACTCAGTTACTTTTTGGGAGAAGTAACTAGGAACTATAACTAATTACTTTTTAAAGTAACATGCCCAACACTGGTTATTTGTGGCTTCTAGTCCCTATTATTTGAATAATTGTTAATGACCCAACCTGGTCTAGACCTTGTTACTTGTCTATATAAATTCTTGCCTGTTGTCAGTTCCCTTGTTGGCTATTGTCTCTGTAGCATGTGTTATCTGAGTATGTTTGTTGTTAGTTGTCTACTGCTGAAACGCTTGCTCTGTGTAACTACTCTGCCTTTCCATATGTTTAGTTTAAGTCTTCATTAGTTCTCATGTTACTTGTCTACTTTTGTTTGGACCCCATGTGGACACATTGGTTTCTGGTTATTTTGAGTTCAGTTTACAGTAAACTTCCCCTTCTGTCTCAGCCGCCTTGTGGACCCTCACCAGTGTCTGGACACGACACTGACTCATAATGGTGTAATTTATATTTGTCTATACAAGCAATACAAACTGGGATGACTTGGAACCCCTTGGAAGCCTAGAAACTGATGATTATCTGTTGAACAATGATACTGTATATTAACACACAAATACAAGTACATACATAGCATTTTGCTTGTTTTACTGTATGTACTCAAAGCATAATCAACATTTAAATATCATTTAAGGCCACTTGCATAAGTATGAGTTCAATTTCACAGGGATTCTTTAGTTTTTGCACATTATATATGTATAGACATATACATATATGTATACAGTATATAAGTGAGAGTGCGTGTGTTCTGTCTGCTGCTTCTCAACCCATTACAAGAGTCAGTGTGTGGAGACACAGGTTGCCACACTTTATAGACTGGTTTTATATCCACGCTGCCTTCAATAAATGTTTTATAGGCCCTCAGTGATCACACAGTCGCACTCAGTGCTTAATTTGTTGCCGGAATGTATTCCAGGACCTCTCCATTTATGACTTTCGGCATTCCAGCACCTATTTGCATGGTTCTGGCAGCTCTCTGGATAAACCAATACCAATACCATAAAAGTTTTACATAATTATGTATTATAGTGCTAGAGCATGCTGGGACATTGGAAATACCCCCCTGCTGTCACGGTTGTGGCGCGAACGACGACCCATGATACAGGCGGTTCTTCGAAATAAGGAAGTTTATTCCAAAACAGGACTAGAAATAGCACGAACAGCGAAAGACCGTGAACGATGCGTAGAGGTGCACATGCGTACACATACACATTCACATTCACATTTAACAATCGACCCTGGGAACTACACACAGGTGGACTAAATAGGGAAGACATCACGGATGAAACACAGGGCAGCTGGGCACAATCAGGAATATGCACGAGGGGAAACAAGGGGCGTGGCACATAAGGAACACATGGACAGACTGTGACACCTGCAGTGTGCTGTTGTATTTTTATTGTCAATACTTGTCGCGTGTGTGTTTGCCTTGTCTTGCATGAACCCGATCCGATCCTTGTGTGACTTTAGCGTTGTATAAATTATCCACCTTGTGTGAGCCTTGCCATTCAGCATCTGACCCCTGAGTTTCCCCACTGTATTTGGTTTCATTTTTTTCTATTTTGTTATTCAATCAACAGCTCAAGTTAATTCTAATGAAAGCAAGTTGCAGTGATATAACTGATGAGGTAGTGTAACTAGTGTGCATACTGTATAACAATCCCGTAGGGTAAGTACTACACACCTCCACCAAAAACACAAAATGTCTTTTTCTTAAATAAAGTGCACAAAATTAGAGAACCGCCTTTGAAAAAAATTTAAAATAAAAAATAATTAGTGGGAATACAAAAAATAAAAAAATATTGTACTAAAAAATAAAAGTACAATAAAAAATACAACAAAGTGTAAATACACTCAAAGAAATATCCCCCACCCGCCTATGCAGATTAAAGGTTTTTGTTCAGGAACAGTATCATGTTCACATTTTTCAATTTTATTGCACTTCGCCTGGTACTTAGTAACTGTCCTGCCTTTGAAAAAATCCTCTCAGCTGGCACTGAGGTTGCAACCACTCCCAGGTGCTTCTTGGCAAGTTTGCTCAAAGAGGGAAATGTTGATGAATTTTTTTTTCCACCAACGTAGTTTCCACCAATGAATTACCCCTCTTCTGAGTACATGCGCATTAGACATCGGTGCCAGTTGCTGACTTCAGCGTCAAATTCTGTCCATATCGCACCTTTTGCTGCAGCTGGGGATGCAGCAGCCCCTGCAGATGAGCTTGAAGTAGTTGCAGGAGCTGGGGCAGAGCTGGCGGCAAAGCTTGAGCTTGGTGCAGATGATGAAGGTGCTGAGGTCTGACTCACTAACTGCATTTCGGTGACAAGTCGAGCTTTTACAGGCTCAACATTTGTAGAGTCACAGAATCCCAGGTTTTTTAATCTAATGTCCAGGTAGGTGCTGACAGCAAGACCATAAAATGTTTCAATAGCCTTGAAGCGACGCTGACACTGCACTGGCAGCTCAGCAGCTCTGCAGCTAGCTTGCTACCTTTGCGCTCAGAAGTTGCAGTGGTTCTGTGAAGCAGTGACACCAGTGGAATCACCTTTGAAAGTGAAATTTGTTTTTCAGTTGATATCTTCCTGGTTGCTTCCTCAAATGGTCTCAGTGCCTGATGACAGACCTTTCTTCCTCACTTAAGCAAAGTGAGCTCTTTCCAAGGAGACAGAGGACTGTGGTAGCTGCCTCCTTTTGCTCAGACAATCTCTCCCACATGTAGAATACAGAGTTCCACCTCGTCTCAACTGCTTGAATTAGTTTGTGTTCAGGGAACATTTGCTGCTTCCGAATTTCTTTGAGCTTGTCTGCAGCTTTAGTGCTGTGGTGAAAGAAAGCAACAATAGCACTCGTTTTTTGCTGAATCTCAAGGAAGCCAGGGTGAGGCCTGAAAGAGTCTTTCACCACCAAATTCAAAGTGTGTGCAAAACATGGGTAGTGGGCCCAACCTGCTTTGCGCACAGCTGCAACCATGTTGGGGCCATTCTCGGTTACAACAGCCAGAATCTTGTCTGTTATGCCCCATTCTTCCACGATTCTGGTTAACTGTGAACAAATATTGCCTGCAGTGTGTTGTCCAGGAACACAAGACATTTCCAACACATATGCCAGCATTTGCCAGTTTTCATCTATGATGTGGCTTCTATGATATGAAGACTGTTAAATATGCCTCTGTGGCTCTTGATGTCCACGTGTCAGTTGTAAGCATGACATTGTCCACACCACTCGATTCCTTTCTTACCTTAGAGCTGAAGTCTTCATAAAAAGCTTTGAGTTTCCCCTCCATCAAAGATTTTCTACTTGGAATTTTGTACTATGGGTCAAGTGTGCATGCAATCACTTTACCATGTTCCGGTTGCTAGAGAATTCTTCTGCGGTTTATTAGGTGTATGCTCTGTATATCATTTTTGTTAGAATAAATACATTTTGGAGTCAAATGATATATTTCCATTATTATCCATGGATTAATATATAGCACAGATCAGATTTCAGTGTACGGTTGTGCTAAATTTTTTATACACGTATTGTGAATACTGAACTGAGTTTAAAAAAATCGGTAATGAAATTGCAATCGCAATATCTGTCAGATAAATCGCAATTAGATTTTTTCTTAAAATCGTTCAGCCCTACTGGTAGTGATTGGGGAATTCTAATTGGTGCTTGCCGATGGCTAAGAGCACACAAACGGGATGTGGTTCAGCGACAGGAATATAGAGGTTTGAGCCCTGAAGGCAACTAGTCATTGCCAAGAGTAGCTTTATAAACAGACAGGCCTTGCTGCACATTCCCTAGCTTACAGTGAGTATATGTTTAAATATAGGTCTGCTCTAACACTAACCCTAGTAGTCAACAAACAATTTTTGTTGCGCTTCCTCAGAATGGGGTCCCAAGTACATTTGGTTTTGATATATCAAAGCAATGCTGAGATATAGAATAGAATTCAACTTTATTGTCATTGCACATGTCACAAGTACAAGGCAACGAAATGCAGTTTGCATCCATCCAGAAAGGGCTTTAGCTGTAATGTTGCAAAATATATATTAGCAATAAGATATATAGATATATTACATATATACAGCAGTTACAGATATATTCAGCAGTTACAGTAGTGCAGTTAGGTCAGGAGGCAGAGTTCAGGAGTCTGACAGCTGTAGGGAAGAAGCTATTCCGGTACCGGGTGGTCTTAGTCCGGAGGGTCCTGTAGCGCCTCCCAGAGGGCAGGAGGGTGAAGAGTCCATGTGCTGGGTGACTGGGGTCTTTGATGATTTTCCCAGCCCTTTTCAGACACCGCTTCCTGTAGATGTCATTTATGGCAGGAAGTGGTGCTCTGGCGATGCGCTAGCCGGTTTTCACAACCCTCTGCAACGCCTTCCGGTCCGAGGCAGAGCAGTTCCCATGCCAGACTGTTATACAGTCGGTCAGGATGCTCTCGATGGTGCAGCGGTAGAAGTTGATATCTTGATTAACCATTAACCAAGACATCCACAATGTCATGAAAGAACTGACATAGTGTCTGGCTGTGGCAGTGGGCCTTGGCTAACTTTCCTCTCAAAGCAGGTTTCAGTTCTTGAACTGTACTGCAGCACCAACGTAATGAACAGTGCATATGACATTCAGCTTTTAAAAGTATTTATACAGAGAAATAATCATCCAAATGACATATGTGTTCTACACGCCTTAAAAGTGATCACTTGAACTTCCAGTGTGATGGGCTGTTGTGAAATAGAGCACGGCTTAATGATGAGCTCTATGGCTATGGCATTGGCTATCTCTGTCGTGATCTTTGCCATCATTAACATCCATCCATCCATCCATTTTCCTACCCACTTATCCTGTTCAGGGTCGCAGGGGGTCCGGAGCCTATCCCGGAAGCAATGGGCACGAGGCAGGGAACAACCCAGGA
>JAODKL010000044.1:12816102-12855993 GCA_026780765.1 Petrocephalus schoutedeni | reverse complement strand
GTGGGGGTTCGCTTAGAGTCCTGCCCCTCCCCTGGGTTTCCACTGGCCCCCTCCTGAGAGAACTAGGGCGTGGCGGCTCCAAAACACCGCAACAATAATGTGAAAACTCTGCAGTTATTAATATGCAAAAATGCAAATGAGTAGGTAATTAAGAGACTGGGTTCTCTAGAGGCCCTTTGATTGCTAATGAATTCTAATCTGTAAGGGGGGAGGAGGAGGAGAAGAGGGAAGGGAAAAAAAACAAGAGAAAAAGAAAGAAAGGGATAAAAAATGACACCTGCATGCAAACGCCTCCCCTATTCACAGCGAGGGTCGGACAGCAAAGAGCTGAAAGCGTGTATCAGGAAGGCAGAGGGCCGTCACGTCAATGAGGCGCACAGGGGCCACACAAAAGTGGACAGATTATGGTTTGGGTGGTTTGTGTGCTGTGATAAAAGACTCATTGAACCAGCCTGTTTGCGACTCAGGGACTGAGTCTGATAAAGACTAAGAGTCTGAATCAGCCGGAGGACTGTAGAGAAAATCGTCTTTAATGGGGACCGAAGGGAACAAACGGAGAAAATTATGAGCAAGATTGGTTTGTGCAGGAATCAGAGGACAATGAGACCCAACATCTCGAACACGCACAAGCCTCTTAGAACACCAGGGGGGGTGGGGGGGTGTTGTCAGGTATTTTGGCAGGAAGCGTGTGGCGGTAGCAGCTGTGTTACTGAGGATGGATGATGTCACTTAGTCACTGTGCTGGGGCAGTAACTCAGGCAGCCACTGCTGGGTACTGCAGCACTCTGCCGGGGCTGTCTTATAACCCGACCCCCCCCCCACCTCTATCTCCCTCCATTCTCTTCTCCTCTTCATCTCCACCCACATCCTTTATAGTTCTTGCAGTCCGTCATTTACACAAAAGACAGTCTTCCTAACACATGACCAGATGTTTGCATTTTCAGGTGACTGTTCTAAGAATCTTCTTTCCAGCAGTGTAAGTGAATTTTCTTAAGAGTCCTGAGATCAGTTAGATTATCAGAAGTTAGATTGCTTCTACTTTTACTTTACAATGAAACAAAGAAACCACTGATTCTTCAGCACACATGCAAACTGTTTTGGTTTATCTAAATTGATCTGATGAGCTCCCAAATCTAACAAAAAACCAAACATGAATGAAAGTAACCAATTCCTGTCAATGGAAAATGCTACCTAATTCACCTTTTTATAGTAATACTTCCTGATATTATATAATTTCCATGTCTTTTTAAATATAGGCTGCAATATGTTGCTCTTAGGAAAACTCATTTCCTTTTTTTCTGGATTTGACATATTCATCAACATTAAACTGCCATTTAAATACTTACTGATCTACCTCAAATTTAATCAGCCAGATAAATATACTAGGCGTGCCTCTCTGTTTGATCAAAATCCAGAGTTGAACCAGGGTCTTTAATGAGGTATTCAATATTTGCTTGCTTAGAGGGCAGAGTACTTAAAAAGGTGGATCCTTCTTAGATGATGTCATTCTTAAATCATCACTAGGAAGAATGCTGCATGGGAAGATAATTCTTGTCAGGATATCATGAGGATTAAGTTGGCTTTGCTGTCTTGGCATGCTGTTGCAAATCACCCCCTACAGGCCTGTTAGGCATGTGTATCTTAGGCAACACCTTTGAAGAATCCCTGCAAGTTTAAGAAAGGGCTGCAGACTGTGCCGTCTGACACTGGAATTGGGACACGTGACATAAAATGCCTGCCTTATGACATCACTATCCCTTAGTGTTTTCTCTTTTTTCAAGTCAGATGAACCTGGATGAACTCAATGCGCTCGAAAGCCCTTCCCCCCCTACAGTTTGGTGGCATCTCTCTCACTCCTGTGACCGCAGAGTGTTATGGCGTCTGCGCTTGTCAACAGGAAGTTCACACCACTCCTACTGTACCTAAAGCGTGGGCGGGAGGACTGGGGTAACCCAGAAGAAAAATGAAAGAAAAAAAAAAAAGATGACATTTTGCCCTGCTCATCTTATAGGGAGCTGAGAGTCTCACCACCTGGTTTCAGGGTCCAAGAATGAAGCTAAATTATAGCGGTCTGAGTAAATGTGCATTTTGCTGTCCCAGGAGTACAGGGTTTTCTCTTTAAGTAGGGATGGGAACAAGACCACCTATATCGAGTCAGAGTCAAGACCAAGACTTTGGGATTCTGGAGTGGCCGAGACCTAACGAAACAAATTTGTTTTCTGTTTTCAATACGATGAATTGAATTAGACTTCACATCACCCTTTAGACACACACAGTCTAAAGCAGAAACAAACACAGTTCACTTTTGCCCCCCCACCCACCTCACCCAAAAACAAGATTACAATCTAACTCGGTTCAGAATTACAACACAAACAGAAAGGATTACTGCAGTGAACCATCCAGCATTAAGTCTCTGTTGTATGATTTAAATTAATGTTATATTATTACATCAGCTCATCAGAACTTGATCTTGTAGAGAGCATTGCAATATATAGCGCCAGCCAACACAATGTGAATGAATGTATTCATTTTATTATAATTGTGTACACTTCCTGCATTTTGTGTCATGTCCGTGCGCCTGTCCATTCTGCCATGGACTCCATGGCACACGCACAGGGTGACGTGACAACAGTGTACTCATGACTTGGACATTCAGATGGTCTCAAGGTCTACCACTAAAATTACTAGTCCAAGACCGAGTTAGGAACAAGTAGAATCACTTTCAATTCCGAGACGAGACCAAGTAAGTGAAAAGGTGGTCTCAATACCCATCTCCAGACCAAGACTGGACTTGAGTACTACAACACTACTTGTGTCTGCATTGTATACCTTTCAATGCAGTTAAGCTCGTTTTAAGAACTGATGAACTGATTTGAAAATACTGTTTGGGCTTTTTTTTTTTTATTTGTCATTTTCTATTCCCATCCATCTCTACTAATAAAAAATATGCTCTGTTTAATTCTGGGCAGGTATGCAGTTCAGCTCTAATGAAAAATGGCGAGTGTCTTACCAAGGTCGCCAAACCACACTCGCACTTGTGCATGCTTGCATACGTGTATGTCTGGATGCCCCTGTATGCTTTTCTTTACGTTGCCCTGGTTTCTCAAAGGAAGCAGCTCTTTAAAACCACACACCCGAAGCACATTTGGTATTATATCACTGAAGGTGCTTCGCTGAAATCCAGTACAAGCTTAATGCAAAACAACTTAGGCATCTGCACAGCAACTGTTTTTTCCTGATGCCCTGCACATGCTTTCAAAGCAACATGCCAAGCATACAATTCTGCACTGTTCCCATGGACATTTTTTTTTATTGAAGCAATTAAGATGAAATGCTTAGTTGCACAACTGCCAGACCTAAACACACCTGAGCTGAAAGTCATCTGGCTGGCATGTCAAGGTCTTTAATCACTACGCGAAGCACTGCCTCACTAACCTGGTATATTTTTTCTAAGAAATACTAAAAAATGAAAGGATTCCATTAACACCATCTCACATGTGTTATATCTGTATGCGATTGTTTTTTTTTCTTAATTCATTACTGTGCTTAATCAACTTTCCTCCTTTGCACTGTCACCAAACATTCGAAATGCCACCATCCTTTCTGTTTCATGTGGCCCTACGATATAATGGTCCCCGTCTACTTATGGCCACGTTTTTTTGAATCGGTATTAACAGCGATGCAGATGTCAAGGTCTGCCTTGACAATTACCTCCAGCTTTGTATATATGTATGTGAACGACTAGTTATAAAAGTGGTAATTAGTGTTCCCCTACACACACACAAAAAAAACACCTGGTAAAATGGTATGAAAAAATCAGACCGCATTTTGGGATTAAAGTCATGCAATTATTAAAATTATTCTTAAAGTACTGCATGAGTAGTCTCTGTTTTGAAGGATATGACTGGATATGTGTATGTGGGCCCTGGAATTTTGTCCAGGATAACCCCATGCTAGTACCCTGTACTGTCTGAGAAGGCCTCCAGGTTCCCTGGCAACCCCAACCAGGACACTCAATAAGATGAGTGGAATCTATTCATGTGCCATGACTTGTACTGTACATGGGAAATGAATACAGGTAAAGCTGGGATTTTGGGGGCCCTAGTTTCTTATCATCTCAGAATCCTATTCAGTTCTGCCGTTTCTCACCGAAAGCAACGCCGCTACTGCAGGAACACGGTGCTTGGAGGATCCTGTCAGTGAAAGGACAAAGGTGTGCTGTGCACTCACTGAGATGTGGCTGTGTGAAGCATGAAATGAATTATGTAACCCTAAAGTCAGGAATATGGATTACCGGCCTTTAATCCAGATGCCAAAGACTCTATATTTCTCATTATAGAGTCTTTCTGAGTGAAGGGTCTAGGCATATTAGGAATTCCAAGCCATTTGTAATACCAGATGGCACAAACTCCCTTTTAACAACACAGCGCAATCGCTTAATTCAAAAACTCCCGGTGTCTGACGTTAAATCATTCTCACTGTGGAGACTGGCGTCACAATGACAAATATTATAACATTTTATTGAACACAATAACACAAATTCATTTTGTAACATTTTATTTCTTTGGTTGAAGTCACAAGGTAACAATTATTAAATATTTATTTTATTATCCCCACTGATCAATTGACATAGATTTAAATAATATAATGTTTTAACTTGCGACAGGCTAAACTGATGCATAATATTACCATTCCAAGTTTCATTCTTTATAAAACTGTTCCCATTTGATTGAAGTGTGGCTCTTGCCATGGTTTCATTAGTCCTGGTGGTATTTTTCCTTTGTTAGTCTCCCTACTCCTGATTTCCCCACCCTCTCTGTGCAGCCTACTTCATGCTCTCCACGTCAGAGACAGCTGTTACTCTGAACTGGCCTACAAGGCTGACAAGTTCCATCACCGTCACCAAAAGGGTCCATTCACTCAAATTCCCTGAAGCTTTCTCAGACGACATTATTTTTATCTGGTTTAGCTATGTGCACTGTGATATAAATCGCTCTTTTATTAAATACCCAGCAAATCAATGGCCAGACACACAGCCTCAAACCTTGCAATTCAGTATTGTGAAATAATCAATATATCATATACTCATATCTATGTCTGTTCAGCATTTTATTACTCTTTTTGCAGCAGTTGTCAGATTAAACTATTAGATTAAAACAGTAAACTGTACTTAGCTATTAGAGTGCATTAGTAACACTAACACCAAACTTTTTTTTTCAGCAGTACAAATTTCAGTAATACATTAGACAAAATGTATTAAAACAACAGGTTATTGCTATGCAGGATCTAATTTGATGCATCAGATCAATACCTGCTGCAAGAATATTTAACCTTTACTCTTCGTATTTTCTACTATTAGAAATGAAGTCTCTGTAGTACAGAGTAACCCAATGCAAGGCTATCTGGAAATGCAGAAGAAACACTGAAGGTCATTGTGTGGACTGATTTTGTAGACTGAATGCACTTGAACTGAACTTTTTAAATAAAGACTGTATTTTGTGATGGGGATGTTTTTCCAAACACCATTATCTAGTGCAGTGTTTCCCAATCCAGTCCTTGGGGACCAACAGTCAGTCTATGTAAAAACATGGACTGACCGTGGATTCCCAAGGACTGGATTTGGAAACACTAGTGTTAAAATAATGTTTGTGGCTGATTAAATACTTTCAGTTGTTTTGACATGATGATTCCTACTTTCCCATCATCAGATATGTGCTGCCTGTAGAGGGGGGGGCTGTTATATAATTGTTTGTACACTGTATTGCCAAAAGTATTGGGACGCCACTCCAAATCATTGAATTCAGGTGTGCCAATCACTTCCATGGCCACAGGTGTATAAAATCAAACACCTCGGCATGCAGACTGCTAGTACAAACATTTGTGAAAGAATGGGTTGCTGATAGTGGCATTATAACAAAGTGGAAGCAACTGGGAACACCAGCAGCTCAGCCACAAAGTGGTAGGCCACGTAAAATCACAGAGCGGGGACAGCATGTGCAGAAGTCGCCAACTTTTTGCCGAGTCAATAGTTACAGATGTCCAAACTTTGTGTGACCTTCAGATTAGCTCAAGATCAGTGTGTAGAGAGCTTCATGGAATGGGTTTCCATGGCCGAGCAGCTGCATCCAAGCCTTACATCACCAACTGCAATACAAAGCATCGGATGCAGTGGTGTGTGCTTCTGGAGTGATGAATCTCGCTTCTCTGTCTGGCAATTCGATGTGCAAGTCTGGGTTTGGCGGCTGCCAGGAGAACAGTACTTGCCTAACTGCATTGTGCCAAGTGTAAAGGTTGGTTGAGGGGGGATTATGGTGTTGGGTTGTTTTTCAGGGGTTGGGCTTGGCCCCTTAGTTTCAGTGAAAGGAACTCTTAATACTTTAGCATACAAAGCCATTTTGGATAATTTCATGCTTCCAACTTTGAAGGAACAGCTTGGGGATGGCCCCTTCCTGTTCCAACATGACTGCACACCAGTGCACAAAGCAAGGTCTATAAAGACACGGATGAGCAAGTTTGGTGTGGAGGAACCTCCCATAGACACTCTCCTAAACCTTGTGGAAAGTCTTGCCAGAAGAGTTGAGGCTGTTATAGCTGCAAATGGTGAGTCAACTCCATATTAAAGCCTATGTATTAAAAATGGAATGTCATTAAACTTCATGTGTGTGTAAAGGCAGGCATCCCAATACTTTTAGCAATATAGTGTATACCGATGAGACAAAAGATTATGACCACCCCCACGCAAAGCAAATAATGTTGACCATCTAGTGAAAAGGGTACTTACCAAAGGCTAGATAAATGGGCAGGGATAAAGGTCTAAGTGACTTTGACAAGGGCCAAATCATTATGGCCAGAAGACTGGGTCAGAGCATGTCCGAAACAGCCAGGCTTGTGGGGTGCACATGATCAGCCGTGGTGAATACCTACTGAAAGTGGTCTGAGGAGAGAACAATTACGATCCACTGACAGTCTGTTGGGTGGCCAAGACGCATCAATTCAACATATGAATGACGGCTATCCGTGGTGCAAAGTAACGGAAGGGCTACTGTGGGCACAAATGGCAGATAATCTTGATGCTCACAGGAGTAATGTGTCACGACACAATGGGAGAAGGTTGGCTTATCCAATGAATCCTTTTTTTTTCCTGTGTTGAGCATCTGTGGGATGAAATCCATAGCTACATTGCCCTAAGCAGAACTCCATGCACTGTTGTGACACATTACTCTCATAACCATCATCAGAATTATCAGCCATTTCTGACAAGGTAGCCCTTCTGTTAGTCTGTACCACATGGGACAGCCTTCATTAATATCTCACATCTATGAGTCTTGGCTACCCAACACCATGTCAAAGGTTTGTGGTTTTTCCCTCCTTGGACCACTCTGTCATAGATACACGTTTATGCAACTGTGATTCAGTAGTGCAAACCTCAGGTTTCAGTAAGATTACATACAGTTGTAATTATTCTACTGCAGTTGCTTGATGCATGACAGAGCACGCCTGAAGTGAATCCCTAAGGGAACAGCTTTTTTTTTTTTTAAACCAATTCCACCTCTCCTTTGCAAATGAGTGCCATCGTTTCATTTTCCTGAAGGAATCCTCTCAGCTGTGAGCTTAGTCCTGTGGATCATTTCCCTCCCTGTGTTATAAGGATGCCCATGTACTCTCCCAATGTGCCTTCATATTGCCCCATCATTCCTTTGAGGTGTAGACAGGGAAAACGGAGTGTTTCGCTTGTAACGTCAGACTGTGCGGCGTTCGCTGTTTACATTACCTGTTTTTAGCCTAGCAGAATTGGTATTGAGGAGTCTGATTGGCCAAAATGGCTTTACGGTTAGAGTTATATCGCCTCCTGTTGGTTTGGCATGCTCTTGACAGTGCGCTTTAGTGTTTTCATGTGGATGGAGATTTATTTATTTTTTAATAATGGAAGAGGAAAAGCACTGCTTTTAAAAACACCAGTGTTCGTGTGGACAAGGCCTTTCTTATATCTTTTCGCTTCCCAGGGGGGCCCTAACCCCCGCAATGTGGAAGGGTCCACTGTATACGAGTTGAAGTAAGACCTGGCAGTATGTAATATAATGCACATTACTTTCGAAAATGGTTATGGTGTCTTACAATATACAATATTTACGTTTTGTGATAAAGTGCTAACTTTACCAAAAAGTTAGGTTTAAGAAGCTACTTCATATTATGTATGTATGTGTGTGTATATATATATATATATATATATATATACAGCATAATATGTATATACACATATATATATATATATATATATATATATATATATATATATATAATTCAACTTAAGTTCCATTATGGATAATAGCTGGACATATCGCCAGAAAATAATACAGGATATTTTATTAACCAGTGCTTGGTCCACTTGAAATTGAAATAAATGCAAGTTAGCACTTGGCGGAGGACAGCGTGTGGCTTTACACGTAACACTTATGCCATTTGTTTCATTATAATGTAAATCTAGAGATGTAGACTACTTGTAGACGATAGTGAGAGGTATTAAAAAAATATATTACCGTATGTTTGATGGCTAAACTTAAAAAAATCTGTGCTACCGGTAGACCTTATACTGCGAAATTCACTGAAAAACGAATCATACACGCAATTATAAAGTGAAGGAGGGGCATACGCTTGCGTCTTGCGCTTTGTCTGTTTATGCTTATGATTGCCCGGTACACAAGAAAACTTACCTCTGCACCGGTCAAGGATGTTATTTACCACATTAAAAGGACCTCAATAAAGCCCAGCCACGAGCCTCAGTAACACAACATGGGAGAACGAGCGGGAAGAGGGTTTGGCTCCTATTTCATCTCCGGCCTTCTACTGGCTACTATACCTGCCCATCAAATTGTACTTGGACTCTCATTGGTCCGGTCACTGCAGGTTTATCATTCCATCTCACGCTGCCTCTGCTCCATTACCCGTTAATTTTCTGTATCCCTCCGCTAGCCAGTTTAGTTCTCGAGAATCCTTAAATTAAACGTCGTCTTTTTCTAGAAACGGAGACATCGACGCGCGCAGATAAGTCTGCGCATGACGATACAGTTATTTTACGCTCTTCGTTGCTGAGATATAAACTGTCGAACTTCTTATTCAGTGTATGAAATTGGACACCGCTGGTGACAACGTCCTTATTTTTTTGCGGAGGGATATTCTGTTGAGGCTGACAATGTGGAGGTTGTTAAGATGTCTACTTCGAAGATGAAATGGTATCAATTGTAGCAAGAAAAAGAGAGATAGAAGAGTTGTAGAGTTTGTGTGGATGCAGAAACGCTCGATTGTATAAGCGCCCCGGACTGCTCCTCAGACCGAGTTTATAGAAGAACGGAGGATGCAGTTGCTGCAGTTAATCCGCCGAGTTTGAAACGTTGAAGGGAATTCCCTTTTAAGTTTCACGCTATTCCTACAGTGCCGTCCATATATTTTCAGCCGTTCGAAGCCAGACTTTTAATAAAAGGTAAATATACCCGCCTTAAAGCCAGGTGTTTTGGAATGGGAATAGTTGTCTTTAGGCGAATTTTTATAAGTACAACTTTTAAAAACCAAGATATAAAGTTTTTTAGCGTCGGTTTGTTTATAGGTGATATCGGACTTTTATCTCCTGCAAGTTGCGTGTGCGTTTCACCGAGGTGGCAATTAATCCTTTGTTCACTCTTGTGAAGACTAGTATTAAAGTTTAAAAGAAACTGAAGTTTGTCGAGTATATGTAGCACGGCGATACAGCCCGTTAAACCGTATTTCACAGCGAGTAAATGTGTATATTTTCATTGTTGTGGCTAATGTTAAATCATTTTAAAACATCTTTGGGAATATCTGGATGCATTTAGTCGGTGCTTTTTAAAAAAAAAAAAATACTTTGTTTCTATGATTACTGCAGAGTTCTTTGTATCATCTTAAAAGTGAAAGTGACTTTTAATTGTTCAGAAAGCCGTAAGGTGGTCGAAATTCCGAAGGAGCGTTTTATTTGACTTTTGTTTGTTGCATATTTGGCAGGAAATTCCTCGTGCCCCCACCCCTCCTCCTCCTCCTCGCGCGAGCCCTTTAATGCAAATTGGACAGATGTGCAGACTTTTGTGGGTCCAGCCGGGACCGCTTAACTTAGCATTTTTTTAAAACCAGTGTCATGCTTGCCCTCAATTAGGAGCTCGCATTGGTGATTTATTTTATTTTATTATTTTTTTTGGTGCCGCACTACGGTTTTAAAAAAATGGGGAAAAACTGACGTTGCATCTGCAATCTTTGTGTAGTCTAATGGTGAGTACGAAGGAGCCAAGAATCGCTCTGGATTTTTTTTTTTTCGAAAAATCTCAGTGAGATGCATAAGGTGACTAAATCAAAACTCGAGTTGCACGCTAACAGTCACACGACGGGTGTATTTTAGGAGTCCGGGGCCTTCTTATTCACTGTACTCTTGTAGATGTGTGTTTTGTAATGGCAGTGAATCGTGCTAGTTTACAGTCGGCATTAAACAATTCATCCGCATAAGCTCCGATGTGGAGTTGGGAGGAAATTGGAGGCGAGGTTGCGCGAAAGGCGTTTTTATTGCTGGGTAGGTGTTTGTCTCGGTGCTGGTGGTTAATAGTTACGATTTTATCAAACGCCTCTAAATATTTAGGTGAGCTAATTTGTGGTTTACTTACGCGGACACAGCCCCAGACAAATAATTTTTTTCTTCGATGCATTATAAAGCGGATGTTATAGCCAAAGTGTATATTGTATATGAAGTATATAGTGCCTAGTATTTAAAATGAGTTAATTTATGTATTGCTTTGTATAAGTATTTATTTGGATTGCCTACTGCCTGCTCGGAGGTTACGTTTTGTCAATTCGAAATGCAAATGGTTGAAAAACGTTCGCAGTGCGTTGCGTTATGTTGGGAATCCGTGTCCAGTGTGCAGTCTTGGACGTTTAATGTTTAATCGATCGATGCTGAGACGTGGTGCCGCTTCAATAACACGAGCGGCGTTGCCGTTTCGGCGACGCGCGACTGAGCCGCTCGCCACATCCACCTTGACCCGGTGACTCACCAGGCACGCATGTTAACCGAAAATACGAAGACATTTTCCCATTTTAAGATTCTCACACTGGTCGTTTCAAATAAGACTTTCACAGGACTAAACCACAACCTTTGCATTATTTCGGTTTCCTGTTTAAGGTGATTCTTCGTGCACTCAAAGCGAGAATCTACTCAGATATTCAAAGATGGTCGTAGTGGTTACTCAGTCATTATAGTACTTTTGGAATTATAATGGTGCCCTTGGCCAACATTGCGTGTTTCTTACTGGGATTGTTGCGGTTTTGTTTGTTCAGTTTAATACTGGGTAGTGGATTTTAATGGGCTAATAGTTGAGGTGCGAAAATGCACCACCTGTTGACGAAGTATAACTTTTTCAGCTGGGTTCTTAAACGTGACTGACAGAAGTGTTTTCTGTGCAATGACCAGCCTCTTGGTATACGTGTGAGGGATTTGCAAAATTCTAGCAATGGACATGAGTTATGGTTATGCTTAATCCTAAGTGGGGAAATTCCTATCAACATTAAAACAGATTGCTGTATATTTCCAACTGAGATGTGTAGTTTTTGAAGCAGATGTTTATCCAGACTGAGAATAACTACATGAAACCTTTACAGCTGTATCATCTTGGAAGAGCTGGTTGATGGAGATGTCAGGCTATTTAGGGTGGGCTATCATTGTGTATCACAGATGTACTAGTAGCACATGTTAGTTAGATTACTAGAGGAAGGTGTTTACGTTTTGGTGTTGTATTGGGTTTTAAATGATGATCGAGGGGGCATTTGATTTCCTAATGAGTGCACATTTTTGTTACCCTTTGATGTCATTGTTTGATCACTTTGCTCTTACTGACTTACAGTAGGGTTGAACACTTTGCTTTTGAGCATTAACTTCGTGCAAGCCTGAAATAAACCTTTAGACTAAAGCAGGGTTCCCCAAATCTGGTCCTGGAGGGGCCGGAATCTGACAGTTTGGTAGATTTTCTTGTTCTAAAACACCTGCTATACCTGGTAATTAGTCAATTTAAGATGTAGAAGCAGGGAAATCTGTAAATTGTTTGATTTTGGCCCTCCATTATCAGATCCATTATCAGAAACACTGGACTAAAGGGTATCTAGGAGTAGATATACCATGGCTACCATTTTAATTGTACTGTTTAATTTTTTTTTACCCTTGTAAAGCTTCCGTGAATCTGCTAATGGCTGATTCTCTCCTGGTTGTCTAGTAGGAACCTGGTTATCTCAGAGTGGGATGAACACGCAGCAGTCGCACGCTATGGCTGCTGTGGGCACGGACAAGGAGCTCCGTGACCTGCTGGACTTCAGTGCAGTAAGTGTAGAAACATTTTCTTGGTATCTGTGAACTCTCGTTTTCATTGGTCTGTGATTTGCTTCATTGTTGGGTGGCACTGTCCATTTCTGTACACCTTAATGACCACATGCTCACATTTCTCATGATTGGAAAAGTTTAGAGCTGCAAAAAGTGTTATGCATGAAGACTTATTATATTAACAGCTGTTTAATAATATGGCACTTGTATTTCATCTGTTACTTTTGGATAGGATTTTTACCTATTGCACATTTTAACAATGGCAGCTCAAACTATGTACTTCTGTAGACTACCACAGCAGAGCCCTACATGGGACTTTAACTGGCACTCATTCAGATTACATGCTGTTATTCACTCAACACTGTTGTTTGTGTTCTTGTGTGTTTGGTCCTCATTTACATGTATTTGGCTGACTGTATTTGAGGAATTGTCTGGCATGTTATTGACTCCAAAAAGATCATTCCTAAACTAGCTTGATTTTAATTTTTGTAGTCTTAAGTAATAGTCTGTCCAAATACTTGTAGTATCTGCTAGAAGAGCATACCTTTGTAGCAAGCCATCCAGCATTTTTAGTTTTCCCAGGAGTGGAAAACCTGCATTACTATAAACAATCTTAAGCAGAAACCTGCTTGCGAGTTGGTAGTTATTACTAGAGTTCAGTTGATTTACCGGGTTGCTCTTTTACTGGGTCATCATGCTAACAGTTTCTTTTTGGATGACTATTCCGAATTGCCCTGCCCCTAATAGATTTTTGCTCCACCTGTGGGGAATGGAAAGACCCGGCCAACGACACTAGGGAGCAGCCAGTTCGTAGGCTCAGGTAACATTTCCTGTTTTGTTTTTAATGCCTCTGTGCGAATTGAGACTGATCTCCTTCATTTTTGTCTCTTCTTCTTTCCAAAAGTCTTCCCTCCTCCCCTCACATGCTTGCTGTTTGGTTCCAAGATAAGGCAAAAGCTTGTGGTGCGTCTAGTACAGCTGTTTTCTATGAACTTATGGTGTCACTGGCTCAGCATCTGGAAACCTCCAGTGGTGGGGATGCGCTAGGAGATGACTCAATAACACAGTTTATCTTGATGAATAAGTTGCATTATAAATCTAGTGCTGTGTGTATAATCTATAGATTGCTTTTATGCCTCTCTTGGTCAATAATGGGACGATCCCCTTCCTGGAAGATCAAGTATTGTTCTGGCACATTATTTAGCTTCCAGTATTTTCAGGTACCCCTATGTGATTTGATGATGTTCCTCTCATAGCTTCTCATAGCAGGTTCCACCAGAGGACATTTTGATGAGCTGTAGGCTTTTACATATTGCCCATTGCCCATTTTTTTTAAATATGCCCATTGTTCACACTCATGAAAAGTTTGTAAATGCACACCCCCCCAATTAAAGCACTGACAGGAAGAGGCTTTGCTGCTATCCTACCTCACCTCATCTGCTAAACCCCAGCCAGTCTCCCACTCTGATGTTGAAGAGAGGTAGCAGGAAATGAGCTGGTCTGTTTCTTCTGCCACCTTTTGGCTCTTAGTTCATGAACGCAAAGCAAGAGGTGTTTGTTGGCTATATCTCAAAGGGTGTTAATTCTGTATTGGCTGGGTGACTACAAGGCAATGTATCAATATTTTCCAAATAGTGTAATGTTACTGTGCCTTCATGTGGGTGTTCAATTACTTAGTGTTACCATAATAGCAAGGCCCACTCAACTATATGATTTTGTTTATATGGTGCTGCTTTGAATGTTTCATTTTAAAAGGATCATGAGCACCTGTAATAACAACCACAAGGGGGAGTTTCAGTGCCTCCCTCTGGGACCGGGCTGTGTGGTTTCATTTACTGACAGACTGAAACCGAGATCTTACACAGTATTTTTAAATGCACCCTGGCACTAAAGATGCAGAAGAAATGAGAAGTCAGCAAGAAGTTTCTATCCCTGTGCCATGTAATTGGTAGCTGAAGCAGAAGCTGCTGTGCAGTAGAATGTCCATCAGTGTTTAACATAAAGGTACCTCGGTGGCAGAACTGTCATTTTGTCAAAAGTTGTTTATACTGCTAATTTAGAGAAATGAAAGATTCAGGTTTTCTTTGACTGAGGTCAGCCTGCTAATCGGACATGCTGAGAACTGACATATTGATGAGGTAGTCCTATTGGGTGTGTGGCTCAGCTGTTGGAGGGCTGTACCTGTGATCGGAAGGTCATTGGTTAAAATTCCAGGGTCAGTAGAATATCGCAGTTGGGCCCTTGAGCAAGGCCCTTAACTCCTAAATGCTCCATGAATGGTCTTGATAGTGCTTTCTCTAAAAATGTGTGCTGTTTTAGATGAAAGGATCTACTAAAAATGTAAAATTAGTTGTTTATGTGGAAGGTGGTCCCTGATTACTGTGTTCGGGTGCATCTTCCTCTTTTTGAGTGGAACAAGTATGTTATGTAGTCATATTTCCATTATCTGTGATGGGGTTTTCAGCATGGAAATGTAGATGCTGGTTTTTCCTAGTCATCACCCCCCCCTAATTTGATTGTAGCCTAAATTTTTAGTCCTCTGTCAATAATTGCCAACACAGGGGATACAGTTAGTGCGTGGCGATAGTTCAGTCGTTTGCCATTTTTCTGCCTATTGCTATTGGAGGGCTTCTGCTGTTCTCTGAAGCCTGTCCAGACAGGTTAGTGTCTCTGCATGCTCCTCAGCTTCTGTTTTTGTTGGTGCCTCACTACCAACATCTTGCTGGTGAATAGTTATGGTGGTGGTAACCCTGATAGAACAGGGGATGACGGACGGCTAACGGACTCTGACACGGCTGATTTAGTGGGCATTTGACTGTTGGTGGCACAGTACACTGTTGAAGTCCCTCCTCACTCCCCCAGCCTTCCACTTAAAAAAAAAAAAAAAAAAAAAAAAAAAAAAATTGAACATGAATATTCATACAGGAGCTAAATTAATATGCACAATTATGCAAATCAGTGTGCAATTAAGCCGCCTCTCTCTGCAGAGGCATGGTGAGCTTAATGTAGCGGTGGGAGGTTTAGAAATTTCTGTACCAGCAATTAGTATTCGGCTTGCTTTAAAAGAGAAACATTGGATGGGATATGGGGCTGCGCACACTGTGTTTTTTGTGTTTCTCCTTAATTCTGATGGGTGCGATGTACACAGAGACTTGCTGAGACAATGGTTAGAGTTGCTGCATAATGGTTAGAAAGGAAAGGTGGGAGGTGCTGGGGCCTTGGGCAACCACGCATCTCATGCTGTTTCCTACTCGCAATCTGTTAACAGTGGATGGGTTGAAATTTTGAAGCCTGACCTAACTTACTGGTGCTAGTCTGATTTGGAGCAGGATACCACAGAAACCACTGGGATTTATCTGGAGCTCCACCTCTTCTACTCGCATGGCCTGCTTCATGAGTATTTCATTTTATTAAAAATAGCTCCTAGGCTACTTGGGGATGTCTGAATGGTGCTAGGGTCATGATCCAAAGACCCCAGTTCAATTGTTTTTCCCTTAATTGAAAGTATTTACTTTGACTTTCAAAAGTAAGGTATAATTCTTCAGGGTGTGTGTTTTGAGAAAATAATTACTTGTTAATTATTGGTAAGATTGCTTCTTGTTATTTATGGCTTAAACAAATTGTGCTTATGATCTTTTTAACCAGGATATGAAGTGATAGTTTTTCCTCCAGTAACTACTGCCTAAGATGGTCTGCTCAGGCACCCCACATGCCGCAGATTTCAGCAACACGTGTTTTCATGTGCTGTTTGTCTAGTGTGTGATGTGTATCCTAATCCTTTGCATATCATCCAGTGGAAGAACGCAACAGCTTGGGGTCCTGGGGACCGGAAGATGAGAACAGCCGCTCCCTCACTCACGGACGGGTAAAAAGCCAGCATTACATGAATACTAGTGTCCTTATCCAGCCTAGAGCTCAAACCTAGCTCTTAGAAACCTATTTCGTCATGTGACTGTCTTCATCAACAAGTTTGGTGTGGGAGAAAAACAATCACCTGACTGCATTTTGGCTCAATCT
Organism: Petrocephalus schoutedeni; assembly: GCA_026780765.1. Taxonomy (NCBI): domain Eukaryota; kingdom Metazoa; phylum Chordata; class Actinopteri; order Osteoglossiformes; family Mormyridae; genus Petrocephalus; species Petrocephalus schoutedeni. Next base: position 12,839,612 of record JAODKL010000044.1, on the reverse strand, counting down.
GTAATTCACACCTGAACCTCTGTTGAATGAGTTCTTTAACGTCAGGCACAACACTCGTATGGCTAAGGAAGTATGTATGGGTGGGCTTTCCTGACCTATCAGAGTAAAGGCATAGGCCGCTTGGTTGGCTGTAAACGAGCTCTGTTGAAGCCTGTCTGTCCTGATGCGTGCATGTCTGTCCCCGCAGGGTTATGGCGACAGCCCCCACTACAGCGAACAGGACGGTCTGTCTCACTCTCCTTTCCTTGGAGCTGGGATCGTTGGTATGCTCGCTGAACTACTTTCTGTGTCCTGTTAAGTAAATTAACCCAGCGTGCTAAGCTCCTAGTAAACTCCTCCCCACACTGGTTCGCTAGGCCGCTCGGCCCATGTCCGCTCACCCGAAAGCGAATTAATGAACGGCCTAAGTAGAGCAGGGTGACGTCGATTGTTTGGCCAGATGAATGGCTCTGACCCGAACCCTCATGCCCTGCCCCTCTCGAGGGGTCAGTCTATTAAGGGTGCTAGAGTATGAATCTTTTGCGGTGTTTTTTTTTTTTTTTTTTGCCTGTAGCTTCTCCTGCCTTAGTAGGCAGGATGAAGGATTGGAGGGCAGGATTGGTGTTTGTCTGCACTGTTCTTAATGAGGTGATTTGTCAGGTGTTTTCTGTCTGAATGCATAAATATGACATTGCATGTGGAGACGCCGGGTTCACTGACGATAAAGCTCCACAAACTCCAGCCTCAGAGTAAAGGGGCCGTTCCCCCTTATGGCATGTGTGTCTGCTCTTGTCTGTGGTTTTACCCTGCAGTATAGCGGAGAACCATGGGTTTTTAAAGAGCAGAAGCTAAGGAAAGCAGAAGGTTAACATTTCGTGTTCAGAGAGAATTTACTTTTGTAGCCTTGAGCAGCATATGTTTGTTCCGTGAAGATTTCTGACTATAAGGATTTAAATTTCTCAGTTAATGCTTGCTTCTGATGTCGACCCTTTACCTAAACCGCTTTTGATGCCTTCTCTGCCTTTCATAATTGTCCCCTTCTGTCTTCCAGGTAAAAACGACCGAGGGCTTTATTCCTCCTTTGGCGCTCAGGTGAGCACAGCGCCTGCCGTTTAGGTTTGTGAACAGTTTTCTTTGCCTTCTCTCACGCCGCCTATTTTTTTTCCCTGCCCAGCCGGGCTTCTTGTCCAGCGACATGGTCATGCCCAGCCCTGACACCCTGTCAGCCCCTGGGCTCAAGGCTCCGCCATACTACACATGCCCGAGCAACCCTAGGAGGCGCGCTCTGGACACCACTATCGGTAAGAGAATTGAAGCAGTACTATCTAGCAAATTGTCTGATTTTTAAAATGGGGCTAGATGAATGGTGGCACCCAGTGAGAGCCACAGGTATGGTTTACTTTCCTGTGGCTCAACAGACTAAGCCTCTGTGCCCAAGATCGGAAGGTCGTTGGTTCGATCCTGGTTTCGGCAGGATACTTAAATGTCTATGGGCCCTTGAGCAAAGCCCTTAACCCCCAGCTCCATGGCTGCTGCAGGTGGCTCGTGCGTGCGTGCGCGCGCGCCATGGAGAGCAGGATGAGGCAGGAGAGAAGGGAATTTCCCCACGGGGATCAATAGTGTCTATTAATAATAATAGTAGTAGTGGTGGTTGTTAAAACCACCTCGTGTTAAATTTTACAGCTGAGGTGAGCAGTGCTCAGTGGCATGGAGATGCTTTCCCATAGTGAACATTAGGTTAAATCAACCTGTGCATTCCAGCATGTGGTCCCTTTCTTTGTGGAGATTCCACTGCGCAAAAATGGGAGAACCAATGTGCCTAAATTCCCATAATGTACGAGAGTGTGTCCTTTTTTTTTTTTTTCTAGAACCCCCTGTGAAAAAAGTGAGGAAGGTTCCTGCCGGGCTGCCATCTTCGGTGAGTTTCTCTGGTCTGTCTGTTCAGCCGTGGTCCTTGAGGCTGAAGATGCATAAGCGTAGTGAGGGTATCGGATGGCTGGGGTGTGTGTTTTTTTGCACAAGCCACAAGTGGATCCAGCTCTGCCCACACTGCCCATGTGGTCTTTCTCCACATACAGTAAGCTGTGCTCTCTTTGAGACTTCAGGCTTGTGAAGAAGCCAACATCCTGATGGTTAGGCAGAATCCTACTTCATTATTTTCAGAATTAAATGACTGGGTTTTTCTGGATGGACTGAGCTGGAAGTAATGGCTTGTATTTGCTCCTCCTAAGCGCTGTGTTAACCTGCTGATTGTTTGGTGCATGCTAAACTGATGTCCGTAATGAAGGGGCCCGATCCGGCCGTCACATTAGTCATTCTTCCACGCAGCATTTAGAGCTTCTAAATGGCCGTGCGCCTGGCTCTGGAAGGTCAGTGTCTGTACTGCTCAGTCTTAATCTCCCCTGGTGGCTGAGCAGAAACCTCCAGCTTTACTGCTTGGCACTCTACATCTGAGTGTCTGCTTGATGAATTAAGCAAAGCGGCCCCTCTCCCTCTCCTGCCCCCTTACTGCAGTCTTCTCCTGTTCTTGGTCTTTTTTTTTTTTTTTTCTTTTTGCTTTTTTTTTTCCCTTATTACTTCCTCCATCTTATTCTCCCCTCACCCCCCTCCCCCCAGCCCGCACCCCCTCCCCCCAGAGCCAGCTGCCTGTGGAGTTGGCCGGACTCCAGAAACGGGCAGATGGCTCTGTAATTAGAAGTGCATTTCTGCAAGCTTCTCCTCACTTCTCCCTGTTTAATCAAATTACAAAGAAAAGTCAGTTCTGGGTTCTACAGTCACTGGAGTGGGGGGTGGAATTGGGGGGGTGGTCTAGACTTGGGCGTGGCCATTTTGCACCAGTCATGCATGAGCTAAAGCTTTCACACATTCCGATTAACATATTCCACACATGATTGCGTGGCGTTTGAGGGGGGGGGGGGTTCCTGCTCTTTGATGTCAGGATGTGATTAAAAATGCAGATAAAAAGCTGCCGCCTAATCACAGCTCTGCGTAAGAGCTCTGTGCCGCTGCTCCGCGGGACTATGGGCCATAAGCACACTGTTCCACACGACGGGTCCGTCAGAGTGAAAATGCAGCATGATGTGGTTGTAAATGTGACAGCAGGTGCTAGTTGGCCTCACTGTAGATCCTGTGTCCTCTAGGTCTATGCTTCCTCGTCGGGGGAGGAGTATAACCGGGAGGGTGCTGGTTATCCTGGCTCCAAGCCTGGCTCCGTCTACCCGGCCTCCTTTTACATGCAAGGTTGGTGTTTGAGAGCTGTGCGCTGATTCCATAATGCACTACGTGCATCTGTGACTTTGGTGCGTTTGAATATAAAGATCCCTGTCACCTCCCTGTCTTTATGCAGACAGTCCTGACACCTGGGCCTCGCCCGGCTCTCTCGGTCAGACTGGGTTCCCCTCTGTGTTGGGGAGCTCCACTCAGCTGGGTCAGCCTGGCTCCTTCACAGTCAGTGCCCAGGACAGGATGGTGAGTGCCCTTGCTGCCCTGTCCTCTTTGTGTTATGATACAGTGGTTATGGTTCTGATTCCCCATTTGCCCCCCCCCACCCAGAAGCGGCATCCTGCCCTGTCCCAGCAGAACTACCCCCTCCATGGCAGTGAGGTGAACGGCAGCTTAAGCACTGGTTATCACGCTGGCTCGGGTGCCTATGGCATCTCCAACCTAACGCCGCCCGTCAGTGCTGCAGATGGTATCCTGGGTACGGCATCAATATCCACTTTGGCATGCAAAGTTAACGTTACAGTTGTGGCGCTGAATGTGCTCTGTTGAAATTGCGTATATTCTCCCATGACTTTAGCTGGTTGATATTCTGCACTGTAGAGACATTTCTTCATTTTTATATAACATGCAGTTATACACACTTGAATGCACTGCATCACTGTATGCTGCCATTTCTCTGCAGCTAATCGAGGTGTGACTGGGAGTTCAGGGGATGAGATTGGAAAGGCGTTGGCCTCGGTGAGGGAAATTTAAAAAATTTTTTCTTCATTGGGTCCACTTATAGACAATCCATTCATTACAGCAGATGTTTGAATATTGAGCTAATCATAGCTGGTTTAAATGTGTACAGATCTATTCCTCTGACCCCAATGGAAACAACTTCCCGTCCAGCCCCTCCACGCCTGTCAGCTCTCCTCAGAACATCGCAGGTACCCATGCTGGTCTGTTACATCATGATTTGGTGGCAGGAACAGAGGAGGGTTCTTACGAGCTTATTATTGTTTCCTGAAAGTTAGAATGTAACAAAGCAGAGCAACAGGTTACAGAAGGCCCCACAGTGAATTCAGGAATTCATGTTGCCTGGCTCTGCCGGCACTAGTGAGCTCTTAAAGACTGTGGCTCCCCCTGCTGTGCGTAATGTGAATTGCACTTAGATATAATGCTTCTTACTCTGGCATTTTCTGGTGTGCTGCTGACTAGCTTTTTTTTTTTGCCCAGCTGTCTTGATTGACCTCTCCTGTCCACACTTATAGATGAGGTGCTCCTGTTGAATGGTGTGTGCTTTCTATGCTAAATCGCTGCCTTTCAATCCTCAGCGACTGTGTCCCAGTGGTCGCGGGCCTCTGGTCAGTCATCCCTGTCACCAGGATTTGAGGGTGGGCTGCACGCACTGGTGAGCACCGATGGACCACGCCGTTTGGATGAACTTATTCCATTAAAGTTGTTTTTGTTTTGTGTTTTTTTTTTTTTTTTTTTCTTCCCTCTCCCACTGATTTGTCACTCTTGTGCAGAACAAGCTGGAGGACCACCTGGAGGAAGCCATCCACGTTATGCGTGCCCATGCTGATCAGGGCGATATGAGTGGCTTACTGAGCAGCCAGTCCTTTGCCAGTGCCAGCCTGGGCCTTGGTGCCCGTCACCCGGCTATGGTGAGGCCACATTAGCATGATCCGTCTGACCAGATTAGTGCTGAAACTGGGGGGGGGGCTCTTGTATAACGTCGCCATCCGCCTTTGCTTTCAGGTTGGAAGTCACCATGATGATCCGCCAAGTCTGCCCTCTAGTGGTGCTATGTTACATGGACACCGTGCAACCGTTCCCACTCAGATGAACACCCTTCCTGAACTCAGTCAGCCAGATACCTTTCCCAGTGAGTGTCCTGTCTAGACCAGCATGCATCTAGGCCTCAGTGTGGCCAGTTTTATTACTGGCTTCAGTCCGCTTATGGCAGGAAATGCTGCGAGTTACCCATGTGTCCCTTTCAGGCCTGCCTGGTGGCGTTTCCCATTCCTCAAGCAACTCCAACATCAAGCGGGAGGACAAAGAGGATGAGGAGAACTCCTCCATTGCCGATAAGTCTGAGGATGAGAGAAAGGAATCTAAAGTGCCCCGTGCTAGAATGAGGTAGCTGCTCTGAGGGTCTGTGGGGCATGTGTGCGCGAGGCCCTGTTCTTCATTGTATGCATTACTGTTAAACTCGTGATGGAGCTTCAGTGGAATATGATTTAGTCTTTGTAGTATCTGTACTACCTTCTCAGTTCCCTCAAAAAATAGCCAGCATACTGTTATGTGGTGTATGCTGATATTCAGAGAAGCATTTCCCTTTCAGACAGTGCTAGTGGTTTCAAGCCAGGGACTAGACTAAATATCCTGCTTGTCATGTGACCTGTGTGGCTCCCCAGTGGAGTAAAGAAATGTAGTGACAAAATGGGCTGTTGAGCACTGGCGATGTATCACTGAAGGAGGCCTGTCTGTGAGCTAAGCATAGGGATACTGCAGCCCCACATCTATCGCTGCAGTGCAGTTTTGCAATGTTTTCATGCAGACATGGTGTTTTTGCGGGAGTTTGAACTACAAAGGGGTGTGGGTCAATGTGACAATTCTCCTGTCTGTACCTCCACCCACCCCTCCCCCCGCTTGGTTTCGACCTCCAACCCTGTTAGTCACGATCACGATCACGATGACGATGACGATGAGGACCTTCCTTTGGAGGTGAAGGCGGAGCGGGAGCGAGAGCGGCGGGTGGCCAATAACGCGCGCGAGCGCCTGCGCGTGCGCGACATCAACGAGGCCTTTAAGGAGCTGGGCCGCATGTGCCAGCTGCACCTGACCAACGAGAAACCCCAAACCAAGCTGCTCATCCTGCACCAGGCCGTTAATGTTATACTCAACCTGGAGCAGCAAGTACGAGGTCAGTGGGGTTGCTGGCCGGGCCGGCGTAGGCATCAGCCAAAGGCTGCCCCCTACAGGGCGGGCCAGAACCCAATGGCATGGGGCTGTTTTCACTGTCTATGTACTGTATGCGTGTGCCTGTGTGCGCATGTGCGTGCGCGCGCACACTCGCTCGGCTTTCCCTTCCTCTGTCTGCACGCTCCTTCTCGTCGCTCTCCGCTACGGCGCATCCCTTTGCACGAGCACAGAATGCGGCGCGATGAAAGCCCAGGCTGAAGCACTAGGAGTTCCTGCGACGACACATGCATGGTGTCCTGCATGTCGTCCTGGTGCCTTTGCCCCCTTTCATCCGGGAGCGAGCGGCCATGCATGGGAATGTCAGTCCTCCATCCAAACTTCTTTCCTCCAGCAGCTCATGTATAACTGTGACGGATCTTATCCTTTTTTGTCTTTTGCTTTTTTCCTGTAACACATTCATTCGGCCTTCCTCGGTTTGCTGAGAAAAGGGAAGATGGGACTGGACGCCATCTTGTCTTCTTCCTTTACCCTGACTTAACATGCTTTGAGTACAGTACGGCATCTGTCACGTGTTTGGTTTCATTCTGAAATGCACACATCCTATCAGCTCTACTACTGACAATCTTGCCCTATTCACTGTCTTCCTGGTCCTGGCTATGGCCTCGCCTTTCCATTCATTAAATACCTCTTTGGTATATTTGGGGCTTTGTGGTCCCACCCCCCCAGCTTTACATGTGCACTTCTGCTCCATGCCGCCTCCCTCTGGCGCTGTTCATGCCTGCCTTTTCCTCCTCACAGCCCCCAGTCCTCAGTCACCCCCAGTCTCCAATTTAAAACTCCTGGCCTCGGATGTCTGACACTCGAGCTCAACTGAGCAGTTTGGTCAAACGCTTAAATCTTTACAACAGTGAATCTTATTGGGCGAAACTCACCGGCCGATAATGTATCGACGTTGCCAGTTTTGATGTGGAATGCAGTGGCGTAAATGAGTCGTAGTAGATAAAGTACCTCAGGTCCCTGGACCAGCTTGGGCTCTTCCTGGCTGTTTGGCCCTGCCCTGCTCTCTCTCCCGTCCGATCCTCCTCTTCTGGAACATCATCCTCCCACATACTGCCCCCAAGGAAGTAGCGGTTTGTCTGTGCTGGCTTATAAGCCGCTGTCCTGTGGCCGAAGGCAGGCCCTCCTTTCTCGCGGTGTCTCCTGAGCTTCAGGAGACAAATTATATAGGTGCACTTAGCCGAAACGGTAGCTTCATTGCAGTGGTTGGTGTGGGGCAGACCCAGGGCATGCTGGGTAAAGTTCTGGGAGTAATTAACTGCCCCCCCCGCCCCCCACCCGGCAGCAGTGTGACAGATGAGGGCCTCACAGCAGAGGAGAAGGAGCAGCGGGACCGGGAGCGGCGCATGGCTAACAATGCACGGGAGCGTGTGCGCGTGCGCGACATAAACGAGGCCTTCCGGGAGCTGGGCCGCATGTGCCAGGCACACCTGAAGAGCGACAAGGCTCAGACCAAGCTGATCATCCTGCAGCAGGCCGTGCAGGTCATTCTGACCCTGGAGAAGCAGGTGCGAGGTAGGGCTCCCCGCCACGCCTGCACGCTGCCCCGGCCAGCCGGCTCGCCGGCGCCTCCATCCGGATACACGGTGTGGAGCTGAAGATGTCGCTCTCGTGGCCTCGCTCTTCCCCACTCTGCCTCTGCTGCGCCTCCTAGCTCTGTCTTCGGTCCCCATGCCATTCAGTTCACTGTCTGCTGTATGTCACATAATCTATCCAATGTGACTGTGAAAAGGGGGGATTGTATTGTTTCGTTTACACTGACTGGTTGTCCAACTTCTGCCTCATCCCTGTTCCCTGCTACGCTTCCCTCATGCAGTCGTTAATTTCCTTGCTGACTTTGACTCACCCGATGCGCATATATTGTGTGTTTGTTACTCACCCAGTGTCTTTGGGCTGGCCTGTGCATTCCTGCTCTGTCTGCATACCATATCACTCTGAAGCTTGGAGAGGTACCACTCAACTGTGTAATTATTTTTGTCTGTCTCCCAAAGAACGCAATCTAAACCCAAAGGCTGCGTGTCTCAAGCGACGGGAGGAGGAGAAGGTGTCAGGGGTGATTGACCCCCAGATGCAGCTGTCGGGACACCCTGGCCTGGGGGCAGAGGGGCAGAACCCTGTCAGCCATATGTAACTCCCAGGTAAGATGGTGTCGGAACACCAAACATCATTTAATGCACTGTGCCTCATCAAGTGAGTTGTGAGTACAACCTACCAAATAACTGCTTGCATTTGGGTATATGTGCTTTATTTTAGATGGAGGAATGTGCTCCTTTTTGAAGTCATGTTTCCCTCCTCCAGATCCTTTGGAACTTCCTGGGATCCTGGAAGATGTGGCCTTATTTTCCCATCATTCTTAGTGTGTGTGTGTGTACACATTGTCTTTCTATCTAAAAGTATATTTGAGAAGATGCATGTTCACACAGCTACACGCGTCATAACCCTGGAGACTGACAACCAGGTGTGCTCCTGAAGACAGCCACAACAAATTTGTTCAGATGTGGCATTTTTGGCAAACCTTCTGCTATGATCTGAAAAAGGATTTTTGGAAGCACCCAGCACGAAAACAAACCGTGAAACTCGGAGCCCTGAGAAAATCTCATGAAACGTAAAAGCAAATGTGCCTAATGAGCACAATTTTAATTTTTTTTGGGGCAAATGTATCTTCTTTTTTTGGTCATCAAGTTGCCCATGTCTGGAGACAATGAGCATCCCCCTCCACCTTGGAGAAATTTCTAAGTGGGTTTTATAGTATGCAAAAATGTAGCTTGTAGAACCTGTTGTAGTAAAGAATTCAGGCTCTGAGCTCTCGCAAGTGCAGTTATGTCCCAGAATCTGCATAATGGGATTTCCAGTATTATACATCTTAAAGTTTAATACCTCTAGACTTCACATGGATTATTTTTCAGATGACTGAGTCCAATTTTTGTGTGTAACCACAGTATTGCAATCCTTTCTGCCTCTGTTGTGGGGCTGAATACATGTTGGCTAAGGCCCAAGTGCTGTTTTATAGCACAAAATAATGAAGGACCTTCTCGGATGTCTCCTTCAGCCAGGCCCAACAACAGCACAAAGCGTCCAGGTCCAGTGAGCAGATGTCGATTAGTCCTCCCTTTTTTGAGGGCTATTCCGATTTAGTGTTTAGTGGGGTGACCTTTTTGATGAGTATTGATGCTCACCTTTCCCTCAGTGCTAGTGGCACCAGGGCCTATTCGGTATACTAAGGTCTTGCAGTTCGTATGCCTACATGCTTCCACAGACTACGCAAGGAAATGTCCGGAGATCGAGGAAGGGCAGGAATACTCATTAGACTGACGAACAGCTCCAAAACAACTTCAGCTTCCGAAGGACGAGGTGGTCTTCTGGAGTTTGGAAGTGGGAGGACTTCAGCTAAAAGGCCCTGAAAGCAGCCTGGCCACGTGCACCAGGAATGCCGGGAATCCCAGGATGTCGAAGGGGTGAAACTTCTGCATAGGCTTCCTAGACAGGGTGGCTTTCATTGATCAGTTTTGATTGCAGTGGAACAGTATTGGTCAGCCTCTCACTAGCAAAACAAAGCATGCTATTGCTTTCATAAACTTTATTGCATCAAATGTATTTTACAATGGATATTGTAACAAACAGGATAAGGTAAGATGCAGGGAAATTAAGAAACTACTACCACAATTCACAATGGCTATAATGGCACTGTTTTCCTGCAGAATTAAGTACTTGCATACAGCTTGATATAGTTTAATGGGCTGGGTTGGAAATGGTAAAATTGATTGAGTTATATAGTGGAATATATAGCAATCAAAATCGCCTTCAGGAAAATGAACGAACTGCTTCCCCATTGAAAGGTGTGTTTAAATGTCAACTTGGGGTGTATGTTGATTTGCTATTTTTAAGAAAAGGGTAAAATTCTCTACATGGTGAATGTGAGGAGTCAATGGATGATATTACATATGCAATTGGTTTTGTGAATGTATGATGCAAATTGATGTTTCAAATAGGCAGGTGTTTGCTCCTGTAAATATGTCCAGTCTTCTGTATGGTTGCTGAAACTATCTGTGCGTTAGCGCATTAACTGTGTATGCTGACAATGGGCCAAGGGAGGCTGATGCATCAGACTTGCACGCTGACTTGCAAGTGTGCACGCTGCAGGCTGAATGGCTGTTGGTCACCTTGCTGCAGGCAAGAGCCAAGTGGATAATGACCACCTGCATCTGTTAATTTTAAGGTTTGTAAAACTTTAAATGAAAGCAACAGATGTTGGGTAATGTGGCCAGACATGAAACTGGAGAGTGATACCTCAGTGCCTAAATGTTTCCTCACTCTGCCCCCCCCCCCACCCCTACCCCGCCCTTAGTGTTGTAATATTTCATCAATGTGTGATTATAATTCCTAGTTTTGGGGGCACTTCACATGAGATGTATTTTGAGAGAGCCATCTCTATGGTTGCATTTCAAGCGCATTGCAGACTTGGAGCAGACCCCCCTGTTCCACCCCCGCATGTCTGACACTATTCAGGTTTTGCGTCATTGTTTTTATCAGCTACCCTCTTTTCTGTTTTGAGCTCCAGTGGTGAAAAGGTGAGTGCAACTCACGGCACTGTTTATAGTTACAAGAGATTGCCATGTTACACGACTGATTGTAGAGGGTAGGGGTCATCGTTTGTAGAGAAGACCTTTTTGAGCTGGCATGCTACCTGGTGTGTGTGGTGGGTTTTTGCATTTCTTTCCTTGCATTTACAGTGATGTTTACAGTTACACATTTCAGTGTGTTCTTGCAGTCATAGGTGTAACTTCTGCCAGCTTCATCCAGATCTTAGTTGCCGGTGCGGCACAGTCCTTGCTGTGTGCCAGTCAAAGAACACATTCTATTGTCAGAGAGGTTCTGAGGTGCATCTTAGAAAAGGTGTGTTTTGTCATTTTCTCTTTTGAAGCAGTTATTTGGAATTGCTTTGGGTCATGTACCTGTAACTGGAAAATGTTGGGGGGGGCTGAGTCGTAGCCAGACATACGGGCTACTGAGATGTATTGCATTTTAATTAATTATGAATTCACTCTGCAATATGACCTAAAATGGAATTCTAGATCGTTTTAACGTGAAAAGCAGCGCTTGCTTTTGCACACTCCAGGTGCTTGTCAGTGACACAAATGGCCTCTGATCTTTGTGTAACCAGCTGCCAAAATATTGACTTTAGTAGTAAGTTGGGCAGATGCAGCTAAGCTTGAATCTGTGCGTGCAGCCAGTGTTCTCTAAACGTCCATGTGTGTCAAGTTGCATTCTGTCAATGTGGGAATGAATTTGAATGGAATGCACCAATAACCCTTCTGCCCTTTCCAGTGTAAATACACTGAAGTGGAACCTGGCCATCTCACATCCATTGAGGACACAGCTGTTCTCAGAGTGCCTCAGACCCTGTTTTTATTTTTATATTATATATATAAATATAATCTAGTTATTGAACTGTCCTGTATATAACAGTAATGTAGCAATAAATGTGCCATTTTTAATAACAAACATACCCAATGTCTTGTTTTAAAAACTTGTATACATAAAGAAACTTTGTAATAAAGGTTTACTATAATCTGTGTTCCTGTTTTATACATAAATGAAATTCTGTACCTTTACACACTGCACACGCCACTGTAGTTATTTATATTTTTTATATATATTTATACATTATATTTTTTTTTAGGGGGGGTGATAATGTGATTATGTATTCCATGTTCAACTTTGGAGCTTGTGGCCTCCTACAAGTCTGTGCTGCTTGTCATAGAAATCTAGTAAGTAAATCTGTAAGTGGCTGGATGAAGTCGAATGCACACAATGTTCCAGGTTCAGGTGTTGCATAAGATTTGGTTTTCCTTGACTGAGCTTGGAGGGGACAGCCTAGTTTCCCAGGGGTTAGTACTGTAGCCTTGCACTCCCTGGGTTGTGAGTTGGACTCCAGCCCTCAGCTCTAGGTACATGAAGTTCGCATGAAGCGCATTTCCTTTGTGTCCTCCTGTTAAGTCCTTCAGTTGAAACACATGTAGATACTCTGCACAAGTTGCACATGTGTATCAGTTTTCCTCGAAACTACATGTAAGAATCATGTGATAAATGCATATTACTCAGTCTTTGGAAAACAACGTTTATGTAACTATTCTAATGGTAATGTTTAAATATGGAGCCTAAATGGGAAATAAACCACTTTTGCTAGATTTTCAGTTCCAGAGATGAACACTTTAACCAGAGGGCCTGAAATTGCAGACTGAAACCGTTTGAATTTTCGTTGACTGGGATTCTGATTTACGATGATTTCTAGAAATCAGTTCTCAAACAGTCACGCAGTAACTGTACGTGAATAGTACACAGAAAAAAGTTACTAAACAAAACAAGGAGGTAATGTTGGACTAAAAGCCATCTTCGATGTGAGAGTTGGTTTTTATTTAAACTATACTTATTTTGGCCTTGAAGTTTCACGACAATATAAGCCTCAATGCTTTTCGTCAACAGGATTTAGACCCTATTTAGAATTGTTTTTGTGCCTTCGGACACAGGTCCCTTGAACTCGTGAGTACTTAGCGCAGTATCCGAAACCCCGAATTGGCCAAATACAACTGTATTAAGTCATGCTTAAAAAACATTCAGCCAAGCAGGTTTATAGAAAGACAAATCGAAGTCTGTGGGACGTCGTCATAAAGAATAGCATAAACGACACCGTTACAAACCCCGCGCTCATAAACCAGGAGCGCGTGTGACGCGGCGCGCGTCCCATGACCTTTGAACCCATTGTTGTGTCGCATGTGACGTCATTGGTGCGTGCGGGCAAACGGACGGAGCGGCGTGCATCCTGGCGAGACAAAGGTGGAGAGCGGAAAGAGGGGAAGCCGCAGCCGCGAAGCAGCTACACTGAGTTCACGTGTGCACAAAAACACCGGGGCTGCTCCGAATTGTGAGTAGAATCATGGCGTATGAAAATCAATGGCAACGAGTGTCGGGGGATTTTAGTTCATTTTCCAGTTCTTGTGCTGCAGATTTTAAAGATTTTCTTCTGCCCCCCCCCCCCCCGTAATCGTAGGCTTAGCTAGCGCGCTATTTCAGCATCCACATCCAGAACTGTAGAACCTAAAATGAAAAGATCACCGTCACAGAGGAAGGGTGCGTGAAAGCGTCTGTAAATCGTTACTTAAGGAGTACGACTTGTAGTCCCGTAGCTAGACTGACGGTCTGATCGACAGAAAGCTGTGCTTTTCTCAAACAAAGACAGCGGCAGCGTGATCAGTCGGAGTGAGGGGGAGACACTCGATAGATGCTACATAGAAATGCCGTTCACTTTTATTTCGTGGCTGTGTTGCTTTTGACGTCGCAATTATGTCAACTTAAATGACCCATAAGTCACGGGTGTTCTAAATAATGACGAAATACCGTAGCCAGCAAGCGGAGAGTTCCCACTTATGGCAACTGATCGCCCAGAACAATGCGCAAACTTACGGGGCAGTTGGAAATAGCTGAAAAATGAGCGGTGTTGCAATTTACCCAAACGCACAAAGCGACGGCTGTAAGGCTATATTCTGACTAACCTTGGGAGTGTTCATATCCGGACAAAGGGAAAAAAATAATAATGATTGTTTCTGTATTGACCGATTTTACAGAAGTCATTTTGGAGGAAGGCTCTGCCCGGAGTCTCATGTTCGGACGCGTACGCCATGCCTAGTCCGATATTCCACCCGGAGCTTATGGATCGGGAGATGATGGTGAGCGGTCAGCGCGCAGGACTCAGCCTCACCGGGGAAACTGACTTGGAGCCGGCGGACGGCCAGCATCAGGAAGCGCTGCGATTCGCCTTCGACCAGCTATCACTCATGGAGAAGGTGGACCGCGGCGGCGGAGGCCTCGGCGATTCCCTCGACGCTGCGGGCTCCATTTCCGAGGCGTGCAATGGCGTAGGAGGAGGATATGTCGGCTTGCCGCTGCTGGAGCATGCCGACGGCGGCTCGCTCGGATCCCCGACTTCCTGCTCTCCTTCCCCGGAGTACTACGGCCCTGGTGGATACCACATGGTCGGCTCGCATAGTCAGCCCATGGAGCCCGGCTGTAGCAGAAAGAGGAGCGTTAACATGACTGAATGCGTGCCCGTCCCCAGCTCGGAACATGTTGCGGAAATTGTCGGGAGACAAGGTGAGATATATAACAGCCGTCCGAAATCCTGGGGGACGTGGTTGGGAAACTTCAGCCATTTCATCGGGACCCGGGATGTTAGCGCTGGAAGAAAAAAAACGGCATGCTTCTTAGAATGACCTAATTGATGCTGCATCTAATCGGGCGATCTGGTCGATGTTTAAAGCTATGCTCTGCCTTGGCTCAGCGTACGTTGTGTTTAAGCCTGTTTATCGAACACTGATCAGCTGTAGTGGGCCTTCGTGCGGTTATCCGCACTTTATTTCCAGCTCTTTGTTCTTAAGCTGCGGCAGATACTTCGCGCTACTTCTGTCAACTTACAGACCGCTTCTTCGTTCCCTTTCCTACATAATAGTTTTAAAGTGATTTAATTTGCAAGCTCGGGTTTTTTTTTGCATTGTGCCGTTTTATTTTTGGTGCAGGACATTTTTAATTTCCTTGTGGCATGTTGATGGCCGCTTCTAACAACAGCCGCTGCGACGGATACATCAGTTTTGTAGCCTTGTTGTTTTAATGGATTGGGTGGGGGGGTGTTATGTGATTCCGGCAATATCGTGACATAAACCTGTCGCGATCACAACATAGTACCTGCGACATGCCAATCAGGCCAGCGTAATAAAAATGGCATCCCCTTTTGCCTGGTGATTGACGCCTGCATCAGGCTTGGTGTTTAGCTATCGATAAGTGTCCGACGGCAGGTATATGAGAGCGGTATAAACTCATTTGTGTCTAATCCCTTTTGTTGTCGGAACAGAGTTGAATCTACTTTAGTTTGTATATTTTATTCAGTGTTAAATATCGTCGATCCTATGGGCGGGCGGTGCTCGCATCCGGACTGGGCTGCGATCGTGCCTTTAGAGCACCGTCTCCTGGTTTTGATATTGACTCATCAGACCTACTTAATTACCCCCATTTGCCTATTATTTGCAGTTATTTTTATGGTGGCGTTGTGGCATTGTTCTTTGTTTGAAAATGCCATGCTTTCTCCTGTGATGACATCACGCACTCTGCTTTGTATTGGCTGTCCGGTATCAGTCATGTGTCTTTAAAGAAACAGTGCGCCTAATATGGTCCTGACCATATGCGTGGTGCTCATGTTAATATTATCTTATTCCTGTGAAAATGTTTTTCATGCCCATTATTATAGCCTCTTAGCTGTATGTCACATTTGTTTTATAACGCCTCTCCTATAACTCTTAGGCATATTAAATGTAGTGTATTGACTTTACCTTGATATGGCATTTTTGATGGTTATATGGTTTGTTATTGCGTTTTCCCCTTCTGTAATTTTCTACTTTGCAATTTAATTCTCCTCTCTGCTAGGCTGCAAGATCAAGGCTCTACGTGCAAAGACCAACACTTACATTAAGACCCCAGTTCGAGGAGAGGAGCCGGTGTTTATCGTGACAGGGCGCCGGGAAGACGTGGAGATGGCCAAGTGTGAGATTCTGTCCGCAGCCGAGCATTTCTCTATGATCCGTGCGTCCCGCTGCAAGGCGGCATCTACGGGGACGGGAGGGACTCTACCGGGGCCCCCCAACCTGCCGGGGCAAACCACCATCCAGGTGCGAGTGCCGTACCGCGTGGTGGGACTGGTGGTGGGGCCCAAGGGGGCCACTATCAAGCGCATCCAGCAACAGACGCACACTTACATAGTTACGCCGAGTCGGGAGAAGGAGCCGGTCTTTGAGGTTACGGGCATGCCGGAGAATGTGGACAGGGCCCGGGAGGAGATCGAGACGCACATCACACTGCGCACCGGGGCCTTCATCAACCTTCAGGGCGACACCGACTTTCACAGCAACGGCACCGACGTCAGCTTGGAGGGACTCGGCTCTTTGGGCCTCGGTGTCCCGTTGTGGTCCAAGTCTAGGCACCTGCCCGCCTCGGCTGCCCCCCTGCGCAGCTCGGGCAGGAAGGGGGCGCGGGGCTCTTTCCACAATGGCAGTTTAAGCCCCGAGCACTCCGGCACGCCCCGCGGGCCGCCCCAGGCCGGCTGTCCCACGAGCCCTTTTTGCGCGGGTGGCAAGTTTAGCTTCGACGGGGAGTCCAACGGCGCTTCGGCGAGCCAGTCTGCTGAGGAGCTCAGCTTCGAGTTCGCCGGCGCCAACATCTGGGCTCCGCTTGCAAGTGGACCCCAGCAACGGCGCGACAGCGGGGCCCTCAGTGGGGACGCGGCCACGCCGTGCCTGTCGCCCACCCTGCCCTGCGACTCCGCCCCCCTGGAACAGCCGCTGGCACGTCGGGCTCAGAGTGACCCGCTTGGCGCCCTCTCCTGGCTCCAGGCTAGTGGCGCAAGCACCTGCTTCTCTGCTGCCAGTAGCAGCAGCGGGGGCAGTACCACTGGCTACTCCTCCTGCTCTGGCGGTTCCCCCACTGATTCGGAGGGCGGGGTTACGGCCCCGGGGCCGCTGGGCCACTCGAGAGGCCGAGCCGTGGCGGCAGGGGGGTCCGGCAAGCACTGCTGTGTATGTTTTGAGAGCGAGGTGACGGCTGCCTTGGTGCCATGTGGACACAACCTCTTCTGCATGGACTGTGCCGGGCAGATCTGTCAGTCCTCCAATCCAGAGTGCCCGGAGTGTCAGTCTCCTGTCACACAGTGCATGCGCATCTTCTCTTGGTGTCCAGCAGAGGGAGCCATTTGAAAGTCTACCGCTAACGGGACGACGGCCCTATGTAAGCTGTGAACGCGCCGTAGGAGGGATCTGAGACCGTTTGAGCTATGACACTAAAACTGTTATTATACAAATGATACTATTATTCATCTTAATAATGTTAATAATAAGCAATGCTGCCTGATGTGATTGGTGGATCAATCTATAGAGTTTCACAATGGAATTTTTGGGTGCAAATACCCAATGTCTTTTCCTTCAGGCGTCCTTCTTGTCTTTTTGCCATTTTGCTGTCCTTCATTTAGGTATTTTTTATTTTTTCTCGCTTCAGATCTCTGCAGGTATTTCACCCAAAAATTCAGTAGAGAATTTTGTTACTTGGAGCTATTTTTTCAATTATGCTGTGAAGGTCTGATGCACTTCTTACATTTTTTCAAATTTTAATTCCTAAGTGGGGAAAATGATCAAATGTTTTTTGGTAAAATATTTTTTTAAAGAGTTCTATCCTGTATAAATGTTTTACTTGATATCATGTTGACCTGTACTAAGGGGAAGTTAGAAATTTCCAGTATTTGTACTAGTACTGCAGGCGTAGTAGAAATTTGAAACTGCTTGTTGTTCGACAGACGGTTGGTGTGTATTGCGGGCTTCTTGGAATGACCTTTGGGTACAGCCATAATCTTGTCACTTTTGTTGCGCTTGTGTATAGCGACATTTAACATGGCACAGTCGCGCACGTCTGACCAAAACTTGTATTATTCAATATTGATATAACTACACAGAAAACCTAATTCATGACTTGTAGTAGGGTTCGCATGTAAGCTGTCAAGCAATCTGATTGACCACCATGAGTGTTTTCAGCCTTTTGCTGTTAATTCTCTGAGCTTCACATTTTACTTGGCAAGTTAGTGTCCTGGATCCTAGCAGGAGCTACCAGCTGCTGTGCTTTTCCGTGGTGAACCAGTCCTTAAGATATCCTAGAGGAACAAAAGTCGGGCCGCCTACCAAATTTGTTTGGCTTGATTTTTGTTTTTTTTCTTTCATTCGTTAACGTGCGTACATCATCGAGGAGAAACTTGCTGCTTATCCATTAACAAATCAATGTGCAGCCTTTTAAACTAATTTATATATAAATATATATTTATTTAGATTTTATTAAATCCTTGCACATTTTAAGCACGTTTCATGCAGTGGAATTCTCCCAGAGGTGTTGCTTTTACATTCAGGGGCACAAGATAACTAACACTTTTAGGTACTTGGGTAACCGTTGGTTTTGTGTCAGTTTACATATGTTTTTTGAAGATCATAGACATCTGGATTGATCATTTTTTAATGCACTGCAAATGGGTCTCAGTGGGTGACACACAAGGAACCTCACTTCTCTCTGCGCTGATATTAAAATCTGGTGACTGTATGGATTACCGGTTTACTTTCTACATTTTTTTTTTTTTTATATCATCTGGGTCACCCTGGATCTTGGTTAAAGATAGCTGGTGAGTTCATAGTGTGTGGAACTCCTAGGGCAGTGTTTCCCAATCATAGCATAAACGTGGACTGTCTGTGGGTCGCCGAGGACCGGATTGG
This sequence comes from Petrocephalus schoutedeni, assembly GCA_026780765.1. Taxonomy (NCBI): domain Eukaryota; kingdom Metazoa; phylum Chordata; class Actinopteri; order Osteoglossiformes; family Mormyridae; genus Petrocephalus; species Petrocephalus schoutedeni. The sequence goes on along the minus strand of JAODKL010000044.1, from coordinate 12,821,100 downwards.
GAAACGCTGTTCTAGGGAATCCACTTGTAGTCCCGTTTTTGCTTGCCCCAGTTTTTTGCAGGAAAAGCTTGTGAGGGCACCAGACAAGCCATAACACCATTTAAGCAAGGGCTATCTCTCTCCTAGGGTGGTTCAGGTGTTCCTGCAGTTGCCGTTCAGTCATTGTGGGCAAAAATGAGAATAACTAGTAGAACCTAATGTGGCAGCTAGACCATGCAGGGCTTCCAGAAACCCAAAGCATTACTATCAACAGGTGTTAATGTATGAATGTTTCTACAAAAAAGTAGTTGCCCCAAACGAGTAGAACTTATAAATCTGTATGTATACTGGTATACCTGAATTGCAAAGTGAATTGATAATTCAGTGTAATCTTTGAATTTGAATTTTTTTTCCACGAGTTTTGAATGGGGTAACTGTATAACTATGTATTGCAGGGATTGGAATCCCCCCACCCCCCCGAGTCGACCTCTGTAATTCAGTGAGCAAAATGTTATCAGTATGGTTGTTGTTTATACTGACAATTTTTTTATTATTATTATTTTGAAATAATGTATAGTATTTACTGGCATCTCTGGTAAAATGAAGACTCCCCTAAGTTTGCTACTTTGTATAAACAGACATCTCGTTTGCCGTCAAATTAGAGGCTTTTGCCGTAAGAGAGTAGAATGTCATCCTAAAGACGTATATTGTACAAAGGATGGATTTAACATGGGGAACATGTCATTGGGACTGGAAGCATGCCCTTTGTGGTTCCAGTCTACTGAAACTGTCATTTTGTGCATCTTCATTCCAGGGACATGTGCAGCAAATCATGGTACTCTTTGTAAATGCTCTTTTGTGAGGTAAGGGAAGGTTTTCCAGAGGCTTGCTGGAGGCTGTAACTTGGTCTTTTGGGTCTGCTGTTTCCCACGAAGCGGCGGGTAAAAAGAGACACATTGTTCAAATGTGGCGTATGTTGTCTCCACTGAACTGGCTTTCGTGTGATGCCTTACTTGGTGCCCCAGTGCTATTGGAAGTTGTAAAAGAGGCCTGGAGGCTTAAAATTGCTTTAAAGAGTTTTGTAGGGTAGGTTTTTAGGTATGTGGCTGCCTTCTGTGAGAAGGAGACATTCGGTCCCAAACACTTTTTGATTTATTTTTTTTAAGGATGAACCAAAAGTTTTTCTCATTAGAAAAGGGTTATTTCTGAATTTCCAGATAAACGTCCCCGGATTTTAGTGGTGTATTCAAGGGCAGTTATATTTTTGAATATGTGTTTGTAAGTCAAATTGCATGCTTTTATGCTGCAAGGCAATAGCTGACATTTTCACATTTTTTTTACGTAATTTACTTTGTATGATATAAATATCCCAGATTATGTGACCATTTATATTCATTTCATTTGATGCCCATGAACAACCTGTTGGCAATTTGTAAAATTATTGAAGAAATTTTAAAACAAATATATTTTATTTTCCAAATTTATAAACCTTGTAACCTCAGAGCAGAACAATTGTATTATTTTGGCTGTCTTTGGTTTAAGAAAAAATTATTTTTATGCCTTAATAAATTTTTTTCCTTTTTTTAAATCTAAAATTTCTGTCCTTGGGGAAGTTGTGAATTTTTAGTGCCACAAATGATAGGTATACTTAAAGGTATATTTAAATGGGTTAAGCATCTATATTCTTTATTAAACTTTGATACAATCGCACTCGGTATAATGTTTTACACACAAAACTTAAAACCCTGCTGCACACAAACACACAGAAATGGATTTACTGGAAGGTTAATTGACCATATGTAATTATTTACAAACCCATCATAAATCTTCACCTAAATTGTGGTGGATGGATTTGTGTTCCTCTGTGATGCTAAGAGCTATGTTGCAGAGGGCAAAGTTGGGTGGGGCTTGCGGGCGCCGGCTAACCGCGCCTCTACCTATGGGCCTCAGCCAGGCAGAGCCCAAAAGGAGACCATGGGTCCCCCCTTCAGTGGGCCCACCACCTGCAGGAAGGGCCGTGCAATTTGGGTATAGTGTAGATCAGGTGCCAGTTGAAGGCCGGGGCCTCAGCAGACCGATTGTTGGCTAAAAAAGAAAATTGGTTTTAGGCAGAATGTAATGTACTGCAATGTACAAGTGCATCTCAATAAATTAGAATATCATTGAAAAGTTAATTTCAGCAATTCAATTCAATAAGTGAAACCCATATATTAGGTGTATTACACGCAGTTATATATTTCAAGTGTTCATTTAGATGATTATAGCTTACAGCTAATGAAAACCCAGAAAACTAGAATGTTGTGACAAAATTCAATATTGTAGGCTCATGGTGCCACACTCCAATCAATTACTTAACTTAATTCAATTAACTCAAAACACCTGCAAAGGTTTCCCAAGCCTTTAAATGGGCTCTCAGTCTGGTTCAGCAGGTTGCATCATGGGGGAGACTGCTGACCTGACAGTTGTCCAGAAGACGGTCATTGACACCCTCCATCAGGAGATTTTGGAGCACTTCATGCTTCCCTCTGCTGACAAGCTTTATGGAGATGCTGATTTGATTTTCCAGCTGGACTTGGCACCTGCTCAGAATGCCAGAAGAAGCAATACCCGGTTTAATGGCCATGGTATCACTGTGCTTGATTGGCCAGCAAAGTCACCTGACCTAAACCTCATAGAGCAGGGGTGCCCATCCTTTAAAATGACCAGGTCAGAATGAAATCTATAGAAGGTTGGTGAGCCTTGCTTCACTGCATGGACCCTTACAGCACAATACAATTCAATACATTTATGGTTCCTTACCTGGTCCAGCTCCCCCACTCATGGTTTATATTCCTTCTGTAGTAGATATAAATTGGAAGGCTGGCTGGGTCACTTTGCTCTCTGGAGTTTTGCTTTAGCTCCCAATACATTCGCATTTTCTGCTTGGTGACCTGTATGATCTTCCAAATACGTTAGAAGAGAAGGGATCTAAGCAGCAGCAGACTGGCCGCCGGTTACATCAATCAAGTGGCAAATGTAAAGGGAGGATAGATGATGAGCTAACATCAAAAAAATAAATAAATTTGAAGGTTGTGCGATCTGGTTGATTGCGATCGACGTATTGGGCACCCCTGCCATAGAGAATCTATGGGGTGTTGTCAAGAGGAAGAGACACCAGACCCAACAATGCAGACAAGTTGAAGGCTGCTCTCAAAGCATTCTGGGCTTCCATAACACCTCAGCAGTGCCACAGGCTGGTCACCTCCATGGCACACTGCATTGGGGATGGTGGTGGCTGAGTGGTATGAGGCTCTGGTTATAGACTAAAAAGTTGCCGATTGAAATCCCATCCACCACCCTGAGCAAGACCCTTAACCCCAAGTTGCCCCAGGCACATTGTAATTCCCTGTAATTGGGCAATGTAAGTCACTTTGGATAAGGGTGTCAGTTAAATGCTGTAAATATAAATGCATTGATGCAGTAATTCATGCAAAAGGAGCCGTGACCTAGTATTGAGTGTGTGTATGGACATAGTTTTCAGTAGGCCAACGTTTCTGTATTAAAAATAATTTTTGAATTGGCCTTATGTAATTCTGGGTTTTCATTAGCTATAAGGCATAATCATCAAAATGAAAAGAAACGCTTGAAATACATCACTCTGTGTGTAATAAATCTATATCATATATGAGTTTCACTTTTTGACTTGAATTACTTTAATAAGTTAACTTTTCAATGATATTCTAATCTATTGAGATGCACCTGTAACCTCTGGTGGGAAAGGAGTCTGAACTGGTGTGGTAGGTAGAGAGATACCAACTAGATGTAGTCAGGCTCACCTCAACGCACGTCTTGGGCTCTGGAACCAAACTCCTGGAGAGGGGCTGGACTCTGTCCTACTCTGGAGTTGCCCATGGTGAGAGGTGCCGGGCTGGTGTGGGCCTGCTTAAAGCTGCAGTGCCAGTACGGTGGAGTTCCGCCCTTTGACTTCAAGTCGGGGGACAGGCTCTGACTGTTGTCTGTGCGTATGCACCAAACACCAGTTCAGAGTATCCAGCCTTCTTGGAGGCCTTAGAAGGGGTGCTTGGATGGGTAACAACAGTTAAACCTGGAAGGGTGTGACTGCGAGGAATGGTCTGCCTGATCTGTACCTGAGCAGTGCTTTGTTATTGGACTTCTGTGTTAACCACCGTTTGTCTATAAGGAACACCATGTTCAAACATAAGGGTGTTCATAAGTGCATCTGGCACCAGAACACCCCAAGCTGCAGTTCGAACTTTTTTTTTTAGGATCTTAATTTACATGATCAGATGCTTCTCTAGGAGGGATACAATTGTAGAAAGGCCCTTGTGTAATTGGACGTCACTCAGACTTGGGAATTCCCAAAGAAACAACCACGAAGGGACTCAAACCCTCAATCTTCTGATCTGAAGTCAGACGCCTTATCCATTAGGCCATGTGGTCTATGTGTATGCCGGCCCCTCAGCCTTCCCAACTCATGGGGATGAGTGTCGGATGTTTTTGACACTCGGGTCAAGAGAGGAGCTGAGCAGACAAGTGATCACCTGGTGGTGAGTTGGATCCGATCACTTCAGTGATCAGTGCCATCAAAGTAACCAGTACCTTTGACGTTGTTTTAACCATGAGAGAGAAAATACTCAGATATATGTGTAAGTATGTCAGTGTAAGTATGCCCCTGAGCTCCAAAATTCTAAATGATTGTCATTTCCCACTTTCTTACTGCCACTGACTGACATTGACACTGATACTCATTCATATCAAAGACACCAGCAGTTTCATCATTGTGAGTAAAGTATATAAAGTTCACTGGCAATAGAAAACATTCACATATATGCATTTTTTAGATCTAAAGACAATAGCAAACAAAAAAGTCACACAGCACAGCAACAACATCCATCCATCCATCCATTTTCCAACCCGCTTTGTCCCTATCGGGGTCGCGGGAGGTCCGGAGCCTATCCCGGAAGCTACGGGCACGAGGTGGGGAACAACCCAGGATGGGGGGCCAGCCCATCGCAGGGC
>JAODKL010000044.1:12796373-12811865 GCA_026780765.1 Petrocephalus schoutedeni | reverse complement strand
GGGGAGGGGGGGTCACTCACCAAATGACTCATTGACAGGCAGGAAGGCCTTGACGATGAACATGGGCGTGCCCATCACCTGGGACTCCTCGAACACGTGTCCGCGCTTCCTGTTCAGTACACCATAGATTCCACCGACCACCTGCTCTGGGCACTGCAGAGGGAGCAATATGGCGGTCAAACCAGAGCCGCGATGAAGCACTGCTCACTGAAGGAATCCCTACTGGCGTGGGGCACAGACCTGGATCTCCACCAGATAGACGGGCTCCATGAGACGTGGAGCGGCAGTGAGCTGGCAGGCATAGAGCACTCGGCGGGCTGTGGGGATGATCTGACCGCCACCACGGTGGATGGCGTCTGCGTGCAGAGTCACGTCGTGGATGTCGAACCGAATGGCGCGCATGTTCTCTTCACACAGGGCACCCTAAAGGACCAATTACCAAACTGTTAAACCCAGTCCCACAAGCCCAACAATGCTGATCTAAAATCGCAGGAGGCAGGACCAGTCACTTCCCAGCTAACCCACTCATAAGTCCTAGGATTTCCAAACAAGTAAAAACAAGTACGAGCCCCTACTCACCTCCTTGGTCGCCCACTGGAAACCAGCCACAACACTGTCCTTGATCTCATTCAGGTACTGCACTCCCTTGGTCACATCCACCAGGACGTTGGGTCCCGTCCCATCAGGCCCAAAGCACCAGATCTTGCGGGCCTCGGTCACCTCCCACTCATACTTGTCAGCGAGGTAACGGGCACGAGCCTTCAGCTCCTGCCGTGCAGTCACGTCACCCTTCTCGATATCCTCGGCCAGGCCATCGGGGAAGGGCCGGGCGCGCATGTACAGCCTGTTGTGCTTGTTGGGGGACTTGGACAAACACATCTGATCGGATTCCTCGCTTACGGTCTCTCTGTAGGACACCACAGGGTCTGATTTCTGTAAATGAAAAAGCAAACGCATTAAAATTTGTACGTCATTGCAAAGCACTGCAAGAGAAGCCTAAAGACTGAACAATGTTTTCGCTCAGAACAGTCTTGAGACATCCCTTCTACACCTTCAACGCCTGTGGCCATTTCATGCTTGCAGTGTGATCTGCTCAAGTTCATAAAATAGATTAAACCTGAGAACTATGACTTCGGTCCCTTATGGACCTCTCAAAATGCCCACTAACATTCCTACCAGCTGAAGACCGCTCACCTTAAGTGGAATGCAGGCATGGTCCTCCTCCAAGTCCTTCAGACAAATCTCCAAATGCAGCTCTCCGGCTCCAGCGATGATGTGCTCACCAGATTCCTCAATGATGCACTGCACCATAGGGTCCGACTTGGCCAGACGTTTCAGGCCTTCGACCAGCTTGGGCAGGTCTGCTGGGTTTTTGGCCTCGACGGCCACTCTCACCACGGGGCTGACGCTGAACTTCATCACACGCATGTTGTGGGCCTGCTCGAATGTGGTGATTGTGCCCGTCTTCACCAGGAACTGGTCCACGCCCACCAGACCCACAATGTTCCCGCACGGCACATCTTCAATGGGCTCCACATAGCGACCCATCATAAGGATGGTCCTGCATCGCAGCACAAGGACAAGCCTCGTTCAGACACTGCACTGATGCCGGCCAGCGTAGGTAGCCATGTAGCCGCTGACTAAATCCCGGCAAGCCTTGGCACAGGCAGAGCAGGACAGACGTTCACACTGACCTCTGGATCGGTTTGAGGTACAGGTCCTCCTTCTTCCCAGGAGTGTAGTTTGGTCCCATGATGCGCACCTTCAGACCAGTGGACACACAGCCAGAGAAGACACGGCCAAAGGCATAGAAGCGGCCCTTGTCAGTCGTGGGCACCATCTTGGAGATGTACATCATCAATGGTGCTTTGGGGTCGCAGTTCTTGATACCTGGGGGGTGAGGGGGGACCAGTTGCAATAATTCCAATTCATCAACACTTAAAATTCTCACCTAACTCGGGCAATGCTTGCCATTCTGAGTAACCGAGGCCTAACCGCACTTTGAGCCAGCTGCCTAATATTAAGTAATCTTGTTTACGTAGCATCTACACGAAAGCTAGCACATATTACTAGCCATGCATCGCAAACTTAGCCTAGCGGCAATTGTACACAAGCCGGCTCCGAGACGGCCTTAGGCTCATGCGGCACCGCCACTTGCGCACCACCTTAGACAAAAGCGCCCTCCGAGAGAGACTGTAAACGCCGGCGTACCCATGGCGGCCTCGTCGTCGCCGGGGCCCTCGTAGAGCAGCTCGCAGCGGTACTTCTGTGCCGTGACAGGGGACGGCAGGTGGATGGTGATCATCTGCAGCAGGGCCTCGCCGGCGGGCAGCCAGCGCCGCATCACCGCCTTCAGCAGCGGCTTGCCCTCCTTCTCCTTGTCTTCGGCGTCCAGCTTGATGTCAAGCTTCTCGATGAGCTTGGCCGTCTCGTCCTTCTTGAAGTTCATGATGGCGTCAAACACCTGTGAGTTTGGCGAGGAGAGAGGAAGCCATTTAGCATTTTAGGACAGATGCACACACGACCAGCACTGTACAGGGGATTTAATGTAGGTAAGGCTTTAAGTCTGATTCTTAACATGAAATTTGAACTGCCAGTGTTCCTGTGCTACTACTGAGGTACTAAGTTTACAACAAAGCCTACACCAAGACTGACGCTTGAGAGCCCAACTGTGCCACAGTCATAACTAACCAGTGTGACACTGTGCCATCATTAAAGCAGAATCAATCCCCCCTCCCCCAATGGTCCAGCTCCCATCAGTGAGGACTCTGCGGACCGTCCCTCCCAGGTAGCATCGCCATGCTCATCAGACCAAAAGCTCTCATCACAAAACAATCAGGTCAAAGTGAAGAAAGTTTAAGTCATCATCTGGAAGCAGGCAGTGCCAGTCCGGGGGGGGGGGGGGGGGGGTTGGGGGGGTCTCCTCCACCCTCCAAACCTTACCTTGAAGATCGGGTCCAGGATGAGCTGAGCAAAGGTCCGAGGAAGCTTCTTGCCATCAGGGGAAGTGGCGCTCTTGCTGAATTTGCCGGAGGCTGGGTCAAAGAACCTGTGTGGATGAGGGTACCGGACAGACAGTTACACATCAAAACACCCACACATCAAACGCCCAAGCTGTCATACAGGCACTGAGTTCGGCCAGCCACCTTACCGGTCTCCCCACAGCTTCTTCATCATGTCCTCCACCTTCTTGCAGCGCTCGGCCGGCCCCAGCTGTCCCTCCCCCTTGGCCGCAAACTTCGCCACATACATCTCAGCAAACTGTTTCAGGGTGAAGGCCCAGCCGTGCAGGCCGGAACCGAAGCCCACGGTGCCAACAACCGGGTCAATCTGCGAGGCAGAAAAAGCAACGCTTAAAGTACTCTGGCAAACAAGATTTAAAGCACCCGCTTAATAATCCAGTAACTGTACGAGTAAATAAACAGCCGACTATGGCAGGGGTGGGCAATCTTATCCACAAAGGGCTGGTGTGTATGCGGGTTTCTGCTGCAACTCCCCAATTAGATCACTAATTAGGAGGACAGATTGGCTGAAGAATTCTCACACCTGACCTATGGGTTATCCCAAAAACCTGCATACACACCGGCCTTTTGCAGATAAGACTGCCCACCCCTGGACTACGGCAATCATCCACCAGCAAGCAGCCCCCAACAGAACCCGAAGAGCCGCACCATGATGTTTCCCATGGGCCCGCCCTCATCCTCTCCATAAGTGGAGATGATGACGTTCACGTTCTCCACGATCCTCTGGAAGGTTTGGTAGAGCTCCTCCGGCACCAGCTGCAGCTCAAGCAGGGCGCGGTCCATCTTGTTCATCATGAGAACGGGCTTGATCCGCTCAGCAATAGCCTGTCTCAGCACAGTCTCGGTCTGCACACACACGCCTGAGGAAGTAACACACAGCGGGCTTAACGGGTGAGCTCAAACCACCCAAGAACTTCATTTTACATACAGCTAAGGGTGACCACACTCCCAGAAGCAAATCCTGAAAGCGAACCAGTCCAACTGATTTTTACCAAACAGAACAAAAGGCTCCATGTCCAAAGCAAGGAAGCCTCAAATACAGCAGGAACAAGAGGTCATCTTACCAGACACGCAGTCCACGACCACCAGGGCACCGTCGGTGACACGGAGGGCGGCTGTCACCTCAGAGGAGAAGTCGACGTGACCGGGGGAGTCAATGAGGTTGATCAGGAAACCAGAGCCATCCTTACACTGCTTAATGAAGGCCAGATCGTTGTCACTCAGCTCATAGTACATAGAAATGGCACTGTGGGAAAGCAAGAAGTCAGAAAGAATTAGAGGCGGTCACTGGTGGGTTACATACTCACACACGTAACTGAAATCCCTAAACAGCCAGAACACAGAACTTCTTGAGAACTTGTCCGTCTCCTATCTACGTCTCAATGTCATTTTAAATGCTGGGCACATTTATATTCCATTTAAATCAAGAATTTTGTTACATGCAAGGTGTACAGTCAGACCATAACCTGCAGTGAAATGCAAGGCCGCCCACTGACGTGAAGACGATTAATTGCGTCATTCAAGGTGATTAAGCATGTCAATGTTGACACACCATAGCACACAACAATGAAATGTGTCCTCTGCATTTAACCCAGCTGGGAGCAGTGCCTTGCTGGTCAGGGAATCGAACCAGGAACCATTTGATCACAAGTGTGCCTCCCTAACCATTTGACCACCACTACAACAATGTTGCTAACAGTTTGACCAACAAGACCATAAACGCAGGCATTTGAAGGTTTCAAGCCATGTCAGCGTCCATGGTCACTTCATCTCTACGTACAGCCTAGGAATGCGACAGGCACTGATGTCAGAGCCCAGTCAGGCGGCACATCCGAGACTCACGTGGACTTGATGGTGATGCAGCGCTCCTGCTCGTCTTTGCGGGTGTCCGTGAAGCGCGTCTCTCCAGCACGGGCCGAGGCGATGATGCCAGCCTTGGACACCAGCGAGTCGGTCAGGGTGGATTTCCCATGGTCCACGTGCGCGATCACAGACATGTTCCGGATGTTGGACTTCTTGTCCATGATGGCACGGATCTGGTCTACGGTAAAATTCACCTGGAAGAAGCATTTTCGGGTCAGGTGACATGTTGACAACGGCAGTGACAAACCAGAGGCAGCAGCATCCTCCAGCAGAACACGCACTCCCCGATGAAAGGGGGCTACGATGGTCGCTAATATCAACCATGACATTCAGCTACAGACTATTAAATATTATATTGCTGCCGTATTATCAGCCATCGCAGAACTGTCGTGTGTGTGGCTGCTATAACACCGCAATGTCCACGACATTCAGGACAAAATCTGTAAAAATAAAAATGACAACTGTGTCACCCAGCATACCTGATCGTAATATAAAAATAAATACGTCTAACTCCGTGGGTAGCAAAGTCTGAAACCCCGCATCGAACGGCAACAGCGTTCAAGGTACGATGCATCATACGTGGCGGCTTTTACGGAGCGTCAGTGTGCAGATACAGGCAAAGCCAAATTAAAGCCGTGGGCTAGCCGTCGACATTAAAGTGTTAAAGTATTAAGGTAGAACGGTAAGGCGCCAGAAATTGCCGCGACTGGCCGCGGCGCCATGGCGGCTAACGGCGCGGCCTGCGGCCGGAACTGCGACGGCTGCCTGGCGGCAGTGACCACGTGTCCAGATGCCGGCGCCCCGGAACGACGCGGCGGGGCTCCCTAACCGACTACCGGCAGGCTTCCGCGCTGGCGGAGGCCACGGCGCCACTACACGGCATCCAAGATACATTAAAACGGCGATACGTATCAATAGCCATCCTCCGGGGTCAGACCCGCGCTTCGGGGGAGCAGGGTGACGTCACGTCTAGGCGGACTATGAGGACGCGGGTGTACAGAATGCGCTATGCTAAAGCCGGCTATCGATGAAAAACGAAGACACGGATCACTCCCCGGGGACTGCAACGCACCGGACACTTACACATTCCTCCTTTTAAAGAGGAGCAAATAAAAGGATTTCAATTTCGCCACTTGTACAGCTGCGGAAACCGCACTTGTCGCTATACAAAAGGTGCCATCTTGTGCGGAGGCCGCCTTGTCTCGCCGTCTACCTCGGTCATCGGGCCAGACACCGAGCACTGGCTTAATATTCGGCTGGACGGCCGCGATGAGCAAACAGGTAACGGACTACAACTTAATGAGAAATCCTTTACTTACCATTTTGACAGATGGTTTACGATTCGCTTTCGGAGAACGTCAGACCCGGCGAGTACGCTGCCTACCGCAGAAAGGGATAGGCAGGGAAGAGGACGCCGACGTCGGCGCGCACGGTTTTATACTCAAGTGCAGGCCTTGCGCGACCTACGTGTGCAAGCGTGCGCGTTCACCAATTCGTGAAAAATGCGCATGCCCCCAAACTGCAACGGGTCTTACTGGGATGTGTAGTGAGTCGTCCACTCTCCCTTCAGGAATAGTCATTATATATTGAATCAAATATATGGTGCTGATTATTATATGTGATGTACCATGTTTGATGTAGCATTACCAAATTTGTTTTAGTTTAAGTAGTTAATGATTTTTATGTAAGAAGTCAAAGTTTACAGTGAATTTAAAAACATTTATGTACGTTCCGGCCTTTTAAAAGGGTTAGGCCGACCAGAAAGTGCATTAACGGCACATATATTTGCACATACAGATATGTTAATGAATGGGTTAATGTGGGGGAAAAAGCTATGTTTTTGCTCTACTGTTCATGGACAAGTACTTTTCAGGCAATTGCATTTAATTTGGTGGAGACATTTTAATTCCCCGTCCAAATAAAAGTACTCTGAAAAAAGAAAAAAGAAAATTCAGGTTTTCCAAATCTGGTTTAGCTTATAAGACCATTAGTATGAATAATTTTACTGTTTTGCATATTTATTTCTCATGTATCACGTACTATATGGAGCTCTCAGAGAAACGAATTTTATTTCCTACATCCTGCTGTGCATTTACTAAGCTTTGATTGGATTTCATGAGGGCTGGTTAGGGCAGTGAGGGCAGTGTTAATAAAATAAGGATATACAGAATATGGAGTGATAAGTCACTGTGTGCATTAGGTCTTTGGAGCAACTTGTATGTCTGATCTAATTTTGCCCAGGTTTCATATACATTAAGGTATTAGGATAAGTTCAGTTCAGACCTGTTTGTGTGTGTATATATATGCATACATAAATATATATATATATACATAATTGTAGTTAATGCTCCTTCTATTATATTGTCTATTATTATATATTCCACTGTGCAGTGCAGCAGTTCCACTGGCAGCAAAACCCCAGAGCATGGTACTACTGCCATCATGCTTAACAGTTGGCACAGTGTTCTTGGGGTTGGATGCCTTACTTTTCCCCCTCCATACATGCCGCAGTTAATATACAACATACAGACAAGCTGCAAAGCCAAATTGCTTCAGCAGGGGGCACTGGCACCCAAAGGTGCACATCATCAGCATGCATAAAGAAGATTCAGCATTTACAAACACAAACTCCTCAATATGCGGACATATCCATTTATATTTATGTGAATACACATAGAAGCAGGATGATGTAATCTATGCTCAGAGACCACACCAGACATATATCGCTGTGGGCTAGACATCCTGTGTCCTGTGCAAAATAGCGCAGGCAGCAGCTTTGGCGTTATCGTCCTCTTTTTATAATCTTTGTATCACTTTCCTTGGAGCATGCTTGGTGATCAGAAACTATTTATCAGTTTCTGTGTAATGAACATCGATTGGATCCCTCTTCTGTACAATCTGTTTTATTGCAGGTAAACAGAACAAATCCCGGTGAAATTGCTATTTGTCATATTGAGATTCTTATCATGGTTTTCAGCATGAAGTGAACTGAAAGTTTACCAGAGATAAGGCAACATTACTCACGTACACATGACCTTGGGGAGAGCCCACATTTTTTATTTTGGTTTTTTTTTTGCCAAATTTAGCTCCATCTAAAATAATGGAATTGTGCCAAAATGTCAGAATTTAATTTCTGTAGTGTAGGCTGAGCTCTATGCTTTGAAATGTCGGGTGGGACAGAATCAGAAAACCTTAATTATCCCTGAGGAAACTGCAGGCCACGGGATTATGTAAGGGGCGGGGGCGGGCAGTTGACGCGCCTTGTCGCATGTGGCCAGCTGATTGGCGTTTCCTGCCGTGGGTGGTTGCTGTCGCTCTCCCTCAGATTACACAGAAATCAGCTTTTATACGACTCAAACTCAGGGAAGGTCACTTTGAGTCCATGCAAACAGATTAGTTGCTAGGCACTTTTTAAAAAATACCTTACAAAAAGGTATTAAAGTTCACTAAATACCAATTTTCCAAGACTTGGAGAGTCATATTCTTGGCTCCAGGGCTTATGGTTTGGGGGAGGCCCGGCCCACTCTGGTCCACCCTGGCCTGTATTGTTCATACATTTTTTATGGGCGTGATTTCTTACTGTCAATAAACGTATGAGGTTGAACGTCTGCTTTGTCCCTGATAAGTGCAGCTGTGAGACCCCGGAGCAGCAGCCAGAGCCGGAGCGGGGTGGCTGGGGCCGGTGCAGGCAGAGCGGCCGATGGTGTCGCAATGCTATATGAGCTCTGCGGCCTGCTTGCACAAGAGGACTCTGCCCTTTGGAATCCCCCAGCAATAATGATAAAGTAATTGTGCTGCAATCATTATAATCTCTCCAAGGCATCGATAGGATGCAGCTCCGCTTATCTCCTCTACAGACAGACAGCAGACTTTCCTGCCTAAATGTTTATGCTGTATTTTTACCGAGATTTATGTGATACACGCTCCGGATACAGAGGTATTACATAAACTCTGAAATATACTATAAAGGCAAGTTCAGACTGGCCACTTACTATCTCATATGTGTGGTCACCTTCTTTACTTCAGGATAAGAAAAATTATACAAATGTTTAATAAAACTGGTTTGTAAAAATACAGCTAATTGTCCTCATGATCACTGAGAAATGGTTAAAAGTTTTAATTACAAAGGGGGTGTGCTCATTTATGCTGAGCGCTGCATATACCACATTAAAACCACTGACAGGTGAAGTGAATAACATTGATAACATTACAATAACATTGAATAACATTACAATGGCACCTTTCGAGGTGACACTATATTGCCAAAAGTATTGGGATGCCCCTCCAAATCGTTGAATTCCAGTGTTCCAATCACCTCAGGCCACAGGTGTATAAAATCAAGCACCTCGGCAAGCAGACTGCTTCTACAAACATTTGTGAAAGAATGGGTCACTCTCAGGAGCTCATTGAGTTTAAGCGTGGTACCGTAATAGGATGCCACCTGTCCAAGTGCATTTGTGAAATTTCCTCGCTACTAAATGTTCCATGGTCAACTGTTAGTGGTATTATAAGAAAGTAGAAGCAATTAGGAACAACAGCAGCTCAGCCACAAAGTGGTAGGCCACGTAAAACCACAGAGCGGGGACATCGCATGCTGAGGCCCACAGTGTGCAGAAGGCGACAACTTTCTGCAGATTCAGCAGCTACAGACCTCCAAACTTCATGTGGCCTTCAAACTAGCTCAAGAACAGTGTGTAGAGAGCTTCATATAATGGGTTTCCATGGCCAGGCAGCTGCATCCAAGCCTTAAATCATCGAGTACAATGCAAAGCATTTGATGCAGTGGTGTAAAGCACACTGCCACTGGACTCTAGAGCAGTGGAAACATGTCCTCTGGAGTGATGAATTACGCTTCTCTGTCTGGCAATCCGATGGATGAGTCTGGGTTTGGTGGTTGCGAGGAGAACAGTACTTGCCTAACTGCATTGTGCCAAGTGTAAAGGTTGGTGGAGGGGGGATTGTGGTGTGGGGTTGTTTTTCAGGGGATGGGCTTGGCCCCTTAGTTCCAGTGAAAGGAACTCTTAATGCTTCAGCATACAAAGCCATTTTGGACAATTTCATGCTCCCAACTTTGAGGGAAGAGTTTGGGGATGGCCCCTACCTGTTCCAATGTGACTGCGCACCAGTGCACAAAGCAAGGTATATAAAGACATGGATGAGCAAGCTTGGTGTTGAAGACCTTGACTGGCCTGCACAGAGCCCTTACGTCAACCTGACAGAACACCTTTGGGAGGAATTAGGACGGAGTCTGTGAGCCAGGCCTTCTCGTTGGGCAGCAGTGCCTGGCCTCACAAATGCTCTCCTGGAAGAATTGTCAAAAATTCCCATAAGCACACTCCTAAACCTTGTGGAAAGCCTTCCCAGAAGAGCTGAAGCTGATATAGCTGCAAAGGGTGGGCCAACTTCATATTATAGCCTATGATATTAAGAAAGGGATGTCATTAAAGTTCAGGTGTGTGTATATCCAGGTGTCCCAGTGCTTTTGGCAATATAGTGTATATTAGGCAAGTGAACAGTCAGATCTTGAAGCTGCTGTGTTGGAAGATCCAAGAACGGGATCCGAGCAATTTTGACATGGGCCAAATTGTGATGGCTAGATGACTGGGTGAGAGCATCTCCAAAACAGCAGGTCTTGTGGGGCGTTCCTGGTATGCAGTGGTCAGTACCTACCGAAAGTAGTCCAAGGAAGACCAATCAGTGAAGTAACAATGGGGTCATGGGCACCCAAGGATCATTGATGTTATGTTTCACATTTATCTGATGCTTTCAAAGTGACTTAAAGTAGATACATGTTTTTTTAACTTGTGCTTCCTGGGATTCAATCTCACAACCTCTGTGCCATCAACACAATACTAAACTTCGCTAATTATGTATGAGGAATGAAGGCTAGGCCATCCGGTCCAATACCACTGGAGAGCTACTGTCGCACAAATTGCTGAAAAAGTTAATTCTGGCTATGACCGTAATGTGTCAGCTCACACAGTGCATCGCAGCTCGCTGCATGTAGGGCTGTGTAGCTGCAGACTGGTCAGAGTGCCCATGCTGACCCCTGTCCACCACCAAAGCACCTACAATGCACGTGTAAGCAACAGAACTGAACCATGGAGCAACGGGAGATGTTGGCCTGGTCTGATGAGTGATGTTTTCTGGTGCGTGTGCATCGTTTACCTGGGGAAGAGATGGCACCAGGATGCACTATGGGATAGAAGGCAAGTCATCAAAGGTAGTGTGATGCTCTGGGCAATGTTCTGCTGGGGAACGTTGAGTCCTGGCATTCATGTGGATGTTGATTTGACAGGTTCCACCAACCCAGGGGTGGTTCTGGGTGGTGGGGGCAGGATAGGCCCGTGCCCCTGTGATCACATTCATGCCCCCTGTGACTCACCGAAATGCATATGCTTCATGGGTCTAAAATAAATGTATTAGTATTATCACTACTGTTTTTATTTACATTTATATATGTGGACTAAAATTCTGTAAGCTGGGAGCAGGCGAAACACTAACATGAGCACACCTGGTGACCCAGTCGCTCTCATGGCAACAGTGTCCCCCGATGGCACTGGCCTTTGTCAGCAGGATAATGCGTCCTGCCAGACTGCTTGGGAATGCTTTGAGGACCTTGCCCTCCAAATTCTCTGGATTTCAATCCGATTGAGCATCTGTGGGATGTTCCTGGCAAACAAGTCCGATTCATGGAGGCCCCATTTCTCAACTTACGGGACTTAAAGGGCCTGCCGCTAACATCCTGGAGCCAGATCCCACAGGACACCTTCAGAGGTCTTCTGGAGTCCATGCATCGTTGACACGCATTTTTGCTCCCCCTAGATCCCTACCAGACACACATTTTTGCTCCCCCTAGCTCCCTACCAGACAGTCCACCTTTTTGCTCCCAAAGCAAATGAGCAATTTCCTCTGGGATCAAAAGCTGCTTAGGCTGAAACATCCATTCATGAACATCCATGTTCTATACAACATTGAATCACAATTATGTTGTGTTTAATAGATATAACAACAAAATAGGGTCTGTCCTTAACCATTGTGCTGCCCGAATTGTCAAGTAAAACATTTTCATTTGATTCTATGTAAGAAAAAGCAGTGCTTAAATAGCTCTTACTATTTTGTACAAGTGCGTTACTCACCTTCACGCGGTATGTGTGTCGAATCATCGCAGAGCAAATGATTTATGCGTGTCGTACTGTTTATTTGAATCATTTTGTTCGAATTATCGTCATCTGGTTAATAATGGAGCACGGGGCGATACAATGCAGCGGGACGGCAGAGAGCCGAGGGTAGCCAGGGGAAAGGGACGTAAGAAGATGATCAATAAGGCAGTGGAGCAGGAAGGAGAAAGCGGAAGAAAAATCGATGCTAGTAAGAGGAAACAAAACAGACGTTTGGCCAATGGGACGGAAAGGAGGCGAAAGGTCGCGGAGAACTATCAGCAGGGAAAGATGGAGAGAGGAGGAGGCGGAACGTTAGCATGTGTAGCCAGTAGGTGAAATGATACCAATGTCCTGTTCGGAATATTGCTTTAGCAAGCATAGAACAACAGCGAAGTGCCGAGCATTTAGAAAGAACTATTTATTTAACTGTAGCATCATAATATGAAAAAGGCCCAAAATGGTGGCAGAATAGATTAATATTCATTTTTATGTTTTATGTCATTAAATCTGGTGATTTGGATGGAATATAATGGAAACATGACAGGATTTATGCAAAGTCCTGAACTATCTAAACAATAAAGAACTTATTTTTCATTCATGAGGTTCTGAAATGGTAACGCTAGTTTTTCTTTGTTTCTTTCTTTTTGGTTTTAAGATATCAGAACATTGCTTGTGTATCTCGGGCTTGTTGAGTTACACCGACCCATTTGGGGCAAATTGTGAAATACTGGTCTATGTAAATACGGCGTTTAATGTTAACTGTCTAAGCCAAGTAAACACAGAAAAGGCATCTCTGTGGATTGAAATGCAGTAACGTGTCGGGAATTAAAATGAGATCATAATTTCGACCCTGGACTTGAGATAACAGTTATGGGTGTTGTGAAAAAAAGACATTATCTGATATCACCTGACGCACAACAAGAGCACACCTATACATATCCTCACATGTGCAGATGCATGCTGGGATTACGTTATGGTAAGGCATACACACGTTTTATAAGTAAATGCATGTTAATCTCCAATCTTATAACAACCTTATTAAATGTAAATATTTAAAATGCAAGAAATCATAATCCACGCAAATTTAAAAATACCATATCATTCTAATTACAACCCTCAATAAGAGAATTTATTTGAAGATGGGTAGATTTTAATCCTACTTAAAAATTATATGTTAAATTTGGCATGTAATAATCAAGCAGACTAACTCGAGTTCTTACGGACATGACAGGAAGGATCAAATCGGAGAAATTTCAAACAAACCTAAACATAGATGTCCTACTCAAAGGTTTTGGGGAAAAAAGAAAACAAACACACATGTTTGTATGGCAGTATGTTATGAAGATTAATTCCAGTGTCAGGCAGCAGTGAACTAGATAGATTAAGGTATTTAAAATGATGGGCCTGGGGAAGAGAAGTTATATGACCATTAAGCACATTACATAGCAACTAGGAACTATTTCAATTTAAAAATTCAATCCCACAAGGCAGATGATTGAAAAAAGCCACATCATCACAACTTGGCAGCAATGAACAATTGAGTGGAGGGCACCACATTGCATTCATGTACCTCTACAGTTCATTTACCTGCAGTGTTTACAGATTTGTATGTATCTATTGACTCTGGATGCTCTGTTTAAAAAAAACAAAAAATCGTTAATTGTGTGAAAGGTAATCTTTCTGGAGTCACTACAAAAAAATATGATCCCTGAGAACCTGCATGCTACAATTTTTAGAGGGAGGGGCCTGTGTGTTAAACGCCTCCTCACAATATGCCTGATTGGTGGAACAGATCCTGTCTGTCATGGCATGGCAGCCAATAAGGGGGCCTCAGATTGAAAGCATTGCCTGCTTTGTTGGAGTTTAAACTTTGCCCTACAGCACAATCGCAAAGAGACACAGAGAGGAGGCACGATGGTCCAGGGCACTGGTGTTTAATAAGGAAAAAATCATTTTAAGATCTTTTTGTCCCTCATCTCAATACTTGAGTTTTATTCCGGCTGCCACTTTGGAACTTTTATGATGGCACATGTCCCAAACAAGGTACTGTAAATGGTTTTTACTTTGTTCTTATTCAATCTTTCAGACAAGCAGCAGTTATCATACAGTGAGTCATGCTGATCTGTGTCCAAAGTTCAGAACTGTTCCACAGCAGTTTTTCAGAATGTGTGTTTATACTTGTATTCATTTAAGAAGATTTGAGAATCTTTACAGCTCAGGTTCAGGCAGTTGTCATTAATACAGCGTATGCGTTGTTTTTGATTTGTGATATGTAAAAAAAAAATCCTCTGATTTATATAATTTACCATTACTGTAAATTTGTCATATTATTCAAGAGTAGGAGTAGGAGAAAATTGCAAAATGCACAGTAATATCTTGACGCAAAATGTCACATTCACTGGTCCGTACCGGTTCTCCGGACAACCGTAGTGCTGGAGAGAAAGTCAGTGTTACTGAAATAATGATGCTGACTTCTTCTTAAATGACAAAGAGGTATTAAACTCACACGACGCATTGTGCGGAGCTTGCATGTGTACGAATTTTGGGCGTTTGGCCTCAAAAGAGCAACAAATAAGACACTGATGTTGGCTTCTGACGGGGAAGTAAAAGATTTGCGTTTATTTCACCGACCAAATGACTTTATAGCAATCACGAGTGAGCTGATGTATAACCGCAAATAGATTCTGTGCTGGTTTCCCCCCAGAGCTATGACGGGATGGAGCTCCTCGACCTCCTCTTCGATCAGACGGACGGAATCCTGCGGCACGAGGAAATAGTGAGCCTGAGATCCTGGTCAGTGCAAAATCACGGCCTGGGTGATGGCACTGTCCTGTCAGCCTACAGCCAGCTTCCCTCTGTGAGTGACCTGGCCTCTGCTATTGGCGGCTCACCCTACTGCTCCCCTCGGCTAACCTGCATGTCGTGGGCTCCTAAGTCCTACATCTCTGTGTCTGCATGCAGGTGCCGAGCGCTGCCGACTGCAGCAGTGGTGACGATTTCCTGGACACCCTCCTGAGTGGCAGCGACTCTCTGTCTGCCTCCGGGTCACCCCTGTGGTCCCCCTCACCCAGTGACAGTGGAATCAGCGAGGACCCCCCTTCAGACCACATGGATAGCCCCCCACCCCCCGAAAGCCCCCCATTAGAGACCCACTGTTTCCACACCCCCCCAGTCCATGCGGCCACTCTGAAACACATGGACGGCGACGTCTCCATCAATCTGGGTGAGACACGTGGGAGGCCATTTCAAACAGCAAATATTAGCGATAATGTCCCCCAGATAACGGCCACTGTCTTGCCCACAGATGGCTGGGAGGCTGGCTTCCTCCCGGAGAATACTGCCCAGGGGCCCCAGCTCTCCATGGGGGGCCCTCTCACTATCAAGGACCTGCTGCTTTCTGGGACCAGTGAGCCGGTGGGTATGGGGGGGGGGGGGGGGGGGGG